>LPNX010683888.1:689210-763273 GCA_001517045.1 Pseudotsuga menziesii | reverse complement strand
ACCCGCACAGGAGCAAAAACCATGGAGGAAGCACTTGCAGCCATCCAAGCCAAACTCCAGGAACTGGATGAAAAATTTCTCGGTCTCCATCTTGAGCATTAAACTATGAACACCAGATGACAGTTCGAGTCTTCATCACACAATGGGTTCTCTTCTTCCAGCAATTTTCGCGGTCCGAAGCTAGATTTTCCTCGCTTCAATGGTACTGATCCGACTGGATGGATATATCGTGCAGAACAGTATTTCAATATTCATAATACTTTTGATGTCAACAAAGTTCCACTTGCCTCCTTTCATTTGGAACAGGAAGCTCTTCAATGGTATCGTTGGTACATCAAGGCTCATGAAGAGCCAAAATGGCCTGATTTTTGCCAGCTCATTTTGCAACGATTTGGTCCTAGTGCTTTTGATGACTTTACAGGAGCTCTCACTAAACTTCGCCAAATCGGCACTGTGAAAGAGTATCAAACTGAATTTGAGAAACTAGCTAATCACACTAAAGGATTACCTGATGACTTCTACCGGAGTTGTTTTATCAGTGGTCTAAAGGATGCAATTCACTCTGAGGTCAAAATCTTCAGTCCCAACACAATGATGGAAGCCCTAGGGTTGGCTAAGTTGGCAGAAGACAAGATGGCAACCCAACAACGCTCCAAATCCTCTTTTGTTCCCTTCTGAAATATGGGTTCTCAACGACCTCCCATTCCGCCAGCTCCTCGCTCACCTCCAATCAAGCATTTGTCTGAAACAGAGATGCAGGCACGCAGAGAAAAAGGGCTTTGTTATAATTGTGATGAGAAATTCAATCGGGGACATCAATGTGTTCAACAAAAGCTCTATCTCTTGGATGTGGATTCTCCACCTGCCTCTGAAATTGGTGAAGAAGCTCCCGATACAATGGATGCTCCGGTTGACATTCAGGGGTCGCCTACTGACCCTCCATCTCAGGACGACCAGCCCGAGATATCCCTCCATGCTTTAGGTGGAGTCACTGCCCCCCAAACAATGCGGGTACGCAGTTACTTCAAGAATCTTCCTCTTACAATACTCAATGATTCTGGCAGCACTCATAATTTCATTGACCCTCAGATCACCAAACAAGCTGATTGTTTTATCCATCCTTGCTCCAACTTTGAAGTCATGGTTGCCAATGGGGGCACCTTACCTTGCAAAGGGAAGTGCCATAATGTGCGTATCTCTATGGGAGATTATAATCTCTACTCTGACATGTTTGCCTTGACCTTAGGCGAATGTGATGTGGTTTTGGGCGCTCAATGGCTGCGCACACTTGGCCCCATATTATGGGATTTTGTTGAACTTTGGATGCAGTTCTCCCCTGATGGACACAAACACACATTGAAAGGATTACAACCAGGGTCTCTCAGCATCATCAGTTCACATCGCATGGAAAAAATCCTTAAGAAGAGTTCCCATGGTGTCATCGCTCAGCTCCATTCCATTCAAATGCAACCATCAGCGCCCCCCACTACTCCTTTGGATCTCCAACAAATTCTGGATCGATATACAAGTGTTTTTGCTGAACCAGTAGGACTTCCACCTTCACGACTAGAGGACCATCGTATTCAGCTCCTTCCTGGAAGAATTCCTCCCAACATCAGGCCCTATCGCTACCCATTTCACCAAAAAACAGAGATTGAACTCCTCGTTAGGGACTTACTGAAGCAAGGTATTATTCGCCCAAGCACAAGTTCCTTTTCTTCACCAGTTCTTCTTGTCTGCAAAAAAGATGGGTCATGGCACCTCTGCATTGACTTTCGAGCACTTAATCACCTCACCATCAAGGATAAGTTTCCAATTCTTGCTGTTGATGAGCTTCTTGATGAGCTTCATGGTGCTCAATTTTTCTCCAAGTTGGATCTTCGCTCTGGGTATCATCAAATTCGGGTTCATGAGGATGATATCCCTAAAACAGCTTTCCGCACACATGATGGCCACTATGAGTTTTTGGTCATGCCCTTTGGTCTCCCTAATGCTCCTTCCACATTCCAGGCCTTGATGAATAAAATATTCCGACCCTATTTGTGGAAATTCATTCTGGTATTTTTTGATGATATCCTCATCTATAGTAAAACATGGGATGAACATCTCCAGCATCTAGCTCTTGTAATGCAACTTTTCTCTGATCATCATCTCCATGCCAAAAAGTATAAATGTGTTTTTGGCCAAAAGGAAGTTGAGTATCTCGGGCACATTATCTCAGCACAAGGGGTTCATGTGGATCCTGCCAAAATCACTGCCATGAACAATTGGCCACCTCCTAAGACACTCAAGAGCCTTTGTGGTTTTTTTGGGTTGACTGGCTACTACCACAAGTTTGTCAAGGATTATGGGAATATTGTAGCTTCATTAACTACTCTGTTGAAAAAGGATGCTTTTACATGGACACATGTTACTGAGTGTGCATTTGACAAGCTGAAACAAGCTATGTGTACTACACCTATTCTAGCTATGCCTGATTTTTCCAAGCCCTTCACTATTCAGAGTGATGCTTGCAGCAATGGACTTGGTGCTGTTCTCCTTCAAGATGAACACCCCATTGAGTTCACCAACAAATCCCTTTCTGATAAGAATTTAGCTGCCTCTACATATGAGAAGGAAATGATGGCTATTTTGCATGCAGTACAAAAGTGGTGACCCTACCTCTTAGGGAATCATTTCTGCATCAAGACTGATCACCAGAGTCTGAAATATTTCCTAGAACAGTGTGTATCCTCCACAGCACAACAGAAATGGGTTAGCAAACTCATGGGTTATGACTATGAGATCACTTATAAGAAGGGTAAGGACAATATTGTGGCGGATGCCCTTTCTCGCACATTTGATGACCAAGGTTCTCTTTCCGCTATTTCTATGCCTGTTCCAAATTGGTTGCAATCGGTTCAACAGGGTTATGTCAATGAATCTTCATTATCTCAAATCATCCAACGCTTGGACAAAAACCCTTCTGCTATCCCACATTACTCTTGGGATGGTGCTTCACTAAGATAGAAGGGTCATCTGGTGCTTCCCCAGAACATAGCTCTTCAACAAGCTATCTTCTATGAACTCCATGCTTCTCCGTCAGCTGGGCACTCTGGTTTTCTCACAACGTATGAACGGGCATGGCGCAACTTCTTTTGGCAGGGCATGAAAAGGACAATTCAACAGATGGTGGCTGAATGTGATACCTGCCAGCGCAATAAGGGTGAAACAACACCCCTTCTAGGATTGCTCGAACCCTTGCCCATACCTACCCATATATGGACAGATATTTCTATGGATTTCATTGAAGGGATCCCTAAATATGGAGGGAAGACTATGATTTTGGTTTTGGTTGATCGCCTCTCCAAATATAGTCATTTTTGTGCTCTCAGCCATCCCTATATAGCCTCCTCTGTTGCTCAAATTTTCCTGGACCAGATATTTCATCTTCATGGAATGCCTTCTTCCATTGTCTCGGATCGTGATGCGACTTTCACTAGTCATTTTTGGACAGAAATCTTTCACCACACTGGCACTAAACTGAAGATGAGTTTAGGTTATCACCCACAAACGGATGGTCAGACTGAAATTATCAATAAATGCTTGGAAACATATCTTTGTTGCTTCTCCTCTGAGCAACAACATCAGTGGGCAAAGTGGCTCCCTCTCGCTGAATGGTGGTACAATACCTCTTACCACATTGCCTCTAAAATGACTCCATATGAAGCAGTTTATGGTCAGGCACCGCCAGTTCTTCTTCCTTACACCCCCAGCAGTTCTCCAGTTCAGGCAGTTGACGCAGTCCTTCGAAACTGCGATGAGGTTCTTCGCATTTTGCGCGAAAATATTCACATGGCAAGAAATCGCATGAAGCAACAAGCTGATCAGCACCGTTCTGAGCGCACTTTTGAAGCCGGTGATATGGTTTTTCTTCATCTACAGCCTTACAAGCAATCCTCACTAAAACTCAAAGGGCGTCATAAGCTCGCTCCAAAGTTCTATGGGCCATATAGGATTCTTCAGAAGATTGGGTCTGTTGCTTATAAATTGGAACTTTCACCTTCTTCCCGCATTCATCCAGTATTTCATGTCTCTTGTCTGAAGAAAGTTCTTAGCACCAACATCAAAGGCCAAACTATTTTACCAAAACTGGATAATGAAGGATCCATCTTTTTGGAGCTGGAGGCTGTCCTCAATAAGCGCACTCGTCAGCTTTGCTCTCGCTCTATCATAGAGGTCTTAATTCAATGGCATGGAATGCAGCCCGAGGATGCTATGTGGGAACCACTCCTTCAGATTCAGCGACAATTTCCACATCTAAAGCTTTGAGGACAAAGCTTTTTCTAAGGGGGAGGGGATGTTAGGAACCCATGTCAATCCTTCTCTTTATCGTGTTAGTATATTGTTGTTGGACGCATATGCTTTGTAAGTCGTCCCATAGTAATTGTTGATCCATAGTTTGTGTTATTGTTGTTGGGCACATATGCTTTATAAGCCACCTGTAGTATTTGTTGATCCATAGTTTATATTGGCCCATGGTTTTGACCCATAGTATTGGTGCCTATTTTTAGTATATAAGTGTGTGTCGAGGCCAAGGAAGGCATGGTGAAGTTATTTTGTATTGAGCTTGCTCAAAGGAGGTTTCCCCCTCGAAGTGGCCTACGATTAATATAAAAGTGATTTTGAGTTCTGCTGCTATATCATGTATTTTGATTAATTATTTGCTGCAGGGTCCTCACACCCCTCCACAGGCCAATCAGCCACTACAACCTCCATCTCATGATCAGTTAGCTTATACTATGTAGCTAACCATTTTTTCTCCAAATCTCATTGTGCTTGCACATGCATTGCATGCAGACCAATGGTGAATATTACTACTCATCGACACTTTGATATTGCTTCCTTTGATATCCACAGAATCTTTGTGGCCACAACCTACAGCGTATCCTAATACAACAAAAACTATATTGAGTAGTCCTTCAACTTGTCATGTTCACTCATAAGCCATAGGTTCTGATACCTCATTCCCTTGCAGACTTGGTCAACTGCAACATCCATACCTTGGTAGTCCATGGGATCCATCCACATGACTAACCCAATCAATATCAACAACCAACTGTATGTGAATGACTGCTTCCCCTCTTGCACCAACATGGCGTATTCAGTCAATTGGTTCAGTAAAAAGATTGGCAAGTTCATCTTTATGCCTGCGGGGCATAGCTTAACACATCCAATCACCCCCAAAGTGCATTGATTAGGTCAATTCTTACGTATCACTTTACTGGCCAGAATCTTGGTTGCAATATGCACAACCTGATCATTGATTCTATCCACAACATATCCACGTCCTCCATGATCCAATCCAAATTTCATTTTGAGCTTGGAGGCCAACTTCTTATCATTATCTTTGTTGTGAAAGTACTGCGATAGGTCGGGTCCCTACATGGGAAACCCCATAATATGCGATATCAATTCTATAGTGACTGGCATTGGCCAATCCAACCACAGGTAACTACCATGGAGGGATGCCAACAACGTTGATGTATTTGTAACTTTGGAATGTATTCACTTGTATATTTCATATATTGTAATTCATTGGTCCCCAGTGTTCCTATCGAAAGGATCATTAATGTAATTAATTCATGTAAAGTCATATAGGTTAACCCTCCTTGTTGATCGTGGGGCAAAGTCCCCACATTTGTGGGGAACTAGTGTTATTACAGTCTCCTAGAGAAGTCAGCCCTAGTAAATCATTTTCAAGGTGGAAACTAGTATAAATAGAGAGTGAGCCTCTCTATCTAATACACACTCACCCAACTATAGCACATAGGTGAGAGAAGAGGAGCTCACACAAGTGAAAGAGAGAACAGTTGTTGGAGATGATCTTTTTGTCTTTGGGTTTTACTATTTCCATTGGTGCTCATTCTATCTCTGAGGAAGTTGTGGGGTTTTTCCTTTATGGTATCCCCGAGGATAAATATTTGTGTCTATTGTCGCTTGTGATTGATTGTTATGCATGTTATTCTCTCAGATAAGATCCTAAGATCATATTGTCTAATTGATAAAATTCTAACATGGTATCAGAGCTAACCTAAGAAGAAGAAACTGTGCAGTTGCAGAAGCTAGGGATTCTTAATTTTTGGGTCTCTCCCAACAATCCATCAGTAAAAGGAGGCTAGGTTGATGCTCCATTGAAGGGTGCATCTTTCCTTCGAAGCAGAATTTGACTCCGGGCATTTTCAGTCATTGCTGTGGGATACTAGGGATTTTTACAAAAGAGGAATTTTTGAGTCAGCCCAGCATAGGATTTGGTTTCCTCATCAAAATCAAAGTTTAGAGACCAATTTCAAAGTTTTTGGTTGAGTAAAACTCCAGGAAATTCAAACCCTAGTTTGACCCTGGGCCTGAAAAACCCTAAAATACTAAAACTGCTAGTTTTGGTACATTCCTTGTATCTCAAGATTTAAGAAGGCTCAGGAGCCAAAATTTTCACAGGACGAATATAAAATAATGATGTACCTTTTGTAAATATTTTAGCCTCATATTCACTATATTATTGGAGATATGATTCCTCCAATTCAGGGTTCCAACCTCTCCCAGGATTCATCCCTAAACAAGACACCTAGGGAGAATTGCTATATATCAGGATACGAATGTCCAAATGAAATTTTGCAAGATGTTCCAGAGAGGGAATAGACTTTAATTTCTATGCTAACAATTTCAGACCCTGTTGATGAAAAAGTGACAAGTGTAAGTCTATGCAAGTTCGCTATGATGAACAGTTTTGAAAGAAGTCACCTTGGGAAAACTCTCATAAGTCCCAATTGGTGAAACCAGTGCTGATAAAACCTATGGTTTTGGAAAGAGGAGAGATGAGGATATCTCAATGTGAAGTTTTATAAATAGAGGAGTAATAATTTCATAGATACTGTAGAAACAATATCGAGAATTTCTGGAGAAGAAATTGGAAAACTAGGGCTACATGTTCTGGGAGTTTCCCTCCACTATTTTCAGAAAAGGAGTACATTTTAAAACTCACCTTAAAGAGGCACATATTTCTATCCAATTGGATCATAAATATTCCAAGTTTTGAAAATTATGGTTTCTCTGACAAACCCTAGATCAGCCAACTCCGGAACCAGGATGGACACCTCAAATCAATAAGATCTAATCTTTTGCTCTTTACATTTGAGGTTCTCATTTCAAAATGACTAATCACACCAGCTTGATGACAAGCTTGGTGAAGCTTACAACTTCCAAGCATGGAAGTATAGGACCTCACTGGTTCTTCATGAAAATGAATTGGACACCTACATAAGTGGAGAGGTTCCAGTTCCATAGGGAGATAAGGCCAAAATCCTTACACAAGAAGAACTTGGTCAAGGCCAAGAGGATCACCTTATACCACAAGTGTCTTCCCTAAAGACACCTAAATAGATGTTTGATTCCTTGACCAATCTATTTTTAAGGGAAGAATATAAATTGGAATAAGTATAGGAACTCTGTGATCCTTGAAGAAATTTACGTGGATCAATATTTCAGTAAGAAAGGTCTAAGAGCCAGAGGGAGATGAGACCAAGGCTAGAGCTAAGAGAATCATTGGAGATTCTATTAAATATCATATCATCCCTCATGTGTCATCCCTGAAGATACCAAAAGGAAGTGTTCAATGCTATGATGAAGCAGTCGAAGAAGAATAAGATACTGTTATAACCACCTTGAATGGCCTCCCAAGATCATGGGACTCATTCATTCGAGGAATGTGCACTAGAAGGAAGTGATTACTTTCAACAAAATCTGGGAAGAGTGCACACAAGAAGAAGCTCGATTCATAATAAGAGAAGCGAAGATCAATCTCTCACGATTCAAATAATATCCCTCAAGTGATGAGGAATATAAAGGACTCAACTCTTGAAGAACCTCTTATCTATCTTAGCATTTGGATAAGAAATGATGTTGTTATGAATGAAGAAGATGATGAAGCTAAAAGAAGGAGTCTACCCATGAAACAAATAAATATAAGTATTCAATTCTCATTTCATGATATTGTTTTGTTATGCATTTGTTTATATTTAGTTAATTTGTTATGCATGATAGAATGTTTGCATTAATGAAAGTATACTACTAATATGCATGTGATGGGTAAGTATCTCATTGTTCCATACAACTATCCATTGCTACCTATCTAGAATTAAACCTCTTTGCTGACATATTGGATTAGTGCACAATATGAATGATTTCGTGGTAGATATGGAAAGCATATAGAAATTTTCCGTGAGATATGGATGAATGTTGTATTGGCTAAAATAGTTGCATGGTTATATCTTTATGCATAAGAATTTTCCTTTATGAATATGCTTTATGAAATGTTTCTAACCATACAACTAATGCATTTGACTTGTAGGAAAGATTGTGTGCAATCACCTACAAGAAAAGAAGGATGAGACTTGTTCCAAAAAAAAAGCGGCGACAGTTCAAGAAATAATACAAAATGAAGAATGATGACTAGAATGCAATGTCGAAGACCTAATGGAAAGTCCGTAGTATCTTCCATATGGATCTGCAAGATCTAGCATGCAGTAGGATACAAGGCAGGATTTGTAGCACGAGGCTTCTCACAGGAAGAAGGCATAGACTGCGAAGAGACATTTGCAGCCACTAGAAGTTGAGACACATGACAGAAATACTCATGTGTGCAAGTTAAAGAAAGCCTTGTACGAGCTCAAAATGCACCCATGGAATAACACATACATGAGGAGCTTGAAGATCACCTATAGTGATGAAGATCTTAACCTTTGCTACAAGGTTGAATATGAAAGCCTATAGAGGATTATAAGCTCACAGATGGGTGTGAGAATAACCTTTGAAAAGGTTCAAGATAAGAGATCTTGGTATCTAGTGACTCTAGATGGATACATAGAATATTAGTAGAAGAGGGAGCTACTTTTCACTCCAGTACATAATGTTTCAATACATAGACTATGAAAGGCAGAGGGAGAATGATGCTCCACTTCAGAGGGAGTGACTGTAGAAGATCCTGAGGTTCGACATGGTACGACAGGATGGACATATTACTGATGACTCTAGGATTTACTGAGAGTAAAGCAGATTCCAACATTTACTCCAAGGTTGAAGGTGGAATACCAGTGATGCTGTTGTTATATGTTGATGACTTGTTCCTAACAAAAAAGACAAACTCATTAAAGTTGCAAGAAGGAGACTTGATGTCGAGTTCAAGATGAATTACTTGGACATGATGCACTACTTTCTAGGCATGGAGGTGTGGAAGAATGTGGATGGAATCTCCCTAGGACAAGGGAAGTATGCAGTAGAGATCCTGAAGAGGTTCAGGATGATGGACTGCAAGGCCATGACCACACATATGGCATCGAACCTGAAGCTATTAAGTGTTGATTCATTAGAGTTGGTTGATGCCATGATGTATCATCGAATGATTTGTTCCTTGATGTACCTGATAAATACAAGATCATATATTTGCTTTGCTGTGAACACATTGAGTCAGTTCTTGACAGATCCAAGACATGGTCACCTGATGGTTGCAAAGCATGCAGTGGAGTACCTGAAGGGTATAGTTGATTATGGGCTCATGTATGATACAAATCAGAATATTAACCTGGAGGGTTATGTGGATTCGTATTGGGTAGGCAGTGCCATTGATAGGAATACCACTTCGAGGTGTTGCTTCAGTATGAGATCAAGTGTGATCTATTGGTTTAGTAGGAAGGAGTCTTGCATGGTGCTAATCATAACCAACAAACAATATGTTGTCACTTGCTCGACTACTTGGGAGAGAGGAGCAGTGAAGCTCTAGTTTGAGATCCAGATTGATATCTCTCGAAAGAGGGAATCCTAGCATTACCAGTGAGACAGGTTGTCTAATCATAAAATCTTGGCGAAGCTCGTAGGTTGCTTAGACATAAACAATCCTATAGGTTATCCTTGGATGTAATAATTCTTGGTGAATATCATAGGTTATCCTTGGACGTAATCATCCCTGATGTGATTCTATGCTTGAAATGGACAAAGTGAGTTTTGAGTACTTCAGAAAAGAATCTTGGTGCTCTCTAGTTAGAGGTTCCTTCCAAGGGAAAGTGATGATTCCATGATCCTTTCTGATATGGTGGTAGGATTGGTTCCTCCCATGGTCAGATGTAAGTGTTGTTTCTTTCTAACATGGTGGTAGGATTGGTTCCTCCCATGGTCAGATCTAAGTGTTATGCCTTTTTGACATGGTAGTAGGATTGGTTCCTCCCATGGTCAGATGTAAGTGTTGTGCCTTTCTGACATGGTGGTAGGATTGGTTCCTCCCATGGTCAGATGTAAGTGATGTGCGTTTCTGACATGGTGGTAGGAAAATCCTCCCATGGTCATATATAAGTGTTGTTTCCGCCTTTCACACACCTAGGGGGGAATGTGGAAGAAATCTTCAAGCCACTCGGTGTGTCCTTAGGGGCAAGTCTTGAGTCAAGGCTGTCACCTTGTTCTTGACTGCTTCATTTAGGAAAACTCCTAACAAAGCCAAGAGGGGTGAGCCTACAAGTTACTAAGGCTCATTACTTAGATGATGATGGTATTGATTGAGTAAGTTTTTTAGGACCTTTGATTTGATAACTGTAAAAAACAGATAACATGATGAGACAATCACAAATAAGCACAAAATGACACCCAATGACATATAGATTGAAATAAATAAACAGTTTACCAATTTCTTAAAATGGAGTCGAAAATACTTAAGAGTGCTTGCAAGTGCTGGAGTGAATGTTGTGCAATTGTATCTTGGTACATTTTAAATTAATGTGAAAAGATGAGTGAATTAAATTAGGCGAGGGGACTCTAGATATACTCGTGGGGTACTTGGAGTATGTCCAAAAGTAACAAACACTACGGCTACCCGCAAGAAAAGTGTGGGCTGAATGAAGTCTCTGATACTGTGTTCATAATACACCCACTAGGTCATTATCCAGTAGTTCCCACTTCCTTTGTGTATTTTGCCACCATTTACGGTTTAATCGAGGCGTTGGATTTTATCCTAAGGTGGTTAATTGGGAAAGTGAATCCTAATTATTCTAGTCACTCATGTTGCTTTTGATGCACCTTGAATGATCGGACGAACCGCAGCCAAGTGTAGAGCATACACACCAGAGCTTTGTCAATTTTAATAAATTTTAAGAGCATGTTTTTGTTAAAAAAAAAACCCTCCAGGAATCTCTTTAGGTCCAAGTGGAATTCAATCGAGAAATCAAGGAGGGTTTAATTTTACTGCTTGCTTGTGAAAGTTAACAAAGAAAATAGAAGCAAAAACACACACCACAGGTTTTCTAATTAATCCTACCACGATCCTCTTTCACCTTTTGGTTCAATTGGGGATTCATGGGGTAAGTATTAGTATTACTTTGATTTCAAAATATGGAATAATGAAAAATATTATCAAAGTATACAATCCTTCGTGACAAGACTAAGCTAAAGAAAGAAATGGGAAAAATGCAAAAAAGTGAAACGGACGCAGATCCCCCCTAGGGGGATGGGGAGTGGGATCGAAAGATCCTACTTGAAGTGATTCTTTTTTATTAAGGGTTACAATATCAGCAAAATAATTTTCACTTTGTTCCTTGTTATTTGGGATCCAAAGGCTTATAACAAGCTTACAACAAGCTTAAAAAGAAGCACAGCGGTGGGAGAAGCCTCTAGGAAGCTTCGGTTCACCCAAGAGTCAGAAAACGGGCAGAGTCTCCTTATCTTTTTTGTTAAACCTGAAAAAAATAGCGATCAATTAAAATCAAATGTGCCCAAAAACACTTTAAAATTGTTTTGGGTCACCACACTAATTACCGGAAAGAGACTAAGTTAAAAATTGTTAAAAAGGGCTAATTTAGGTTTGCAAAAAGGAACCATGGAAAGAAATCTTTCCTTGGGATATTGGATTTCTATTTTGGAAGCTAATATTATATGCACTTTTATTTCAGAATTTAAAAATTTAAAGAACAAAATAAAGGAAACTACCTTATGAGCAAGCTACAAATTTCCTTTATAATGCTTGCAAAAGAGGGTAATTTGAACTAGATCTCTTCAAATATAACTTTGCATGCAAAATAGAACTAAGATATAAACTTAGGAAAGGATATTACTAACTATATCTATATATGATTTTCTTAATGAGATATATCTAAGCGATAAGATTCTTAAATGGTAACCAATTTGAAGAAAATTTAATTTTTGGATGAAGAGGAAAAGAGAAGTGCTTGTTGCTGAAATAGATCTGCAAAAGAAACTTGTCAGTGAAGCACCGAGGGGCACAATATTCACAATATTTATTGGAAAACTAGTGGAATCAAACTTGAACCACAACTCTTCCAATCACGGCAAACCTGCAAGCTAAACAACAAATCCTGCAAACAAAACCATTAAATCTAAAGGTACATATGAGAAATAGATGACATAGCATGAAAATAATCTTATTTAGCATGCAAATATTATCTCATTCAAACATATGTAGAAAAATAGGAGTAAGTAAACTTACTTACAATGATATATTCCTATGATTCCGATAATCATTCAGGCATACAACAGTTTAATGCAAAAAAATGAAAAAATAACAGTTCACCTCAAAAGTAGCATGATAATGATGATCCACACATGAAAAGTGATCCACAATTTAGCCTACAAAGATTATCTTTTATTTAAACAAAAATAATGTTCAATACAATATTATACAATATCAAGCCTTTCTTCCCAGCTCTAACTATCTTGGAGAAGAGAAAGGTTGCTTTCTTTATAGCCAGACTGGCCAAGAGGGGTGCATTCCTGACTAAAGGAGAGACCGTAGGTGATGGAGAGTTAAGCCGAGCCTAATCTGATGATGAACTAAGTCTAACTGGACTGGAAATGCAATTCAGAGTAACACCTCACTCAGTGAACTGAACCACTCATCAAACAACTTCCAGATTGATCCACATGTGTGGAGGAGAGAGAAAGGAGGGTGCAACACCTAGATCTGCATGAGCCTGTTAAGCTACTCTTCATCCTTGATCCACACCTTCAGTCAAGGAATGACAACTCCCGGTCAATTTGAAGCCAATGAGACTGATTTCAATCAAATTGTAGTAAAATCCACTGATTTAGGAATTTGGATTTGCTCCATTATTTAATTATTTTTTAATTAAATTAATTAATAATTGATTTTTTTTGGATTTTATTACCTGAGTGATGGAAAAATCATTCAAAACTTAGGAAAAGTGGGTTTATGGGT
The DNA here is from genome assembly GCA_001517045.1 of Pseudotsuga menziesii. NCBI lineage: Eukaryota > Viridiplantae > Streptophyta > Pinopsida > Pinales > Pinaceae > Pseudotsuga > Pseudotsuga menziesii. The sequence continues at coordinate 750,024 of LPNX010683888.1, read as the reverse complement.
TTACCGGGTGCTCCGAGTTAGAAAATGAGCACCCCCATGACTGAATTTGAATTTTAACCCCACTTGTATTACAATACCAATTTTTCCATTTAGACTATTAAAAAATAGGCTATGTTTTGTGAAAAAATTAAAATTAAAAATTAAAAAAAAAAACCTAAGGGGACTTAGCACATGTTCATATGAATCGACCATAATGCCTAGCATGTTTATACATTGGCATGCATAATCTAATAACCTCAATAGGCCTAAATTCCATGCCGACCACCCCAACTTTGGAGGTATTGAGTGAAAAACTTGGAAATTATCACTCGTTTATTCAACAACCAATAAAAAACAAGGGAAAAACACTCTGGGCTGATCAGATTGACAAATATAGTCCATGAGAGTGAATCTATTACAGACACTGCCATGCTAGAACATTTTATTACAACTCCCCCAAGGGGATATGAACATGTGGTAGATAAAAAAAACACCTCCCCGAAGCAAGTCTGAAGGTCTTCTGAAGTCCGAACAAATCATCTTTGTCTAGTTCACCAAGCTCACTTGATAACACCGACTAAGTACAACATAGGTGGTAACATCTATCTCCAACTCCAAGACATGTGCTCGATCTGGTCTTAAGGAAAGGAGAGGATACGAGAACACCATAATCTCTGGTTTATATACCCTATAAAAACATCTCAACTTGACAAGAAAATCTTAGTAGCACAAGATTTATATAAAATCCAAATGAACCATGAAGCTTATTTATTCAAACAAAATAAATGTAGCTAACTAATGAAAGAAATTTTTTACTATAGCTAAGTACAAAACGGAAATGCAAAAAGTAAATTTTCTATTTTAAGGAGCTTATTTTCCTACTATAAGCATGATATAAAAATGTTAGGTGTAATAAAAAATCCAATGTAACCACCTAAGCATTTTATTAACATAATTTTTTTTTCCTTGTCTTTGGTTACCGGCCAAAGTAAGAATACTTTATTCAGAAAATGCAAACCTGCGTGATGATCTGGAATGGGAAGGATGGATGGGAGATCATAATAATAGAATACTTCATCAAATTGCTTCCCAAACTAGCATAAGATTTTGCAGGATTCTTCTATCCAAGCTTGGATATGGCTAATGTACACATTTGCACGATGAAGCAAGTCAACAACTCCATCGCATATATCAAAAGGGCTTGTCAGATGGTAACTCTCCATGTAAGCCCCAAGCTACTCCAAATCATAAGGAACCTCTGAAACAAAAAATGCAGGCTCAGGCTGACCCTCCATTGACTATATCAAATTTGACTCTTCGATGCATTGCCTCTCAAGTATTCATATCTAATACTTGTGTGTGTTTCTGGATGGTATGGATCTGAATGATCATGTGAAAACTTTGCATTCTCCTCTTCCATACCGAGAACTCCCCAAGTTCCTAAGTGAACACTCCCTTCTCTAGACATATCGTAGATGGGTTTTTCCATAAATTTCCAATAGTCATCATCCCCATCCATGTCATATTTGGGGGGCTCTTCATCCATGGAATCATGCTCCTACCTATCCATGTCTTCCTTGTATTAATAACAATATTCTTTAGAAGATTTGGTTTCAAAAATGTTACAAGGCAATAAAATTTCCAAACCTTCATCAACATGTGGAGAACAAGGTCTAGTGTCATTGCACACCATATTGATCTTATCATAAGTTTCTTTATAGGCTTCTGTAATGGTTTCTTCTTGAGGTAAATCTGGAGAAAAACTATGATCATTATCAATAAAATAATCATGAGAACACTCCAAATTTTCAATAGTTTCTATTATAATACCATGAAGAGGATCTTCAATATTATCCTCAATCAAGGAAACTTTATGGACATATTCAATGGGATCATTTGGGATGTGTTTCTCAATGGGTTCCTCTAGCTTTGCCAAATCTTTATTATTTTCTGTTAAAGTGATATGAGGCTGGTTTTCAACAATGTCTCCAAATAAGGGTTCTTCAAGAAACTCTTCAACGTGATTGTCATGGATGTTCCTATCTTCAGAATCCTGCTGAGTATTGAGAGATACCTCATATTCTTTAATAAGCCGCTTAATTTCTTCCTTTCTTAAATAAATTAGAGGGACTTCCACACATTCAATGTTGTCTATGACAACACGAGGAAGTTCTTCGATGGGAGTATCATGGATCTCCTCTTCACTTAAATGTTCAAGAACTGATTCCAAGTCTTCAATACTTTGTATCATGGAAAAAGGTCCATCATATGTTTCCATATGATACTCTATCCAAGATAGGTAGAAGGTAAAAATATTTTCAACGAATATTTTCAAACCATTCATACTACCCCTACCATCATGCCACTACTCTAAAAACACCCAAAGGAATCTTGGAAATGAGGTTATACATTTATTAGGAAGGCCCTGATAGAACCAACAAAAGGCCTCACCCTAAAAAGTACTAGAAAACATTTCCATCATATTGTCTTCATAAAGCATATTGGAGTCAGCCATCAACTGAAGGAAATATTTGGCATGCCAGATCGCTGAGTCACCATAATTTCCATGAAAGACTGGAAGCCATTTATATATATCCCCCACACCATGACCAAACTTAGGAAAACCCAAGATGTTTGAGAAATCAAGAGGCTGAAAAAGTCCGGCTATTTGGGAACCACACTGCCCCCTTAATTCATCCATATCAAAAATTAATAGTATGCATTTGATATAACCATTAAACCTTGTACTAAATAGGTGGATCTGTCAAGTGATGATCTTTAAAGGTTTTAATATGTCTCATGGGCTCATATACACACAACAAAACTTCACAAGTTTATGAGATAACATGGTTTTATCCCTTCAACGGAGTCACCATGTGAAAAAGAAAAATAAGCATTTATAAATATTTCACAAAATTAATTTTTTCTTTTCTTTGTAAAAATAAAAACTAAGAAAAATTCAGTGGAGTCACCAGATCAAAATTAAAGATCTACTCTAAGCATTCATCAAACAAATCAAAAACACAAAGGAAGAAAACAAAAGTCGTACTCCGGGAATAAAAAGATTTATCCCCGGCAATGGCACCAAAAGAATGTTGTCGCCTTTCACACACATGGGGGGAGGACGTGGCATAAATATTTAAGCCACTTGGTGTGTCCTTGGGGGAAAGTCTTGATTCAAGGCTGTCACCTTGTTCTTGACTCCTCCGTTTAGGAAAACTCCTAATGAAGCCAAGGGGGGTAGACCCTACAAGTTGCTAAGGCTAGATACTAATTTGATGATGGTATTAAATGAGCAAATTTTTAAGGAGTTTTGATTTAACAATTGTAAATAACAGATAACATGATGAGACAATCACAAATAAGCACGTAATGACACCCAATCACATATAGATTGAAAGAAATAAACAGTTGACCAGTTCCTTTAAATGGAGTCGAAAATACTTAAGAGTGCTTGCAAGTGCTGGAGTGAATGTTGTGCAATTGTATCTTGGTATGTTTTAAATTAATGTGAAAAGATGAGTGAATTAAATTAGGTGGGGGGACTCCATATATACCCAAGGGGTACTTGGAGTATGTCCAAAAGTAACAACTGCTACGGCTACCCGCAAGGAATGTGTGGACTGAATGGAGCCTCTGAGACTGTGTTCATAATACACACACTAGGATGTAACAGAGATCGGCGCCTCGAACTCATTGTCCAGTAGTTCCCACTTCCTTAAGGTATTTTGCCACCATTTATGGTTTAATCGAGGAGTTGGATTTTTTACTAAGGTGGTTAATTGGGAAAGTGGATCCTAATTATTCTAGTCACTCACATTGCTTTTGATGTAGCTTGACTGATCTGACAAACCACAGCCAAGTACAGAGCATACATACCTGAATCCTGTCAATTTTAGTAAATTTTAAGAGTGTGTTATTGTTAAAAAAAAGACCCTCCAAGAATCTCTTTCAGTCCAAGTGGACCTCAATCAATAAATCAAGGACGGGTTAATTTTACTGCTTTCTTATGAAAGGTAACAAAGAAAATAGAAGCAAAAAAACACACCACATGTTTTCTAATTAATCCTACCACGATCCTCTTTCACATTTTGGTTCAATCGGGGATTCGTGGGGTAAGTATTAGTATTACTTTGATTTCAAAATATGGAATAATGACAAATATGATCAAAGTATACAATCCTGCATGACAAGACTAAGCTAGAGCAAGAAATGGGGAAAAATGCAAAAAAGTGAAACGGACTCCGAATCCCCCCCTCGGGGATGGGGAGTGGGCTTGAAAGTTCCTACTCGAAGTGATTATTTTTTATTAAGGATTACAATATCAGAAAACTAATTTTCACTTTGGTCCTTGTTATTTCGGATCTAAAGGCTTACAACAAGCTTAAAAAGAAGCACAACAGTGGGGTAAGACTCCGGGAAGCTCTGGTTCACCCAAGAGTCGGAAAACGGGAAGAGTCTCCTTCTCTTTTTTGTTAAACCTGCTAAAAAACAGAGAGAAATTAAAATCGAATGAGCCCAAAAACACTTTAAAATTGTTTTGGGTCACCACACTAATTACCAGAAAGATACTAAGTTAAAAATTGTTAAAAAGGGCTAATTTAGTTTTGCAAAAAGGAACCAAGGAAAGCAAGCTTTCCTTGGGATCTTGGCTTGTTATTTTGGAAGCCAATATGATATGCACTTTTCTTGCAGAATATAAAACTTTAAAGAACAAAAATAAGGAAGCTACCTTATGAGCAAGCTACAAATTTCCTTTATAATGCTTGCAAAAGAGGCCCAATTTGAACTAGATCTCTTCAAATATAAATTTGCATGCAAAATAGAACTAAGATCTAAACTTAGGAAAGGATATTACTAATTAGATCTATATATGATTTTCTTAATGAGATATATCTGAGCGAAAAGATTCTTAAATGGTAACCAATTTGAAGAAATTTTAAATTTTGAAGGAGGAAGAGGAAAAGAGAAGTGCTTGTTGCTGAAATAGATCTACAAAAGAAACTTGTCAGTGAAGCACCAAGGGGCACAATATTCACAATATTTATTGGAAAACCAATGGAATCAAACTTGAACCACAACTCTTCCAATTATGGAAAACCTGCAAGCTAAACAAAAAATCCCGCAAACAAAACCATTAAATCTAAAGGTACATATGAGAAATAGATGACATAGCATGAAAATAATCTTATTTAGCATGCAAATATTATCTCATTCAAACATATGTAGAAAAAGAGGAGTAACTAAACTTACTTACAATGATCTATTTGTATGATTCTGATAATCATTCAGGAAGACAACAGTTTAATGCAAAAAAAATGAAAAAATAATAGTTCACCTCAAAAGCAGCATGATAATGATGATCCACACATGAAACGTACTCCACAATTTAGTCTCCAAATCTTCTCTTTTATTCCAACAAAAATAATGATCAATACAATATTACACAATAGCAAGCCTTTCCTCCTAGCTCTAACTAGCTTGGAAAAGAGAAAGGCTGTTTTATTTATAGCCAGACTAGCCAAGAGGGGAGCATGCCTGACTGAAGGAGATATTACAGATGATGGAGACTTAAGCTGAGATTGATCTTATGATGAAATAAGTCTGACTAGACTGGAACTGCAAATCAGAGTGACACCTCACTCAGTGAACTGAACCACCCACCAAACAACTACCAGATTGATCCACATGTATGGAGGAGAGAGAAAGGAGGGTGTAATGTCCCCGGTTTTGACCCCATTTGCATGATGTATATATTGTAATTAATTGTGGTGAGGAGCTCAAGGCAAAATCCCCACCATCGATTTGGTTTTGTATGTTTCAGCAATAGGGATAGTTGCCAATGGTATGTCGTGCTATAAGGCACATTATAATTTGGCATCATGTAAACATGCACATCAATTAAACTAAAACCACCACCAGCTACGGCAGTGCAACGTTGAATGAAAAGGGCATGGTTCCAAAGGATAAGGGGTGGGGGATGTCAAACCTTGGTTTATGGGGGAAAAACCCATGTGTTTTGTCCCCTTAGTTTTGTTTGCCACCTTTCTTGTCTTATCCAACCTCTTCAATGTCTTGACTTTGTTAGTTGGGGGAAGTTATTGCATGAGGAAACGTGGGCATGGAAAAACGGTGGTTTTGGCAGGTTGCTGTCAGTCTGGACAGTACGCATGCCCAGTGGAGAACCTTCATTTCTCTCACGCTGGTCTTCATTCTCCCCATGGTCGGTTGCTCTCACGGCAAGTCTGTTCTTCCTCACGCAGAGGTCTGTTCATCCTCCGGATGAACTGTTGATTTGTGCACAGGGGTGAGGCTATTTTCCCTCACGCGTAGGCTGAAATCCTCACGCATGGATCGGGTATGTTTTCTCGTGTATTTTTGCTGTCGGGTGCAAGTTTTTCCTCATGCACAGACCGTTGAGGTCGATTTTTCCATGTGAGAGCTGTGCTCACTGTTTTGTTTTGGGGCTGTTGTCTTCCCCACATGTTTTTGTGTTAGCTGTGGTGTCCAACTGCGTTTTGGGCCACTGGGTATTTGTGGTGAGCCGTTTTTCTGTTGTGGTCTGCGAATTGTTGCCATTATTTGTTGGTTGATTGGGTTGCGGTTGTTTCCCTGGTTTGGGGTGTTGTTGCTGAGTTGTTTTGGCCACGTTAGGGCCAAGAACAACTCCGTGTTGCATTGTGGGCTGCGGTTGTTTCCCTGGTTTGGGGTGTTGTTGCTGAGTTGTTTTGGCCACGTTAGGGCCAAGAACAACTCCGTGTTGCATTGTGGGATTTAGTTGTGCTCATCTACTGTTTGGGACTGTCACCGGTTGTTTGCCTTCTTCACAAGAGCTGTGAAGGGATTGTTGCTGCGTGTATGCAGTGGTTGGCCTTTGGGCTGCGTTGGCTTGGCTGATTTGTGGACAGCCTGATAAACCCAACGGTGCTTGGTTTGGCTGTTTTGTGTCCCCTTGGCTATGTGTAATCCTGCAATTGTCCCTTAGTCCTTGAGGAATCATGCCCAGCTCGGGGGTGGCAGCGTTGCTGAGAGATTGATGAGCACGCTGGCCTATGGTTGGGTGGAACGTTGCAGCGACGTAGCTGGTTGCGGGTGAAGTCTTCATCAAAAGATAAGTACTGCCGATTACTTCATCTCTGTAATTATTATTGATGTTAAATGCTGGAATGTCTATGTTTGCTTCCGCTGATTGTTCGAAGGACTGTGCATCCTTGTATGATGAATTATGCCTGTTGTTTAATCCTTTTAATTTTAGCATTGATCTCCTCTGATTTATCTTCGTGGGCTGTTTGCCAAGCTGTGTTGATTTTCGTCACGTCCTCTTCGCCGGTTGAGGGACGGGGACGTGACATAGGGCGCAACACCTAGATCTGCATGAGCCTGTTAAGCTCCTTTTTAGCCTTGATCCATGCCTTCAGTCAAGGAATGATAACTCCCAGTCAATTTGAAGTTGATGATACTTATTTCAATCAAATCAGAGCAAAATCCATTGATTTACGAATTTGGATTTGCTCCATTATTTAATTAATCTTTGATTATTTTTGGATTTTCTTACCTGAGCGATGGGAAAATCACTCAAAAGTTAGGAAAAGTGAGTTTATTTGTTTACAGGGTGCTCCGAGTTAGAAAATGATCACCCCAATGACTGAATTAGACTTTTAACCCCAATTTTATTACAAGACCAATTTTTACATTTAGACTATTAAAAAATAGCCTAAGTTTTGTGGAAAAATTAAATTAAAAATTAAAAAAAACAAAACCTAGGGGGACTTAGCACATGTTCATATGACTCGACCATAATTCCTAGCATGTTTATACATTGACACATAGAATCTAATAACCTCAATAGGCCTAAATTCCAAGCCGACCAACCCAACTTTGGAGGTATTGAGTGAAAAACTCAAAAATTATCAGTCATTTATTCAACAACCAATAATAAACAAGGGAAAAAACACTCTGGGCTGATCAGATTGAAAAATACAGTCCAGGAGATCGAGTCTTTTACAGACACTACCATGCTAGAACATTTTATTACAACTCCCCCAAGGGGGTATGAACATGTGGTAGATAAAAAAAACACCTCCCAGAAGCAAGTTTGAAGGTATTCTGAAGTCCAAACAAATCATCTTTGTTCGGTTCACCAGGCTCACTTGATAACACCGATTAAGTAGAACTTAGGTGGTAACAAGTGTTGTACCTTTCTGACATGGTGGTAGGAGGGGCCTCCCATGGTCAGATATAAGTGTTGTGCCTTTTTGGCATGGTGGTAGGTGGGGCCTCCCATGGTTAGATATAAGTGTTGTGCCTTTCTGACATGGTGGTAGGCGAGGCCTCCTAGGTCAGATATAAGTGCTGTGCCATTCTAACATGGTGTAGTATCAGTTCGTCGCATGGTCAAATATAAGTGCTGAGATATACATCCAGTATGAAAAAGGACTGGATCTGTAGTGGAAGACCCTACAGAGGGAATGTCCTACATCCAGTATGAAAAAGGAATGGATTTGTAGAGACCTACATCCAGGATGAAATAGGGTTGTCTCTATAGAATTACATCCATTATGGAAAATGGTTTCCTCTGTAATGGCCTACATCCAGTATGAAAAAGGACTGGATTTGTAGAGAGCTACATCCATCATGAAAAAGGGTTGGCTATGTAGAAGTACATCCAGCATGAAAAAGGGTTGGATCTGTAATGGCCTACATCCAATATGAAAAAGAGCCAGCTCTGTAGATACCTGCATCCAGCATGAAAAAGGGTTGTCTCTATTGAAGTACATCCAGCATGAAAAAGGGTTGGCTCTATAATGGCCTACATCTAGTATGAAAAAGGACTGGCTCTATAGAGGTAAACCTAGTATGAAAAAGGACTGGCTTTGTGAAGTTACATCCAGCATGAAAAAGGGTTGGCTCTGTCGATAAAGACCTACATGGATGCTAGGCCTACAACCAACATGAAAAGGGTTGGATCTATAGAACTTCCTATGAAGAGAAGAATTGAGAGATATCTCCATTTGATCAAGATAACGAAAGCAGTGATGATGATGATGATCCTGTAATGATCCAGCTTTGATGATGATCCAACTTTGATGATGATTCAGTGATGATGATCTGATGATGATCCAACTTTGATGAATGATCCAGTGACGAAGATTTATGCTGATGAATTGTGTCAAGAGAATACCTTCCTAGTTAAGAGGGAGTGATGATGTATTTGTAACTTCAGAATGTATTCACTTGTATATTTCATATATTATAATTCATTGTTCCTCAATGTTCCTATCAGGAGAATTATTAATGTAATTAAGTCATGTAAATTCATAGAGATTAACCCTCCTTGTAGATGGGGGGTGAAGTCCCCACAGTTGTGGGGCACTAGGGTTATTAGACTCCCCTAGATAAGTCGGCCCTATTAAGTAATTGCCAAGTCAGAAAGTAGTATAAATAGAGAGTGAGCCTCTCTATTTGATACAAACTCACCCAGCTATAGCGCATAGGTGAGATAATAGGATCTCACACAAGTGAGAGAGAGAACAAATGTTGGAGACCATTTTTTTGTCTTTGGGTTTTACTGCTACCATTGGTGCTCATTCTATCTCTAAGGAAGTTGTGGGTTTTTTCCTTTATGGTTTCCCCAAGGATAAATATTTGTGTCTATTGTATCTTGTGATTGATTGTTGTGCATGTTATTCTCTTAGATAAGATCCTAAGATCATATTCTCTAATTGATAAAAATATAACAAACAGTTGTTTGGTTCATTCATTGGCCTCCTTCAATCTGCCAAATGGGGAATATGAATGAGGGCTAGAATCCTAGATCATTGCAAAACCATTGCCAACTCATGCATAGTGTGTGCCATTGAATCTCCCTCTTGTCCCATCATATGTTCAAAAGGGGTATGCGGTACACTCAGTGTATTCCAACAGATCATGGTCCTTGTACTTCATTTTTACCAAGCAGGGCGCAATGTCAAAAGTGCATTTCATCCCCTTTAGTATAGATGCCATTTTTATGGGGTACCTTTGGTTCTTTGTCATAACTCCCTCTTGGATCTATAATGGCCTACATCCAATATGAAAAAGTGTTGGCTCTATAGAGACCTGCATCCAACATGAAAAAGGGTTGGCTCTGTAGAAGTACATCCAGCATGAAAAAGGGTTGGCTCTATAATGGCCTACATCCAGTATGAAAAAGGACTAGCTCTACAGAGGTACACCCAGTATGAAAAAGGACTGGCTTTGTGAAGTTACATCCAACATGAAAAAGGGTTGGCTCTGTGGATAAATACCTACATGGAGGCTAGGCCTACAACCAGCATGAAAATGGATAGATCTATAGAACTTCCTATGACGAGAAGAATTAAGAGATAGCACCATTTGATCAAGATAATGAAAGCAATGATGATGATGATGATCCTGTAATGATCCAGCTTTGATCCATCTTTGATGATGATTCAGTGATGATGATCCAATGATGATCCAACTTTGATGAATGATCCAGTGATGAAGATTTATGCTGATGAATTGTGTCAAGAGAATAGCTTCCTAGTTACGAGGGAGTGCTGATGTATTTGTAACTTCAGAATGAATTCACTTGTATATTTCATATATTGTAATTCATTGTTCCCTGATGTTCCTATCAGGATAATCATTAATGTAATTAAGTCTTGTAACTTCATACAGATTAACCCTCCTTGTTGATGGGGGGGAAAAGTCCCCACAGTTATGGGGAACTAGGGTTATTAGACTCTCCTAGATAGGGTCAGAAAATACTATCAATAGAGAGTGAGCCTCTCTATTTGATACAAACTCACCCAGCTATAGTGCATAGGTGAGATAATAAGAGCTCACACAAGTGAGAAAGAGAGAACAGATGTTGGAGACCATCTTTCTGTCTTTGGGTTTTACTGTTGCCATTGGTGCTCATTCTATCTCTAAGGAAGTTGTGGGTTTTTTCCTTTATGGTTTCCCCAAGGTTAAATATTTGTGTCTATTGTCTCTTGTGATTGATTTTTGTGCATGTTATTCTCTCAGATAATATCCTAAGATCATATTGTCTAATTGATAAAAATCTAACAAATAGTTGTTTGGTGCATGCGTTGGCCTCATTCAATCTACCAAATGGGGAATATGAATGAGGCCTAGAATCCTAGATCACTGCAACTCCGTCACCCACTCATCCATAGTGTGTGCCATTGGATCTCCCTCTTGTCCCGTCATATGTTCAAAAGGGGTATGTGGTACACTTAGTGTACGCCAACAGATCATGGTCCTTGTACTTCATTTTTACCAAGTAGGGCACAATGTCAAAAGTGCATTTCATCCCCTTTGGTATAGATTCCATTTTTATGGGGTACCTTTGGTTATTTGTCAGCTTCTACTACTTTGCACCAGGCTTGCATGGTGGACAAAGCCAAGGATTTCCGCCGAGATAACCCCTTCCCTCACCGTGGAGGCCTCAGCTGCGGCTTATGCATTCACTCTAGACAAACTTCTCTTGCTTCTCTTCTTCTATGTTGGTGACTTGGGGTGACTGCCCCCCCTCTTCTTCCATGTTATGGGTGACTATCCCACCGACATACTTAGAGCTACCTCTTCCATAATTGGTACAACAATGACTGGTGACCCCCGAACACTCCCACTTGAAATATCGTGTATAATTGTGGCACCCTGCATAAATCAAAATTTCACAATAGCACTCTTCAATCACACACTTCACTCTTCAAACTCACTCCACTCTACAACTTAATATTACTCAACTCTGCTCTTTAATCTCAACTTTTCAACTCAATATCTGCAACTCAATCTTCACAATGGTAATTTCAATCCATGGCCTGTCAATTCTTATAGTGTTGGACTGATCATGTGAACAATTTTTCAATCATTTCGACCAAATCCTCCATCATCACCTAAATCCATCGATGATTCTCCCAATCTAATGGTCAGATCTTCCATCAATGCACATCTCGTCCAACAGTGTCGTCCGATAACTAGTGTAAGTGATGTATTTATTACTTGATTTGAATCTATCGTGTTCCTACAAACATCGCCACATTTCTCCCTAACTGCTACCTTGACACATATGCTTGCACTACTATTTGATTCTAGTGCACCAGCCTCTTCATCGCTATCTCAATAAAAAACATAATTGTTTCAGTCTATGCAATTCCTCAAGCATCACGTTGCATCAAGCACTCTCTTTAGGGATTCAGTCGGTGGTCATTCACTAACTTAGGAAACATCACACCATTAAGTTTTTGCAATTGTATCGCACCTCACTCGGTAATGAAACTGATAGCATAAGGACCCAACCAATGTATTTGCAACTTACCTGGATTTTTTGCAAACTTAATGTCATATAGCAGCATTAGGTCTCCTTGCTAAAAGTTCTTGTTCTTGATGTGTCGATCATGCCATGATTTATGTCATTCCTTCTCAACACACTGTTGAAATTCTATGACAAAGTGGTCTTCCTCTATTTCCGCCAAGTGAGCTAGGCATTCTTCCAATGCTACTTCATCATCCATCCATGTTGTTGCTGTGATGCGCAAACTTGGAACAATGTATTTCATTGGTATGACTGCCTTCTGTCCATACACCAACTTAAATGGTGTCTTCCCTATCATCCTTTTGTAGGTAGTGTGATAATCCCATAATACTGTCGGAATATTCAAATCCCAATCATCATGGTTTTCATTGCAGACCTTTGTGAACTAATGATCCAACACCTTATTAAATGCTTCAACTATGGGCCATTAGCTTGCAGATGATAAAGGGTACTCTTCTTATGTTGTATCCAGAATTCCTCTGTCAGTACACTGATGGTGTGATTGATGAAGTGACTCCCCTGATTTCTCATCAATATCTTTGGACAACCAAAGAAAGTAACAATATTGTCAAATAAAAATCATGCTGACGTCACCGCAGTGCAATCTGTTACTGGTGTGGTTTCTTCCCATATTGTCAAATAATATGTCATTGTGATGATATATCACACACTGATTCTCTTTCCTAGTGGGTTGATTGGTCCCACAAAATCCACTGACCATTTATCAAATGGATGCAGTGTTACCTTACATACTAATGGCATCTCATCCCTTCGTGATCGCTTCTCAGTTCTTTGGAAAACATCACAAGTCCGTGCATAGTCTGTTTCAACCCCATTGATATTTTTCCACCATAGTCCTATGTAGAGTACCTTCCTGGTAGTTGCGCGACCTTTACAGTTTCCACCTGCAACTCTCGCATGTGCTTCTATAAAGACCCTTTTTTGCTCATGCGGTAGGACACATTGCCATCAGGTCCCATCTTATAGATTTCTCTAGCAATCAACTGAAAAATCTATAACCCTAACAACCAACTGCTTCTTCTTATTTGTAGTGAACCCTTTTGGTGTTGTTGTTGTAGCCAAAAACTGAACTATTTTTTCATAGTAGTAATAAACCATTCCAAACCTGAATAGTTGTGCATCAGGTAACCCATATTCAAAGTTCGTCGGTTCTTCACCTGTCTCAATTCACGATAATTGGTTAGTTCCTACATTCAATAGACTTGTATTCACAATGATCTTGAAATCAACTCTTGGAAGAGGAGTATCCAACAACATATCTTCCCCCCCAACACAGGATAATTCGCCAAATATTTCAACGTAGAGTGATCGATGAACATCTTGAAATGACCTCCCAATAGATAGTGTTGAAACTTCTTCAATGTGTAGACCATTTCCAACCCTTCTCTCTTCGTCGTGGTATAATTATTCTCCTCAAATGATAGCTTCTGACTGGAGAAATAAATTGGGTGATTAATACCCCCTTTGCATGGTTGTGCCAACACCACTCCCAGCATGATCGATGACACGTCAACATGAACATCGAATTCCTTCATCCAATCCAGAAAAAAAATAATGTTGTTGTAGCCATGTTCGTTTTTAATGTGTCAAAACTTCCTTGACACTCGTGACCATTCAAACTACGCATCTTTCTTCAACAGCTTCTCCATAGGTGTTGTGATTACGGAATATCCTTTGATGAACTTGCGATAATATCCTATATGGCCTAATTTTGTTCTAAGTTTCTTCACACTCATGGGTGGTGGCAAGTTAATAATAAGCACAATCTTAGCTAGATCGACCAGCATGCCTTCCTTGCAGACAATGTGCCCTAGCAACATCCTGAAAAGTGCACAAAATATGCACTTCATTGAATTCAATCCAATCTGATGTTGTCGAAACCACTCCAACGTCAGTCGCATATTTGCAAGATGGTTCTTTACCAACCCATACACCATCCAATCATCCACGTATACTACTAAAAACCTCTATATAAAATCCTTGAACGTAGCATTTGTGATTCTGGAGAACATCGCAGGTGCATTCTTTAGTCCAAATGGCATCACTGTGTACTGAAAACATCCCCATTCAGTAACAAAAATGGTCTTATGTCGATCCTATTTTGTGATCTTGATCTGATGATAGAGATAAAATCCATTCATGAACAAATATATCTCTTGATCGCCCACTCCTTCCAACACTTCGTTAATAAATGACGTCAGAAACGAATCATGAAGGCATGCGTCATTTAGCTTCATGAGATCAACACAGATCCAAAACTTTCCTATCTTCTTATCTTGCACCACCATAGGACTAATCCACTCTGATTCTTCAACTGGTTCTATTATTCCAGCGTCCAACATTCTGTCGAGTTCATCCTTTACTCTCTCCTTGTATCGTGGATTCAGGTGATACAGCCGTTGATTTACAAGCTTTTCATTTGGCTTTAATGGGAATTTCATTTCTCCCATATCTCCTAATATCCCCTTCATTTCATAAAATTTTGTCGAAAACAAGTCTTGAAATTCATGCAACAGATCTGTGATCTTCGCCATGGTTTCTTCATCCTAGTAGTCTCCAATATGTGCAAATTTTGGTTCCTCCTTTGTTCCAATATTGACCTTCTGAATCTTCAATGGTTCATTAACTCTATCTGTCGACACTTCAGGTGCCTTGATATCCCAACTTCCTTTGTATTTTGGAAAATTGACATTTCATGGGTCATCTTCATTATCAGGTCTTCCTGTCAAATTTTAGTAGTCCATCATCGATCACATCATTGGTGGTTCATGCGGGTCCACGGGAGATGTGTCTCAAAATACCTTCAAAACAATATTGTGGATATGATGTACTACATTATGAATCACAAGATCATCATTTGCAAAACTAAAGGTGTGACTGAAAAAATTGACAACTCTTCCCATGTTGTAATCTCTCTACAAAGTTCAGCTGATACATACCACTGTCACAACATTTCATCCAATTTGTGCACAAAAGCATGTACCCACTCATTCTTTGGTCACAACACCCACATGGTCTGACATGCAATCAAATGATCATTAGGGTCATTATTCCCATCATACTTCTCAGTTTGGTATTGTTCTATTCCGCTGAACCAAACTTCCATCAACCAGCGACATAGCGACCACCCATTGATCGATTTCTTGTGTGTTTCCCACTACTGTGCAGGAGTATCCTTCAATGATTCATCCAACACTAATAACCTATGTGATTCCATCACCCTATCTTCAAAATCAACCAAAAATTTAGGTAAATCGAGCATTCCCTCATAGGTTGGTAATTCAACAATCTCTGTTGCGACTCATCGTAACAACTGAGTAATTATGCCACACTTCTAAATCGATACCTCATGCATCTGATTCTACCAATTCTCCAAGGAATCATTAGAATCTGATGATGCAGAGCTAGAGCTTCTCCATCCCAGTTCACTATTGGAATTAGGGTGAACATAGTCTTCTAAAATATTGTATGCATGATCCCATCCTCCTACAACTTCTTCCTTAACTGGTTCGACATACCTTCTTCCTTTGTTGGGATCCATCGATGCTATGACTCTGATATCATAGTTATTGAAGGTCATTACATGCTTCTTGAAGTTGACCACCACCAAGATGTCATTATCCCATCCAATCCCCAGTAACACAAGATATGAGCTTCTATCATCAACAATATCAATAACATCGAAGTCCGCGTAAGTCCTGATTCCTTCAACTTCCACTACTAGACGTGGTACTCACCCAATCGATGTCACTCTGGATTGGTTAGCCAATAGGAGCTATACAAGGGACCAAACCAAATATGGTTTCCCCATATTTTTCCATGTCTTCTTTGTCAGAATGTTTAAATCTGATCCTATATCCAAAATATTTGAATCTACCTTGTAATCCCTAATATGGACATTCATTCTCATTTCTTTCCCAGTTTTTTTCTTGTGTAGGGATTTCACAATAGACTCCTTCTGACCCTTCTCTGGTCGATGCAGCAAACTCATGATATTGGCGAGTGCATTCAGATATTTTTCCAGGTACAAACAACATTCAAAGAATTTTTTCAAGTCAAGGTACCATGTTGTCGCGATGGTCCTGCTACCAAAGTTGAATAAAAAATAGGTGGCATTTCATAAATAGACAACTTACCTGGATATCTTCTTATAGCATCACGTGCTTTAAATAATGTATCCCTCTCATTATTGACATCATATTGTACCTTTTTTTGTCCAACCAATTTAACTTGTGGAATTAGGCCATCATCCCTTGTCGTCGCACCTTCGCGAGTAATAACAACAACGACAGATTGAACTCTAGGTTCTGTTGATATCTTCACAACTGTTGGTCATTGGTTCTTGTTTGGGGGTAGATTCATTAGTTGTTTTTCGTTCTAATTTTCATTCCGGTTCTAGTTATGTGGTGGTAGAAAATTCCTTGCTTTCCACTTCACAATCCGTTGTGGACAATCTTCAACGATGTGATCTGCAGCAGTACAGTAGGTACACTGTGACTGCAAGTTTGGACAATCTATTTGCTAGTTCCCCAACACTCTACAATTATAACATTGCACAGGTCCATGACCTCATCCTCCTGCTCGACCAAAACATTTTCCTCATCCTCCTCAGAATCATATGCGAAATCCTCCTTGTTGTTGAGACTATGGTTGATTGAACTACTGTTGCAATAGGGGATTTGACTGTGGTTGTGCATACTACAGTTGACTATACTGTGCTTAAGTATACTACAATTGTTGTAGAGCATACTGCATCTGGTTGTTTTGGTACAAACTATGATTGTGGATGTACCACCTGTGGTTGCTTCTATGGTGGCGGTCTCTCCATCGATCGATGGTATTTTCCCTTCGTGTAATATGCATCGATCATCCTCTCCTAGAGCAAATCATATGCTCAATAGTCCTTTCATTCACGCCCAATAGATCGACAAAAAATGCAATACAAATTTCTAGGCTTGGATACCATCTTCTCCATAAACACACAGTCTTCGTGTCGATGTCCGTGAACTTGACAGATGCGACACCATGGCATGCCACCATGACATGGTGGATTTGTAGCTCCCAATAGTAGATAATTTTAGAAATATGGGCATTGATCCTTATGATTTCCTTCTGCATGACATCAAGTACACCATATTTCCTCACGATGCTTCTTTTCCTTCTTGATGTCTTGCAATTGGATCGTCAGGTTCCCTAGTTTCGATTGAATCTAATTCATACCAACTCCAGTATCATCAATCAGTGAAGCTTCCAACTTCATCACAATCTATAGAGCCTCGCTCTGTGTTGAAATCTTTTAATGCATCAAGGGAATCTTGATATGTGGTACTAATGTTGCAATGAACCATTCCTTTTGTTGTACATCACTCATTCCAAAATTGATTTTCTCCATCAGTGACTTGAATCATTCATCAAAATCCCAGACAGATTTGTTTGGTTATTTCTTGATCTCCTTTATCTCTATGATATATTGCACCTCACACATAGGATTTATGAACTCTTTGATCAATCCAGTTTTGATCTCTACTAGATTCTTCGTTAGAGTTCCTGTGGGAACTTGTAAAAAATTCATGTACCAATGTAGTGCACGACCTCAAAAATTTGTCACCAACTGACCTTTCTTAACATTATCATCTTAAGCCTGCTTTTACATTCCAAACCGCTTCACACAGAAACCAGTATTGTTTTGGATCCTCGGTCTCGTTCCCATGAAACAAAGGTAACTTTACATCATCCTATGTTCGTTGATTCGATATTGTTAGAGTGTTGATGACACGTCAGACAATTTTGTGCCAAGCTTGTATTTCTTCCTTAGTACAACACAGTGCAGAGAGGTGTGGGGACATTATTGCTTGGGGTTGGTATTTATTTAGGATCAAGCATATCCTAGTCGTCTACTTTTTTGTTGTAGGGTCACTTCATCCCTTGTGATATTCTCTCATAGCTCCTTGTTTCATTTGTAGCAGGACTCTCCCCAGTCCTCTACCTCTTCTCTTACTGAAACCTTCTTCAACTTCATAGAAGACCACATCCTTCCTTGGATTCCCTCACAGTCTCATTGTAACTCCCATCCATCTACCCCATATCATTCCATCAAACCCTCATATTTGCGGTACTCGCAACCTCTGCACACCAGGGCTCTACTCATCAAAGTTCATCTTCAATATGCCTTTTTCACAAATGAGCATCTTAATCAACAATTGCAAAGATAACAGAAACTTACCTCTTAGTCCCTTGAATAACTCCCTTTCTGCATCACTATAATATTTGATTGTATTGACTGTGAACTCAGTGATGTAGCCTTCCAATATGTTGTTAAGCCTCACTTTTATAGCCCTCGATGCTTTGTTTTCTACCTCCTATAGTTGTTGGATCAACTCTGGGGAACAGCAAGTGGGTTCTCCTCCTTGAAAATTTGTCTTTCGATAGGTCAGTTGAGCCAACCACTCGTACAAGATGATAAAGAACTTAGGAAAGAATTACTCATGGATATCAAAATGTAGGTACCTTCCCAACCACTCTTCTATCATCAATATAGGGTTCTAATTCTCTTCTGCTTGGAATTCTCAAGCCTTCTGGTCGAACCAATCTTGAATTTTCAGTCTTGTCGGATGCCACAACATTTCCTCCTTCTCCTCGTAATATGGTCCTGGAAATGGAACCATTTGTTGACACAGATCCGTTGATAGGGGTTCACTCTCTATCGACACCCTTAACTCAACGATCTCCCTAAGCATCGGCCCAGATAGGTTTTAACCTATCTAGAAACACATGCGAAGAAGATGAGGTATCACCTGAGGTGTTCATGGCAGAGCTATTGGAACCATGTTTCTGCAGTCAGAAGGAGGGTTTGTGCATCCACTGTCTATCTATCGCATCATTACTTCAGAGTTCCAAACAAGGATTTATCATCGCATATCCATATCATCAATCGTTAAATCGTCTTAACACATTTAGATCACAACAATATAATTACTTATAAATAGATCGACCACCATAGCATGATTTAAAACATAAAAACATCACATCATTCAGAAATAACCATCATACTACACTATCAATTCATTCACTTCACACCACAAAGAAAACAAGAAAACAGAAAGAGATAAAACACAATGTTTCTGCCAAAACGTTGTCATGTGATATTACTTCCACATCAAAACGGGTTCTCAAACATCTCCATAGTTGCGAAAAATAGACAATAGTCTTGTACAAAGAACAATTCAACATAAGTTTCATATTCTTTCCCATATATATATGATCTAAGGCCATTTATCTCAACATTACAATCCTATCTCTATTTATAGGCTTGTGCCTTTTACAAAATGGTCCACTTATATCAACTTCTTAACTACTTGGATCAAAAAATACAAAATAATGACCAAGATGACTCTTTGTTGACTTTCTTTCCTTGCGTGCCATATTTCTCCTTGTGAATCATCTTTCATCCTTGGGCATCATCTTTGACCTTGCGCATCACCCTTGGTGCTGCACAATTTATCTTCATCAAAACCACTTGCCAACATTCCTAACTTAGGAGTCATTTGCTAGATTTTGGTTCCACCATTATCTTGGTGCCACTGGTGCCATTGGTGCCACTAGTGTACCATTTGGTGCCACTAGTGTGCCACATGGTGCCACCGGTGCCAATCCCTACACTTTAGGATCCACTCCAAGTGCCACTATCAGCCTCCATTAGTTGGTTGTAGTTGGTAGGTAGTTATGCGAAGTTTATCTTCAGTTACATTCATTTATATTACATTCATTCAGTCTAGTGCTAGTTATGCATGGATGCATGGGGAAGTGGCACTTTTGTTCACCTACCTTGTCAGTCTAACATTGTTTAACTAGTTTAACTGATTGTAAGACTAAATTAGACATGTGGAGTTAGACTAGTGGTCTTCAATAATGATTTAGACACTTCTAGTTAGCTAGTCAGTAAGGATTGAGCTGGTATATTAAAATATTATCCACATGATTCAAAATCTCCTTATTATAACACTACTGTATACTATTGGAATTAATTAATATTAATGTTGTAATATACTGAGCATTTCTTATCAGTTTTCTATGAAATTTGTCTTATTCAGTGTACATTTTTCATTCCATACTACTGCACAATTATACCTTTGAATTGCACTCATTTCATGTAGATCAATGGTTCAATAATCCAAACACTATAAACTAGGGGTGTAGAACCACCTTCTTCTAATCTAATTTCAAATGTGAAGGGAAAGGATGTTTCTTGCAATGAGTCATATGGGATATCTAGAGAAACTCATCTACATATATGGACTGAGTAATAATGATCCTCAAATCTTTTTTATTCAGTTTGAGGCCAATAATCTTCCATATAATCCCTATATCTATCTTTGAGAATTCCTTGATCAAGGATGAATTGATGTTCCTCAATCTAGCAATTGAACCAACAGTAATGAGAAAGTCATCCACACACAATACAATCAATATTAAGCTTCCTCCCTTTTGTTGCATGTATACATTGTAGTTTGAATTGCACCTTTCGAACTTCTGTGACAGTAAGAAGTCATCCATATTGGCATACCATGCCCTTGGGCTTGCTTAATCCCTACAGATATTTCCTTAGTTTGCAAACCAAGGAGGAATATTCAGAGTACCCCTCAGGTTGTCTCATGTATATCTCTTTTTCCTAGTAACCATGGAGGAAGACACTCTTCACATCCATGTGATGTACCTCCCATTTATTTGAAGTTGCAATGGCCAAAACCAACCTTATGGAATCTGTTCTTGCAATAGGGGTAAATTTTTCATTGCATTCCAATCCATGAACTTGTGAATACCCCTTTGAAACTGACCAAGCCTTGTACTTTCTATTAAATCCACATGCTTCTAGTTGGGTTTTGTAGATCCATTTGCACTGGAAAAAATTTCTTATAGGTAAGGAGACAAGCTCTAGTGTATTTTTGTTTTGTAGTGAATCATAGTCATCATCCATGGATTCCTGCCACCTTGTATCATGGAAATCCTCTTTGTGGGACTGAGGATCAGACCATAGAATCATGTAGCACCTCTTTGGGAGAAGTGGATCAGTATGAAAAAGCGCAAGGCTCTCATATTGAAACTGATATTTTTGGTTCTCCTTCTGTCAAACGGATCCCCAATATTGTTACCAGCAACTTCAATGAGTTTTTGAGCCCATTTATGCATTGGATTGGGATCAGGATCTATATCTTGATATGCATCTGCTTGATCTTCATTCTCAATATCAATATATTGGTCCTCTTGATCCTCGTCTTTGGTCGGAATATGAAACATTAGCAGAAACATCATCATATGAAAATGTAATAGATTGAGCATGTATACCTTCACCTTTAGCTGGTTGTAGATCATGCAATAGATCTTGATTGAATTCGACACTTCTCTCTAGGAAGCATCTTCTAGTTGCAATCTCCATCAACTTGTAATTTTTTGCATCATCTGCATATCCCAGCAGAATGCATTCACAAATTTGAAGTTGGAAGGCTTTCCTCTTGTTATATGGAATTTTTCCCATGATTTTGAGCCAAAAATGCTTAGGTGTGAGACGTTAGGATTATGTCCCATCAGTGCTTGAAATGGAGTGACCCCAACCACTGACTTGTGAGCTACTATGTTTTATATGTAAGAATCAATTTTCACTGCTTCAGCCCATAGATATGGTGGAATATCTCTTGCTTCAAAAAGGCAGGTAGCCATCTCTTTCAATGATTGGTTCTTCTGATAAGCTACGCCATGTTGTTGTGGTGTGTATGGGACAAAATTTTGTATCTTAATACCTTATGAAGCACACAACTATTGAAACTCTCTTGTGATGTACTCTCCTCCATTTTCATATCTAAGTGATTTGGTATTCTTACCAAGAGTGTTATCAACTAAGGATTTGAAAACTTTGAAAGTTTCAAACACCTTAAAATTATGCTTAAGAAAGTATACCCAACATTACATGGAGTAGTCATCAATGAAGGACAAAACATATTTGGATCCATTCATGGATTTTGTAGGCGTTGGTTTGGAGACATCACTATGTACCAAATAAAGTGTAGAGGCATATCGTCTTTCCTTCCCAACTTCATACCTTCGCTCTAAGTTCCTACCGACCAAGAATCCATACTGACACTTTGATATGACTTGATGAGAGGAAATCCCTTAACCATTTATTCATGGTGCAGCTATTGGATGTATTTGAAATTCAAATGGTCAAAACGCTCATGCTAGATTCTGTTTGTTTCCTTATCATGAGACAATAGGGCACTTTGGTGTGAGTAGGGAAAAAATGTGAGAAATCATATGCCTTGAAGGCATGGGTTGTAGCTTCTTTCACTATCATCTTCCTAGTAGAGATTTCTAATATCTCAACTATTCCATGTTCAAATACAACTCACTTTGGTGAACCTGTATGGGTCATCTATTATACAAATTAGATATTTTGTACATCACATATAGGACATTATTGAACATTCCATGCTTAGATTGAACTGGACCCTTCCCAATAATTGGTATTTTATATTGATCTCCCATGTGTATGCTAGGACCACTAGTGATATCTAGAGAAGAAAATGATTCTTTGGAGGAAAACGTTGGTTAGAGGATCCCAAATCAATGAGGAAGGATTGTGATTGTAATAATACGGCCTTCAGTGCATGGCATCTCTCATGATCTTCAGTATTTGTTCCATAATCAGTCTCATTGTGCCATTAGGGAGGGAAATATTATATTGTTCAAGAAGTATTGACATCCGATATATTTTTTTCTTCATACATAGGTTCTTCAAATGGTTTCCTCTCTTGCAATACAAAAACTTGGTCTTTTCAAACATATTCTACATATCCTTCTTATAACTAGAGGCTCCATATGAAGTATTTTGCTTCTCTTTTGTTTTGGTTTCAGTGTTCTTTTTGTCCTTGCCCTTCTGTCTCCCTTTATCTTGCACATTCTTGGTCTCCCCGGCAAAAAGAGCTTCAATCTTGGAGGATTTGAGGGATTCCATTTTGATCAACTTATCTTGTTCTTGAATGAGGGATTCAATGAATGCACCAAGTGAGGGTATTCATGATTTTGGGGTTCTCAGTCTCCTAGACTGGAAGGTAGACACAAATACTAAAAATTATAGGCCAGTCTTGCTCAGAATGGAGAGCACCAATTACTCATCCTTCTTTCCAATTCCAGAGTACTTACACTCTATGACCAAAGACTTGAACTTAGAGAAGAATTGTTGGATTGCTTCGAAGTTGATGGGTTGAAGAGAAATCAACTCATTATCCAAAATGGGGGTTCTCATCTCATCCTTCTTTCCAAATAGTGATTCGATTTTTTGCCATACTTCCCTTGTTGTTTTTAATCCAGCAAGCTGGAAGAGTAACTCTCTAGAGATATGAATGCACATGAAACCAAAGGCTTCATCCAATTTGTTTAGGTACATAGATTTATCTAAAGGATATTGCGGTTTGACATCCTTTCCCATTGTGACTCTATATAGACTTTTGTTGCACAACACAATCTGCATATCTCCACTCCAATCCTAGTAATTGAAGGGTGTGAGGATCCTCAGTGTCAAGACTGTTGAATTGTCCATTTTGCAACTTCAGTAGCAATACAATTCTTCTGAATTATTTAAATACCCTACAAGAGAAACTTCAATTCAAAGTTAAAACAACTTAATGACTCCCTACTTCAACATAAGCACATTGTCAGGGTGCTTAACACCTGTATAGACTTCTCTGGATAAATCCAGAGGGAGAAATTCAATGATACCATGATTTATGTGGAACTCAGTTTAATTTGGTGCATCAATGAAAGTATTTAAGGACTGAAAATGATTGATCAAGCTCTGATACCATGTAAAATTAGAAAGACCACAAGATCATTATATTTGATTGAACCTCACTATGAAATAAGAATGAATGAGGAATAATTTGATTAGTACAAGAATTGTCAAGCAATCATAGTGAAAGTATTCAAACAAGAGGAAAGAATTTGGAAGCATAACCATAACTAAATAATCATTAAACTATATGAAATACATCCATGATACAATAGAGATAATTTGAAACCTCTAGGATAGATTCGAATCCCATGACTTAGATTGACTCTAGACATCACTAACTATGGAAAATCACCACTAGAGGCTCACTAGTGTAACTTCGTACAACTGAAACACCTCACAATCAGTTAATTCACCAAGGTAGCTAAGAAAATGAACCTAATCCCCTTAAATCGTGAAAAAATGGTGCTATGCTTACTAAAGGTGAAATAAATGTGGCCCATAGACACATAACTCAACGCAGACTATGGTGAAGTGATGGTGGGATTCCCATGAATCAGTGTGGACTCCTAAAATCTATGGATTGGTCTCTAGAGATCCTAAACTCATGCGTGAGGGAGAATCAAGTGGTAGCTGGGCCCCAGATAAATTCTCCATGGCACTAATGAAGTGGAGAAATATTCCTAAGTAGAAAACTTACATTTATAATATGGTGGTCAATGGAGGATTACAATAATCCTAATAGAAAATACACTATAAAAGGTATTTTTTTCATTTCTTAAAAAAAATATAACCTTATTTTATTTATTTTTGTTGGGATATAGTTCATGGGGAAATTCTCAAGAACTTGACCTCAATTTAAGGATGGAAGCCAATTTAAATTTGGCGGTGCTTATGTTTGGAGGACCTCATCCTGATGGAATCAAAGATATTGGAACTTGTTTCCTCCCCTACATCAAACAAGAGATCTCACATATATATCATGACCACTTGAGATAAACTTCAAATCTATATAGCTCTTATTTTATTATTTTAATTATTATTTTATTATTTTCTTTAGAAGGCCTATTTTACACCTCAAAATTGCTCTAATGTTTAAAAAGAGTAATAAAAATAATGGCTATCTTTACAAGAATGTTGATTCCTAGGTACATTATTTTGATTCTTATGATGATGATGTTGTTGGAGGAGCCTAGTCAGCTAAACTGACTAGATTCTCCAGTTGACTAATTGTAGATTATGTCGGCCTCATAGGTCGTGTCAGTTGGTTGAACCGATAGGTAGTTATTGTAACTATTTTGTAAACCATATATATAGGTTGTAGAGTCAGATAGATACTTGGTTTAGTTTGTTGTATGAACCCACATGTCTTCTTGAGTAATATAAGTTGTTATTCTATCTACCATTTTTGTCTCTTGTTTTGTTATTGTTATATGAATCTATATGTGTATCATTTGGTAACCTTATGTTGACGGGCGTATTTGACTAAGCCCGCAACGGGGGAGACAACCCAGACCGGGATCCTTAGTGCAAGTTCCAAGCTGTTTGGGGTGGTTGTTCCCGACAGGTTTAAAGGCTCTGTTGGCCTGGAAGTCTACAAGACTTATGGTTAAAATTAACGCTACTGATTGTTAGGGTCAGACCTCTACTTAGAATTACAAAGATTAATTCAGGTTATATATCACAAGAATGACGAACTGTTAGGTTTAATCTACTTTCAACAGTTAGCACTAAATACATGAATCAAACATAAACGTGGAAAAGATTAATATCCTACAGGGATCTATTATATGATCTATAAACATGTACAGTAACTACAAGAGAAATAATCTGAATGTATTTTATAAAAAAAATCTGATTTAAATAGATTTTTCAGGGAATATAATCAGCAGAAAATAAACAACATATAACCCTAATTACCTACTATCCTGATCAGGAGTGATAAGAGAATTTAACCATGCAATCGACTCATGCTAATAGAAATACTGCATAGATAACTCTGATAATATTTAAAAGAATTTAAACATTAACGGATCATGCAGTAATGCTTACATCTCACATAAACAACAATATCGATCGTCAGTTACACAACATGATATATCAGCATAAATCAAGAACATGAAAATCGATAATCACACAAGAATTATATATCTGTAGAATTATTTAGAGAATTTCAACAAACATAAATGAAAATAGAAAAAGAAATCACAAGACTAATGGACATCACAAATATGTGCCAGGTATGCAAACTACAGACATATATTTATAATATCACCAGTTTAATAATGTCGTGGCTGCAGACAGTTAGTTGCCTCAAGTCGCAAACCAATCAACCCAGTCTTGTGGTGCCCTTTTCATCAACTATCGACTCCTATTTCCCTCGACTGTCTATCCTTAAATACATATTTTTCAAAAATAAACATCCTAAAACATAGAGATCATCCAGATCGAATCATCCAACTAATTTCTAATTAAAAATGACAAGTAGCACATGTCATTTTTCTACATAAGTAAATCATCAAGACGATCCATGGAAATCGAAAAATCCAGCGATAAAACAACACCTGAAAAGCTTGATATTTGATCTATTCCGATTGATGTGGGATCATGGAAAAATGGACATTCACCAAAATCCAGACATAAACAGCAACCATATCGCCTGCAACAAATTAAATAATAAAATTAAAACATAAACATAAATTGAAATAATAAATGCTTAAATAACAAACAGAAAGAAAAATAAATCAATACCTGGTCATCAAAATTCAAAAATTAAACCCAACAGCAAATATATCCAGCATAGTCACAAATTAACCGGTGCATTAAAGACTTGAATATTCACTCCACTAGACTGACTCGGCGATGGAGCTCTGAACTGCATGAGTGCGATCTGAGCATTGAGCTCACGCACTTTTTCATCATTATTATCATTTTCATCCTGAAGCTTAAGAACTCGCCTTATCAATTTATTTTTATGATTCCTCAAGCGAACAATCTATTGATCACTCACATCTACTTTCTTCTTTGACATAACATTTTCAGATTTCATTAAATCACGGTTCGCTGCTATTTCACCTACCCTATCTTCCATGCTACGAATTTTATCCAACAGGCGATTAATAAACAAAGGATGAGCCATGTCTGCAACACAATAAATACCAGGTGAATTCGTGTGCACAGACTTTTCTTTGACCGACGAATTAATAACAGCATCCACTCGCACCTCTTTGTCGAGCACAGGGATGTCCTCATCAACCACGGGAGGAGTCTCGTCGACAGGGTTCGAAACAACTTCAGGCTGAACGATAGTATCATCAATAGGTGAAGAGGTATCAAGCTCTTCCTCATCTAAAACAACATTTTCCACCTGAACCTTGTCCAGAACAGGGGTTTTGACAGAATTAGCTCTCACCATGCTTCTGGTGAATCTAGATGTCAACTTGGCTTTAGGTTTATCCCGTCCACGACCGCTAATCTTATCTGTATCATTTTGTGGGGTTGTTGGTGACAGAGATGAGGCTGTCCTAACATGCTTAGAATCTAGAGGAGTATGAGTACTGTTCACAGGATTAGCCGTGGGCTCTTTGCAGGGTTGAGGACTCATACGGCGAGGGCTCGACAAAGGTTTGCGCGGAGGAAGGACTGAAACTGAACTTGGATCTCTGTGCTTGTTACAATCATCAGGATTGTCGAACATGCAGTGACAAACGAGGAAAAACCATTTGACTCTACAAATTCATCCCAGGACCGACCCGACTTCAACAACTCATTATCAATCAGCATACGAACCAAACCATGATGAAAGAGGCTGTGACTGACGTGTTGAGGGCCTTTCTTAATCTCATTGGACATTTTGAACAAGCTATGTAAAAGATAGTAAGGCAAATTTAACGGAAACCCTATAAAAACAGACATAAGTCGAAGGTGGTATACATACGTTGACGATAACCAGCCTTCGCAGGTCAAGTATCGATGAATCAAATCAAGGACAAGATGCCATTCTTTCCTGAAATACTTACGGGCCACTCCAGTTCGAAAAGAGACTTCCTGAGTAGGGTTTTTAAGCAATTTCTGCCATTCAGTTATAGTCATTTTCTGGTACTTGAACCATCTCTGACCAGTCAGGGACAAACCTGTTGCAGCTGTTATTGACCTTTCATCAACCTGGAACCGAAGATCACCAACTTCTACTTGATAATCAGCCAGAGAGAGAGAAAAAACCTTAGTAACTTCAGGATTAGAGTCGGAGAATTTCTTGAAGAATGGCATCCACCCTACATCCTTAACCCTCTGTGAGAGCTCAGGGTTCGAATTTAGTAGGGTCATTTCGCAAGGTTCGACTCTTACTATAGTTGCCATCAATGGCTGTGTCCAGGTGCGTAACCGAACGCAAAATAGGTACCAGAGCTCGTCAAGAAACATAACAGGAGACTGAGCACTTAGAATCAAGGCTAAGCAAAACCAGGTGATGAATAGGAAAAGCCATGCACGAACGCAGGCTATACCTCTGCGGGTTTGGCATGACCGAAGACATCAAAACTGGGAGTGGTAATCAATTGACGATCCAAATGACGGTCAAAGACCCTAGATGGCTAATATTACCATAATTTATCCTGACTTAAATGATGGGAGCCTCTTGGCTGTACGCAGACCAGGTGTTCTAATGACAAGGAGCCACGACGGGGGATACGTACCAACACTTAAACGTGATGGAAAGTTCAAGTACTAGTGTCATGATAGCATACCAGTTTAACAATAAGTGAATCAGGATGGAGGCTGCGACATAAATCAACCCGACGATAACCATAATACATGCAATCCCTACCAAGGATTCGACCTACCTTTGAAAGGTGGCGAATAAATAATCATAATTACAAACCATTAAATCAAGAATCGACTTTGCAAATCATACCATATAATAATGATCGGCATAGGTATTGGTGGTAATATCGACCATGGTTCGAGAACTTAGGATATGTCAGGAATGGTTTGTATCATATGTGGCTTAGTACACTAGGTCTTGACCAACATCACCACAAACTAACCATTGATAACATTTGAATAACAAAATCAACAAAATCAATTCATAATGTTATGGATTAATTTCTAGATTAGGATAAATCGAAGGATATAGAAATCATTAATATTTATCCTTAATTTCAACCAAAAAACAAATAATAATCATTAGTGATGATTTTGTTAAATATCCTATAGTTGCAAAGGTTGCTTTAAAAACAACGAATTTCTCCAATTCAGTAGCTGACAGAATGGCATTGTTTTAGTAGCTGTAATTCCTCTTTATTTTGCATTGAGAAATTCGAACATTTAATCTAACAAAATAGGATTTTGTTAGATGAAATAATGTTTTGTAAAGGCTGTTGAGCCAGGGCACAACAGATGGCGACAAGCTGGGCGGAACAGTTATCTCTGCCTCTTAACCTGAAATCATGCACATGGAGAAATTAAATCCTTAATACAAGCCATTATACAAAGATCACCATTTTAACATCTCAAACAAATTCAAGTATTTCACAGTTCTAAAACTTACCAGAAAATTACAGTTTTAGCGATTTGTTTGATAGCATCAAGTCTCAAACAGAAATTAGTCCTCAAAGAGTAAGACAGTAAATGGCTCAGTTTTAAGGATAAAATCTCAATACCACAAGCATGGCCCTACTGCCAGCAGACGTTCATAGCCTCGACAGGTTTGCTTCTAACACTCAGAATGCCAGTATCCTATCTGCTAGTTATATATGTACAATTCTGGTCGGGAGAAACTGTTACCACTGTTTTCTTTTAATTTTATTCCTCATGAAGGCCATGGTTCAGGCTTGGTAACCAGATAGTAACCATGTCAGTCACCATTCTGCATTACAATAAAATGAACCGGCTCATGATGAGACCTTTCACCCCTTAGATTTTTCCATCCAAGGGTCATTGCCCAGGTTTGGTGACCGGAGACGACAATGTTACTGGAAGCAAACCTATGATCCTGAGCAGATCAGCTCGTGATGAGACTTTCTGTCCTTCATATTTTTGCATATGTCCAATTCCATCCTTGTCCAGAACGTAATTATTATTAATCTCAAATGAGATTATCTTAGCAGATAGGGAGGCGAATCTGATCCTCTTTACGAGAAGAGATGGCGTAAAATATATAAATAGATAACTTTACCAAGTACTGTCCCAATCCCGTTGGGAAAATCTTTGCAGAGACCGATATACTTAATTAATCTTAACATGGTTTAGCTTTTTCTGGTAGAATTTAGAACAATGAAAACACCATTCTCTGTTCAAGAAACCAAAACAGAATGACATTTTCCAGGATAATAATGTCTTTTGTGCATAACTTATAGATGAATGACAGAACTTAAAATGAGCCATCATTTCAAGACTTGATGAATTTACCAGGTTCATAACACACAAACAATATAGCAAATCAATCAAAAGAACAATGAAATAAAATGCATCAATCAAACAAACCACACAGGTATATACAAGATGATCCCTTGAGGGGGATCAGCAAAAATATCTCTTGATTAGGTGACCATTTACTGGAAGGTTATCAATGTCACCTTCCAATGTTTGTAACCTGAAAGTACTAGGACCAAGTTTTTCTGTAATAATAAATGGCCCTAGCCACAGGCATTGGAACTTTGTGTGTTTTCCTTTGTCTTCGTGTTCCTTGTCCCACTTCAAGACTAAGTCACCCACTTCCAAATCCCGACTGACTGACTTCCTGAGGTCAAACCAATGCTTCACAGTCTGCTGGTGTTTCTCAAATTTTTTTCTAGCCAACTCCCTATCTTCCTCCAGTTTCTGCAAGGTGTTAATTCGATGCTCCATGGCAGAACATGGTACCTCCTGTACTGACTGGGAAAGCTGTAGGGAGGGTAAGAACAAATGTGGGGGTAAGATGGCTTCTTTACCATACACCAGGAAAAAGGGAGAGTTTCCTATAGCAGCTTTGGGGGTCACCCTGTCTGCCCACAAAGCACTTGACAGAGCAGTATGCCAATTCCTATGATGGTTAGCCACAGTACGTTTCAGAATCTTGATCAGATTTTTATTAGAGGATTCTGCTAACCCATTACCCTGAGGGTAATAATTAGCTGAATATTTCAACTTTATACCCCTATCCAATGCATACTCAGTTAATTTTGCAGATGAAAAATAAGTTGCATTGTCAAATATTAAAGACTCTGGAACACCGAATCTGGTAATAATAAAAGAATCAAGGAACGATATCACCTGTTCGGAATTGACTACCCTCAATGGGATGGATTCAACCCATCTAGTGAAGTAGTCTATGGCTGTCAGAATGTATTTATGTTGTAGTGAAGAGGCTGGTGTGATTGGGCCAACAATATCCAGACCCCATTGCTGAAATGGGACTTCGATGATAACCGGATGGAGGGGTAATGCTGCCTTTTTCAGTCTGCCTCCTGCTCTTTGACACTCTTGGCACTTCCTGGCGAAAGAATATGCGTCTTTGAACAATGTGGGCCAGTAGTACCCAGCTTTAAGTATCTTATGAGCAGTAGTTTCTCCACTGAAGTGTCCTCCAGCTGGTCCTGCATGTAGTTGAGCTAACACATCATCAGCCTCATGTCTTCCTAGACAACGAAGGAGAACCTTTTTGAAATTATTTGTAAACAAAATATTATCAATAAGCTGATAAGGTGTAGATTTTAATCTTAAATCTCTCTTATGACGTGGGTCTAAATGTTCAGGGGCGGTCCCATGCAATAAGAAGAACTTAATATCATCATACCAAGAATCAGGAGGAGTGGAGACCGTAAAAACTTCCCTTTGAAATAACGAAGGTTCGCTAAAGAAGTGCAGATCAGGATCAGCATTGTCCACAGACCCAGCTGCCAGTTTGCAAAGTCCTTGCACCCTAACAATATTTAAAGGTTTTATTTCCAGGTCATATTCCTGAAGTGCTGTGACCCAATGTGCTCTTTTTTCACCAAGATCCTTCTGTACCAAGAGATTTCTAACTGCAGAATATGGTACAACGACTTTGGTGTGGGACTTTAGTAAGTAAGGCTTGAAATGTTTGACAGATTTGAAAACAGCGAAAGCTTGCTTGTCTACTTCTGGGTAATTTAATTCTGCACCATTGAGACCAGAACTCGTAAAAGCGATAGGAGCTTCATTATTTTCCTAGTTTTTCTGTGTCAGAACAGCAGCATAAGAAGAATCAGAAGCAAACGTATACAAAATGAAAGGTTTGGAAAAATCTGGGCTAGTTAGAGTGGGAGCTTCAGCAATCGCTTTTAAGATGTCATGAAAAGATTGCTTCTCGTCAATGTTCCACTTAAACTCAGCATCCTTTCTTATCATTTTCTGAAGCGGCCGAACAATTTCTGTAAACCCAGGAATAAATCTAGAAACGAAATTTATCTTTCCAAGAAACGACTGCATGGACTTCTTTGAGTGGGGCATCGAAATATGTGATATGGCATGGGTGTGTTCTGGGTCAATATTGATGCCTTGTTTAGAAACAACAAAACCCAGCAACTTACCTTCCGTGACTGAAAAGATAGACTTCTTAGGATTTAAAGAAATCCCATACTTCCTGCAACGCTCAAAGACTCTCCTGAGATGAGTTAAATGATCAGTCCTATTTTTTGAAAATATGGTAACATCATCAAGATAAATAACAACAAACTTACCAATCAGTCCTCTGAAGGCGATGTCCATTGCCCTCTGAAATGTTGCTCCGGCATTTATGACACCAAATGGCATTTTCCTGTATGCATAGGTTCCCCAAGGCGTCCTAAAAGTTGTTTTCAACTGGTCAGCTTTGGATACCAACACTTGGTTGTATCCTGAAAAACCATCTAGTAGTGAAAACATTTCAGATCTGGAGACCTGTTGCAATATTTTCTCCATTGTAGGAATAGGATAATTGTCTTTATCAGAAACCTTATTCAGGTTTTGGAAGTCAACACATAACCTGATGTCACCATTTTTCTTCCTCACGGGTACAAGATTTGCTACCCACTGTGCATGCCGAATAGGGAAAATTATTCTTGCGGAAAGGAGTTTATTTAGCTCCTTCTTGACAGCTGGTTCTAGGCTAGGATGCATTTTCCTCAATTTTTGTTGAAAAGGCTTAGCCTCCGGTTTCATAGGAATGACATGTTGCATGATATTAGGGTCGAATGTTTTCAGGTCATCATACGTCCATGCAAATATGTCTTTAAACTCTTTGAAGAGCTTAATGAAGGCTGTTTTTTCCTCGGCAGTACATGTGCTGCCCAGATTCACACATTGAGGGTTTTGCTCAGTTCCTAGATTCACAATGTCAGATTGCATGATGGAGCTATTAGTTTTACAATTCCTTGCAGTCTTAAATTTATCTTTTAAGTCATAGAATTTCTCGAGTTTGATTACTAACCTGGGAAGAGCACTAACCTAATCGAGAGATTCCTGAATTGAACAAGGCTTATGGATTACCGCAAAATTGTGTAGATCCTCATCATGAGTCATCTCGTCCAAAATCGCATCCTTGAAAGTATCTTTAAAAGTCAGAAAATTGATCAATTGTTGGTCGTCATTGAAGACTCTCCAATTTGCTATGTTGTCAGGTATAGAAGGTCTAAACAACAATTCAACCGAGAAAGCATCAGTAAGGATTCCTTCAGATGGAATCAATCTTGAAGTAACATTAGCTAAAAGGTCAGCTTCCTGATTTAGATAACGAGGGATGGAACTTAATATGTTAAATGCTTCAAATGCTAATAGTAAATTCCATACCTCAGCTTGATAATTTCTCAAGTGTCCAGCTATGCAGTGTATTGTATTACGTACCTGACGAACAATAATCTCAGAATCTCCTAAGACTACCAAGGCTTTGGCTCCCAAGTCAATCACTTTCTTCAGCCCTTGAATGAGGGCTTCGTATTCAGCGATGTTATTGGTGCAATCGAATTCTAATCTGCAAGCAATGAAGTACCTTTTACCATAAGGATCAATCAGTAAGCACCCTGCACCAGCTCCTTCTTTTGACTTGGAACCGTCAAAGTAAAGAGACCAACAACTGTCATTGTGATCTAAATGTGGTGTATCTGGTACTGGAATTTCAGCTGGGGCTTGTGAAAAATGGCAAATTTCAGACTGCTGATTTGAATCTGGAATTTCTGAAATTTCAGCTTCCAGGTTCCCAAAAAATGATTCAGCCATGTAGTTACCCATGATGGTATCAGTGAACAAGACTGGTTCATTTGAGTCATCAATTTCAGTGACGGTATGCTTCATATACCGTTCTCGATCGATCCTGATCTTATTGGGATGACCCTTATGAGGTATCCACAAGTGTGACCAATCTGTGGCAAAATACCCATCAAGTTTTTGTGACCAATCCCTGCTAAGAAACAAACCATATGCTTCAGGGATGTTAGCAACAATAATATCAATGATAAAGTGAACTTGTGGATTCAAAGCTAACCTTATTAGCACCTCCTTCAGTTTACCTATTACCTTTACGTTTGAACGATCAAGCTGTACAATACTAGTATCACAAGGCTGAGGGACAACATTAATCCTTTTACACACAGAGTAAGGCATTACATTTTTGGATGCCCCTGAGTCTATCATACAGTTATGTACTTTGCGATTAAATATTTCGAACGAAAGTAAAAAAGGTGGAGTAAAAGAATCAGATTTCTTTCCTATAGATGATGCGTTGACTGAAGATTTTTGTGCATTAACATTATTATTGACAGAACTATTTTGATTGGAGGAAGTCCTACCATTTTTAATTGGGCAGACCCCTTGCACCATTTTATCTCGAATCACAGGTATTTTTATGAGTTCATACAGAGAAATATTAGCTCTTCTCTTCTTTAAGTCTTCAATCAAGTCATATTCTAACTCAAGGGAGTGTGTAGATTTACTATTTATAGGCTGATCTTTATTTTGGACAGCTGAACTATTATCTGTAACAGTTGTAGCAGGTTCAGTTGAAGGCCGGTCTTTTTTACTTCTGGTGTTGTACTGATGCTGATTTACATTGACAACAGCCACATCTTCGTCATCAGTTAATTCTGAGGTGTCCCAGAAATGACTGATGACATGGGGTGGTTTATCGTCATTGTCATCATCTGTTTTTTGGTTATCTTGAGAACTCTGTCCGGAAGACTGAGTTTCATTTTCAGTAGATGTTTCTAGATATGAAAATATTGATTTGAGAAAGCTATTGAGTTCCTCAACGCTGTTGGCTTCAGAGGGTGGAGTTTGTTTCGCAGCTGAATTTTGAAAAGGTTTTCTGAAAAACTGTTTAGGTGGTTCTTTGTTTGTGGTATTTTCAGAAGTGCCCTTTTTTAAATCTATGATTTCATTAGACAGATTTTAATGACTCTTTGTAAACTGTCAAGATCTAAGGCATCTTGGCCCCTTTTGTCAGAGCTTTTGGCAGGACTGTCAGTCGTCTTCCTAGAAGAAGATGTTGAATCGTTATCTACTCCAGGATTTGCTTTTGTGGCATTCGCATCCTTTTCGACTTTAATTGCTTCTTCAAAGTTTTCAGTTAGGGTAAGTTTGGATTTTTGCCTGACAAACATGGATATTTTTCCCGGTAAGGATGAAGTGTAAAATTCAACAGTAACGTCTTCAGTCGGCCTTGAGGTAGCAGGAATCCTGTTTCTTAAAGTTAGAAAATGTTGGTTTAAATATTTAACCTTTTCTTTGGGTTCCATGCGAATTCTAGACAATTCCGAGACTAAAATAGCAGGAGTCTTGTCATCTCCAAACTTGTTTGTAAATGCAAGATAAAATTCGTTCCAGCTAGTAATGGAACCAGTTGTAAGTGAAAAGTACCACGTCGATGTTTTTCCCTCAAATGTATAAGGGAAAAGCCGACAGACCACATCTTCATGTTCCACATCCAAGAGTCGAACTGCCAACATAAACTTCTTGACATGATCTTTAGCTGGCTCTTTCAACTCAGGGTTGAACTTAGGCAGTAATTTCTTAGGATGTTTAGGTAAAGGGTGCTAAACGCCAAGGACGACCACTGCATCCTGAGCTAGCCATGGCATATTAGCATTGGGGTTTGGGGGATTTGCAGCTGCCATGTTTCTTGGAGTTGGAGGCGGTGAAGGTGGTGTTTGTAAAACATGAGGAGGCGATCGAGGCGGTGATGGTGGTTGTCCAGTCCCTCCTGGAACAGGTGGTCCTAAAGAAGAGGAAGGCTAGTTGGTGCCTGTAAAAGATTGTTGTATGTGAGGATCGGGATGGGCACCTAAAGGCTATTCTTGTTCTCCCAGAACATATTCAGGATGACGAGTACGAGGACGTGTAATCTGCGGAAGAGGTAATTCAGTGGGCTGGTGCCTGGTGAGATTCAAATAAGCCCTAGTTAAAATTCTACGAGATTCATTTAAGGCTTGCTCGTACTGGTCTATTTCTTCAGGTAAGTGAATACTGAGAGAGTTGAACTAAGAGATCAGATTTCGAACAGAGTCGCTCACTGGGGTTTCATTCGCTCGTGATGAATGGTGAGAGCGTGGTTGTGCAGTAGATTGTATTTGAGGGGTGATTGGCTGATTAAATTTGTTTACAGGGTTGTTTTCATCAGCCATTGGCTTACGCTGGCCCTCCTTCTAGCGCCATTGTTGACGGGCGTATTTGACTAAGCCCGCAACAAGGGAGACAACCCAGACCGGGATCCTTAGTGCAGGTTCCAAGCTGTTTGGGGTGGTTGTTCCCGACAGGTTTAAAGGCTCTGTTGGCCTGGGCGTCTACAAGACTTATGGTTAAAATTAACGCTACTGATTGTTAGGGTCAAACCTCTACTTATAATTACAAAGATTAATTCAGGTTATATATCACAAGAATGACGAACTGTTAGGTTTAATCTACTTCCAACAGTTAGCACTAAATACATGAATCAAACATAAACGTGGAAAATATTAATATCCTACAGGGATATATTATATGATCTATACACATGTACAGTAACTACAAGAGAAATAATCTGAATGTATTTTATAAAAAAAATCTGATTTAAATAGATTTTTCAGGGAATATAATCAGCAGAAAATAAACAACATATAACCCTAATTACCTACTATCCTGATCAGGAGTGATAAGAGAATTTAACCATGCAATCGACTCATGCTAATAGAAATACTGCATAGATAACTCTGATAATATTTAAAAGAATTTAAACATTAACGGATCATGCAGTAATGCTTACATCTCACATAAACAACAATATCGATCGTCAGTTACACAACATGATATATCAGCATAAATCAAGAACATGAAAATCGATAATCACACAAGAATTATATATCTGTAGAATTCTTTAGAGAATTTCAACAAACATAAATGAAAATAGAAAAAGAAATCACAAGACTAATAGACATCACAAATATGTGCCAGGTATGCAAACTACAGACATATACTTATAATATCACCAGTTTAATAATGTCGTGGTTGCAGACAGTTAGCTGCCTCGAGTCGTAAACCAATCAAACCAGTCTTGTGGTGCCCTTTTCATCAACTATCGACTCCTATTTCCCTCGACTGTCTATCCTTAAATACATATTTTTCAAAAATAAACATCCTAAAACATAGAGATCATCCAGATCGAATCATCCAACTAATTTCTAATTAAAAATGACAAGTAGCACATGTCATTTTTCTACATAAGTAAATCATCAAGACGATCCATGGAAATCGAAAACTCCAGCGATAAAACAACACCTGGAAAGCTTGATATTTGATCTGTTCCGATTGATGTGGGATCATGCAAAAATGGACATTCACCAAAATCTGGACATAAACAGCAACCATATCGCCTGCAGCAAATTAAATAATAAAATTAAAACATAAACATAAATTGAAATAATAAATGCTTAAATAACAAACAGAAAGAAAAATAAATCAATACCTGATCATCAAAATTCAAAAATTAAACCCAACAGCAAATATATCCAGCATAGTCACAAATTAACCGGCGCATTAAAGACTTGAATATTCACTCCACTAGACTCACTCGGCGATGGAGCTCTGAACTGCATGAGTGCGATCTGAGCATTGAGCTCACGCACTTTTTCATCATTCTTATCATTTTCATCCTGAAGCTTAAGAACTCGCCTTATCAATTTATTTTTATGATTCCTCAAGCAAACAATCTATTGATCACTCACCTCTACTTTCTTCTTTAACATAAAATTTTCAGATTTCATTAAATCATGGTTCGCTGCTATTTCACCTACCCTATCTTCCATGCTATGAATTTTATCCAACAGACGATTAATAAACAAAGGATGAGCCATGTCTGCAACACAATAAATACCAGGTGAATTCATGTGCAAAGACTTTTCTTTGACCGACAAATTAATAACAGCATCCACTCGCACCTCTTTGTCGAGCACAGGGATGTCCTCATCAACCACGGGAGGAGTCTCATCGATAGGGTTCGAAACAACTTCAGGCTGAACGACAGTATCATCAATAGGCGAAGAGGTATCAATCTCTTCCTCATCTAAAACAACAGTTTCCACCTGAACCTTGTCCAGAACAGGGGTTTTGACAGAACTAGCTCTCGCCATGCTTCTGGTGAATATAGCTGTCAACTTGGCTTTAGGTTTATCCCGTCCACGACCGCGAATATTATCTGTATCATTTTGTGGGGTTGTTGGTGACAGAGATGAGGCTGTCCTAACACGCTTAGAACCTAGAGGAGTATGAGTACTGTTCACAGGATTAGCCGTGGGCTCTTTGCAGGGTTGAGGACTCATACGACGAGGGCTCGATAGAGGTTTGTGCGGAGGAAGGACTGAAACTAAACTTGGATCTCTGTGCTTGTTACAATCATCAGGATTGTCAAACATGCAGTGACAAAATGAGGAAAAACCATTTGACTCTACAAATTAATCCCAGGACTGACCCGACTTCAACAACTCATTATCAATCAGCATACGAACCAAACCATGATGAAAGAGGATGTGACTGACGTGTTTAGCGCCTTTCTTAATCGCATTGGACATTTTGAACAAGCTATGTAAAAGATATTAAGGAAAATTTAACGGAAACCCTATAAAAACAGACATAAGCCGAAGGTGGTATACATACGCTGACGATAACCGGCCTTCGCAGGTCAAGTATCGATGAATCAAATCAAGGACAGGACGCCATTCTTTCCTGAAATACTTACGGGTCACTCCAGTTCGAAAAGAGACTTCCTGAGCAGGGTTTTTAAGCAATTGCCGCCATTCAGTTATAGTCATTTTCTGGTACTTGAACCATCTCTGACCAGTCAAGGACAAACCTGTTGCAGCTGCTATTGACCTTTCATCAACCTGGAACCGAAGATGACCGACTTCTACTTGATAATCAGCCAGAGAGAGAGAAAAAACCTTAATAACTTCAGGATTAGAGTCGGAGAATTTCTCGAAGAACGGCATCCACCCTACATCCTTAACCCTCTGTGAGAGCTCAGGGTTCGAATTTAGCAGGGTCATTTCGCAGGGTTCGACTCTTACTACAGGTGCCATCACTGGCTGTGTCCAGGTGCGTAACCGCATGCAAAATAGGTACCAGAGCTCGTCAAGAAACAGAACACGAGACCATGAGCACTTAGAATCAAGGCTAAGCAAAACCAGGTGATGAACAGGAAAAACCATGCACGAACGCAGGCTATACCTCTGCGGGTTTGGCATGACCGAAGACATCAACATTGGGAGTGGTAATCAATTGACGATCCAAATGACGGTCGAATACCCTAGATGGCTGATATTACCATAATTTATCCTGACTTAAATGATGGGAGCCTCTTGGCTGTACGCAGACCAGGTGTTCTAATGACAAGGAGCCACGACGGGGGATACGTACCAACACTTAAACGCGATGGAAAGTTCAAGTACCAGTGTCATGATAGCATACTGGTTTCACAATAAGTGAATCAGGATGGAGGCTGCGACATAAATCAACCCGACGATAACCATAATACATGCAATCCCTACCAAGGATTCGACCTACCTTTGAAAGGTGGCGAATAAATAATCATAATTACAAACCATTAAATCAAGAATCGACTTTGCAAATCATACCATATAATAATGATCGGCATAGGTATTGGTGGTAATATCGACCATGGTTCGAGAACTTAGGATATGTCAGGAATGGTTTGTATCATATGTGGCTTAGTACACTAGGTCTTGACCAACATCACCACAAACTAACCATTGATAACATTTGAATAACAAAATCAACAAAATCAATTCATAATGTTATGGATTAATTTCTAGATTAGGATAAATCGAAGGATATAGAAATCATTAGTATTTATCCTTAATGTCAACCCAAAAACAAATAATAATCATTAGTGATGATTTTGTTAAATATCCTATAGTTGCAAAGGTTGCTTTAAAAACAATGAATTTCTCCAATTCAGTAGCTGACAGAATGGCATTGTTTTAGTAGCTGTAATTCCTCTTTATTTTGCATTGAGAAATTCAAACATTTCATCTAACAAAATAGGATTTTGTTAGATGAAATAATGTTTTGTAAAGGCTGTTGAGCTAGGGCACAACACCTTACAATATGATTTATTATAGCATTGGTTTCATTTCTGGTGTTACATATATTGGATGAAATGAATATGACCAGATGATATCAGAGCCGGAGATTAATGATTGGTGGGAGCATAAAATAGTGAACTACCTACAGATTTACGCTAGAAGAAACAAGCTGACCATTTCTTACGCAAAGGACAAATTCTTCTCTAAAACACATGAAATTTTTTTCAAGTCCATCCCACATGCATTGAAAAAGCTACTGGATAAAAATTTGGCAGGTGACAAAGAAAAACAGTTACACCAGAAGCTAACAAGAGGAGGCCACCCAAATTTGTAGGATTGGTTCTAAAGAATTGTTGATGAATTCTGTTGAGGAGTGAGATGTCAAAGAAAGAGTCTATGTCGATAGCATCAAAGAGAGAGTCTATAACGACCTCACCAAATTTTTCCTTTTTTCGTTGTCAACACTTTTGTTTAGATTCTTGATCGACAGAGGTGCAGGACACATTACTGAGCTTCATCCATTGTTGATAAATTTGCCAATAAACACAAACTGGGTGGCCAAACAAAAGGAGTGGGATAAATTCATTCAAGAAAGAGAGTGGTAGTACTTTAAAAAAAAATAACTAGTTCCACCTAAGCGTTCTAAAAATATTTTGGTTCAACAATGGGGGGGTAGATGGTCATGTTCTGAGTAAAGTAGAGAAATTCATAGTCGAATGATGAAGTAAACATAGGGGCCAACAATGAAAAGTATGAACAAAAAAGGAGAAAAATAGAACAATCACTCACAAAATTACTCCAGATATATAGAAAATAAAACAGAAAAAGAGGGAAGAAATCAGAGAGCAAGTTGTTGTGCTCCAACAAGAAAGAATGATGAATAGAGTGACAAAACCAGAAGGAACTCAACCAGATTCAGGTCATGACCGACAAGAAGAGGGTGTCGATGAAGAAGTGTCAGCAATAGATGAAGGCTTGTGGATAGAGAAAAGTAGAGCTCTCCAAGTAGACATACCCTTGAATATAATGCCTCTTTCCCTATTAAATATTATTCAGAGTTCCCTAGTGAAGGATATTGTTCAAGAATTTTTAGGACTACGAGCTGGAGAAATATGTGTATGGATTCGACTAGACAGTGAAGGAAATGATGTCAACCATCTTATAATTTATCGACCACAATAAGGGCATTAGGTTACTTTTCAACCCTATTTGTCTAATCGCATTTTCACCTACTTTACGTATATCATGAAGGAGCACCCCCTCGACCAATTATAGCTTTAGAGAACTCACCAGACCAGTCGGTGTCACCAAAATGGGTACCCCATTTTTACCAAAACTTTACTTGGGTATTGTTAGAAGGAGTGACATAAATCTACTTCTAGTCGAAATTGAACCGGATGTTATAGAAAAAACTTCCAACGGAAACAAAAGTTTTATCAAAAATAGTTGTGAAGAAAACAAAGTTACAGAGAGTAACCCACCACCCCCCCCCCCCCCCCCCTCCACTTCCTGAAGGAGAAGTAGACGCTAAATATATGGCACACATGTATTCCCACATTCCCTTGTATGAGGGTGATGAAGAAACCAAATGACACTGGTTCATATGTGAGTCCATATGGGAGGAGAATGTTGTTAATAGAAAATACCATCAAATGGTCGAGTTTAACGGTGCTCTGCATAGGTGAGCACTAATGTGGTATATGACATATACAAAGAAAATTTCGAATGCAACAAAAGCTCAAATAAAGCAACAATTTATGTCATTGTTCAAAACATTAGGTGCAAAGCATCTTGTAGCTAAGAAACTGAAGACCACAGCTGTGAAACTGACTGAAATAGTTCAGGAATATGACAAGAGATTCAAATATTTACTGATCCAGTTGGAAT
Source organism: Pseudotsuga menziesii (assembly GCA_001517045.1). Lineage (NCBI taxonomy): Eukaryota > Viridiplantae > Streptophyta > Pinopsida > Pinales > Pinaceae > Pseudotsuga > Pseudotsuga menziesii. The sequence continues at coordinate 707,489 of LPNX010683888.1, read as the reverse complement.
ATAACATAGACGAAGAATTGCTAATTCAGTGGTTTCTTGCTAGACTCCTACAAAAACTTCGAATGCATATTCAACTGGATAACTTCAACACATATGAAGATGCATTGACCAAGTCGTTATAGATCGAAATGGACAAGGATTACCCAGTAAATACTATTGATAGGCGTATTGATGAGAAATTGGAAAGCATGCAAAAATCAATGTGCAAAATGAACCTCAGGGGAAATGATGTCTAGTGTACTAAATGTTCAACAACTAGTCATACAAAATACTATTGTCGACATGATGACCATCGAAAAGACATCTCGTTCATACAAACAAAGTGTTTTTGTGACATATTCTAGGAGAATGATTTACATGCAATGAAGAATTGGCCATTTACCATGAAAAATAAAAAAGCTCGCTGGTGTGCAATCTATGAAGTCAAAATTCATTCGACATCAGAATGTCAGTTAAACTTGAAAACCTGACATAACTATTAATTTTTTTATGAGACGAATGTTGTCACAAAAAACAACAACAATGATAATAATACAAGGAATAACAATAACGACCGAAATGATCAAATTAATCAAATGTATGACAGTAGTATATACGAGCAAAAGTACAACAATAATCAACGTGAACGATTTCAAGGTTGAGGATGATGCTTTAGAAATTGAGAAAATTGACCATGTCGACCTATCTAGTGCTTAACATGCTTAAATTAAGGACAACGACATGCAGAGTATCCGTACAAGGACTAGACCGACCTAAAATTTTGTACAAATTATGGTGTCAGTGATCACTCTTTAGAGGATTTACCCACCATTCTTGACAAAATAAATAATAAAAATAGTGTTAACTTCTTTTCTAGTGTTTGGAAATGTGATATTGTTCAAACTAAAAATTTACAAATTGTTACGCAACAAGGAACAAAAACTGGCATGGACAATCTACAAATAAGAAAAATAAAAAGTAAAGAATATTATCCTAACCCTGTGAAACAAAAACAACTATATAATGATACATCAAATATATTCCAAGAATTAGCAGCACAGGAAGAAATCAATGACTGTCAATAGAATATCACTAACGAATTTATAAAGATTATAAATAATGATGATTCTGTTGCAAAGCTAATTGATTTAATGTACAATCTTAAAAATAATTATGGCAAACATAAGCGGGATAAAAATATATGTATCCTTAATAAAAAAGATAAAAATGATGAGGACGCTTTAGTTGATCTCGAAATTGAAGGATAACATGTCTGACAAGTCGTTCTTGACTTTGGATCACAGGTAAACATAATGACCAAAGACACGTGGGAACAACTGGGTAAAACCTGACTAAATGAATTTGGCATATATTTAAAATTAGAATATGAAGGATTAATCAAACCCATTGGTGTCTAGAAATTTTTTCACAGGACTATTAAAGGCATCACAACTAAAGTTGACTTTGAAATAATAAACCCTAAGGAAGGATCCAGTTCCTTGCCAGCTTTTGTAGGTCAACCATGGGAATGAAAAATTAAGGAATCTATTTCAATAGATAAATCAAGAATCAAACTTAAAGGAAATAGGAAAAAATTCATTGTCTCAATTCATCCATATTAGGGAGGACCCTGGATGAAACCCATAGATGAAGATGTTAACGTTTAAGAGTTATACCAAATACAAAATAATGAAGATTAAACTGAACTGAATGCATATGGAAAACTTCACCTAAGGAACCCCAATTCTATTGGTTATAACTCATGTGAAAAATTATATGATTGGGAGATAGAAAATTGTGAACTACAAGCAAGGGAATGCTAGACCATCCAAGCCATCCCTAAAAAGAAAACCCAACAATTTATTTTTTCCTGTAATTCCTAAAATATTTTAAAGGAAAATTAGAGAGTATCCATCCTTGGTACCAGTAAAGAAGGAAGCATCAAGCCAATCGTCACTTAGATATAAAGGATGTGAATCGCCAATACTTCATTTGGAACAAGTTTCTAAAAATATAGGCGAACAAGGTTGAATCCAAAGTTTGGTCGAGAAATTTACTGGGAAAACTGCTAAATGGTGGGATACCCACCAGTCGAGACTACAAACATGGACGATGGATTCAATGTACTTTATCAAAATATTTGGAGGTAAGAAGCTAATAATGCAATCAAATATACCATTCTTCACACAAGGGAAGGACCCTGAGAAACATATAGCTATATGTGAAAAAGAATGGAAAATACTAGGTCATAAAGACGAACAAGTTTGGCATAACCTATTCTCGGCTACATTAAATGAATTACCAAAGAAATGGTATAAAATGGAAGAAGCAAGAGGAAAAACATTCACATGGAATGAACTAAAAGAAATTTCCTTAAATACTTCAAATTCATATATGAAAATGAACTATTGGTCAAAGCATTGAAACAAATAAAAACATTCTTATAGCTAACTAGTAGCAATACATCAACAAAAACCCGACATAACCGACAGAATGCCATGTGTCATAATATTTGGTCGACCAAAATACCGCATTTGACTAAACTTCGACTAGAAATAGTAAATACAATTTGGAAAAGATTCCAATGGAAAAATGATCACCCTAAAACTTCAAAACCATTCAACACAGTATTCAAAATAAAAACAACAAAAAAATAAGACCCTGAATGAATGACAGCGGAAGATTTCCCACCAATATTTTCATAGTTTAAAGAAGGCATACAACAAATTAATGAAAGTAAAGCACTAGAATGGATGGATACCAAAATAAAGACAAAATAAGTTGACATATATAATAATGATAGAGCTAAGATTGTAAATATTGATGACTATTGGAACAAAGAGAAAACAACATAAATCATCAATTTATTAAAAGAATTTCAGGAAGTTTTTTCTCGAGTCTATAAGGATCTCAAAGGAATAATACAAGACTCTAGGTGAAATAAAAACTGACATAAAACCCGAGGAAAAACCTATAAATAAAAGACCATATAAACTGGTGCATAAACATAAGTAAATAGTAAAGAAGGAAATCAACAGTATGTTAGCAGCCAGAGTCATCTATCCTATCGATCAGTTGGAATGGGAAAGCCCAATGGTTGTTCAACCGAAGAAACATGACCCGAAATGACTGAGAATTTGTGTTGAGTTTCAAGAACTAAAAAAAGTAACCCTCACAATCCCATTTTCGACTCCTATTGCAGATGAAATTCTTAACAAAGTTGCAGGCCATGAGTGTTATTCGTTCACAGATGGATTTTCAGGATACAATCAAGTACCTATCACTAAATAAGACCAAAATAAAATGACATTTGTATGTGAATTTGGATCATTCGCATACAAATTCATTCCATTTGTAATGAAAAATGCACCATCTCGTGTTAGAAATAAATAAACTACAAAAACTAAAAAAAATGGGAGCATAAATGGATTAGCCAGGAAAGAACCAGTTTAACCAGTATCTACAAAATCAAGACACAAATACAAAGACTACTCTCTGATGCTGAAGAGAATACACAATTTCTGGGGACCGACATGATCAACATACTTAATATAGACATGCACCAAAAGATGGAAAACTTGTCGAGCATCACCACTTTAACTATAGACAGAGGAATTCCACCACCACCTATCAGTCACTACAAAATCAATTTTCTAATTGTGCATTCACGAACAACCATCCATAAGGCAACACAGTTTGTAAATGAAGAAAAAACACATAAGCATCACTACTCGAGATAGAATATTGTCATCTCCTCATTTCTTTTGGATGAAGAAATATTTTGTGCTTGGGGAGATGTTGGAGGAGCCTAGTCAGCTAAACTAGATAGATTATCTAGTCGAGTAATTGTAGATTATGTTGACCTCATAGGTCGTGTCGGTTGGTTGAACTGAAAGGTAATTCTTGTAACTGTTTTGTAAACCATGTATATATGTTGTAGAGACGGATAGATACTTGGTTCAGTTTTTTTGTGAACCCACATGTGTTCCTGAGTAATATAAGTTGTTATTCTGTATACCATTCGTGTCTCTTGTTATTTTATTGTTATATGAATCTATGCGTGTATCATTAGTAACCTTGCAATATGATTGATTACAACATATGTAAATATTGATATCAATTTTTTTTGTTGAATAGAAGGTGCAAGGTAAGGTTTTGGTGCAATAATTAGTTTATAACATCCCTACACATCAACAATAACACTATCTGTAATAACATTTTAAGAATTTGGCATAGTATTTTCATCCAAATTTTCACTCAGCTTATCAGAGTCATCAATAGTTAGTTTCTCTCCTGGAAACTCAGTCATATGATATCCACTTGGAACAAATAAAAAAATAGTTGATGTAGATTCACTCTTAATAGTCAATAAAAAAACTATCATATCCAAGGCCAACTCTAGGGGTCTCCACCTTGAAATAATTGGAGTTCAACAATGCCCTATCCATTCTTCCTGTTTTTGCTAGAAATTGTTTCCAAACTATAAAGAAACAAGCCAACACAATCTCAAATATTCAATGAAACAAAACTAGGTTTTAGGGTTTTTGAAAGGTTTTTCTGGTTCTGAAGTTTGGTGACAAAAAGGGAATACATTCATAAGCCAAATAGGAACTGAATCACAAGTAAAGAAAAACAGAGATGCATAATATAATAATCATGTACCAACAGAACATAACTTTGAAGTTCATCCACAACTGACAAGCATTACAAGCATAAAGACTATAAACCAGCAATGAAATTATCAATTATGTAGCTAAACAAGCTAGAAATGAAGCCAAAACACAGACTGAAGGATAATATGGATCATATATTTAATAACTTTGTTCATCAAATACACATGAGAGTTGAAGTACTTAGCTCATAAACAAGTCAAGAGACCTCCTTAAGCCAGCCAAATATCGAACCCTTTGTTCTCTTTGAGACCTTCCTAAATACTGCTTTTCAAAAAATCAATTAGAGTCTAAACCCTAACTATTTTTAGCCTACTCAGAAATAGGATAATGTCAAAATAATAATTACGAAATAAAGTATTTCTCAAAAACATAACAAGTAATTGTTTTAGCTAACAATGCTCAAAGGTCTTTAGCAGCATCTGCCAATAAAGATATCCCATCTAAGGCTTGGGCCTTTTTTCTAGCTTTCTGCTGCTCAGCTTTCATATCTGTCATCCTTTTTGTAAGTTCCTTGTTATGTTGTTGTAGGCTTTTGACAGTCTGTTTCAATTCTGCACACTGTAAATCTGTACTCCTTTTCCTTTTTAGGGCTTCTTTGGAGACTGCAATAAGTTCTTGGTAGTGATCATTCACTTCTCCTAGGTCTTCAATGAGTTTTCTATTAGCTATGATCAAACCATCATTTGTTTCTTGCATGTACTCCATTTTATGCTTATATTGTTTGATGGTTCTTTGCAAATTTTCCTTTTCTGAGTCAAAAACCTTGCCTCTTGTTGTATTCTGTAACTCACTAGACAGCCATGGGATGTTCAGCTTTCTGAAGATGTCCTCATCCTCAGGCAGCAGCTCTGTGGAAACACCACGAACACTTGTATTTTCTTGATTATCTATTTCATCAGGTGCATTTTCATCCATCAACAACTTATTTTCTAAATAAGAAGCTTCCATTTCTTCTTTCTATTGTTCCTTCAACATTTCACCTCTTGATTCCAAAAACATAGCAGATAGTTTGGTTTCGATGAGGTTGGACTCTTCTACTGTCTTCAATTGTTTCTTTCCTTTGCTTTTACCTTTGCTAGATTCTAGCTTTTCATCTGAAGAAGAAGTATCAATCATAGTTACCTCTTCTTTGTTTAACTTAGGGTTTAGCATTTTTTTCATGTTCAGCCTCAATTTGTTTTTGGGTCTATTTTTGGGTCTCCAGCCTAGGGCAAGCTCTCCCACCATTTTCAATTTTTTTCCTTGATGTATAACTATGGAAAAATCCATAGCTTTAACCTTGATCTTCTTTTTCTTTGGCTTTACTATCTTATCCTCTTGACTGTAGAATTCCCTATGTATGCCAACCCTAGTCTCAACATTGACATTCAACTCATCTCCTTCCAACAAGTATTCTTCATCTTCAGATAAAATGGTAATTGGGCTTCGTTGTTGAACCTTAGTATCTTCTTCTTCTCCTAAAACCTTTTGTGTAAAAACAAGTTTTTCATCGATGAGTGCTTCTGCTGGGGCTTTATTTTGCATAGGCTGGATTTCCTTTTTAATAAATAGCAAACTTTTTCTCCTACTGTCAACTGAAGGCTGCTGAGATTCATAATCTCCCTTTGAAGGTTCTGCCACTTCCTCAAGTTTGACACATTTTTTTTATCTTCAGCCTTAAATTTTTGTCCTAATTTTCTAATTAGGGTTTGTCCCTTATCAACATGCTTTTTGGTAGGCTATCCTTCTTGGTTAATTTGGAAGCCAGACCAAAAGAAAAAGTAGTCCCAAGTCTTTCCTTCTCTTTGCAGAACAGTGCTGATAATAAGCTTGATCAATCCATGATGAAAGATGGACTGTGAAGTGCGGTCATGATGCTCTTTGATCCTGCTTGACATTTTCTGCAAACTCTTTAACAGGAAGAAAGGGAGATTCATCCTTGATTCACTAGCAAGGTGCTGAAGGAACCTGAAATGATACTTGAAGACAAAAGCATACCTCCCTTCACAAGTAATGTAGCTTTGTAGAACCTTGATGGGATCTACCCATTCAGCTTTGAAATTCTGGATAAGCACTCCCTTGCTCCAGTCTGGAACAATGCCAGGAAAAATATACCTTTGGGAATTGAAGGTAAATGGCACCTTTTTGAACCAAATCTCTCCCTCATTCCTGACTCCTATTGCTTCAGCCACCAACTCTACAGTTAATTTGAATTTCAGAGTGTCAAATGATACTGTATCTTGGTTATAACATTGAGAAAATTTATGAGAAACTTCGGTGTTATATCCATCAATCTTCTTAAATAATTCCAACCATCCAGCATTCTCAAAGAGTTCTGCACATCCAGGAAACTTGTCTATCCAATTCAGTTCAGTGGGTTCATCCCTGTTGGTCTTCCCACTTTTCTTCATCTGCTTTCCCAAGGCTTAGTGATGTTTCTGTGTAATTTTAAGAACCTATTAGTGACTTAACAGATCTTTTTTCCTCCAGTTTTCAGAGTTTTGACAGTCATCTCTCCTTTGGATTTTCCCTGCCTGATTGTCCTTGATTTTATACAGTTTGTTCTATTGTCAATGCAGGGAATTTTTTATACCGAAATTGGGTAACTTCGGTTAAACAGAGCACCAAAAATCTATAACAAAGCTACTGCTGAACTTAACTAACATCCAAGATGTTGATTTTGACCTTTTAGACTGATCTCTCACCATTGGGAGTTTGTTAAAAACATGAATTTAAGCTTTCTTTAATCAGTTTAACATAACAAGCCTTAATAGAAAAACCCCCAATTTAGCAGGCCATGATCAAAGTCACGCAGAATACCTAACTCCCGGCTTGCTGCAGGTGTTTAAAATTGATCCTTAGACTATCTGAATGTCAAATTTAGCCGTCCAGGTGTCCTCAAATCTTCAACTTACTTCCAACTGTCACGCTGAGAAAACCCTAAATTCCCTTCTTCAACTGCAAATTTTGGATTCTAAGCAATTTGTCTTCATTCCACTTCTCCACCAGCTTCGTAATGCCTATGTGGAGAACCTCTTTCCCATCAATCTCGCCTCGTTCCTCTGTCTGTCATGATTTGCCAAGCCCTAACTTCTGACTACCACGATCTTCCTCACGTCATAGACCACACCTGTTTGCATGATTATCTTTGATGAAACACATATCAAACCTGTCTACACATGCAATTAGTCATCCAGGAGTGAAATCATGGGAGAATTTGGCACAAAAACTGACAAATTTAGCATCCGCGATATTCTTGTAGCGCCTCAGTGTAAAATTTTTACCGTTGCGCTACAAGAAAGTTTTAAAACCAAATTTGGTGCTTTTTTTTAACCATTAATTCCATTTTGAATAAGGTTTATATGGTAAAATTTGATCTTAGTGTTTATTTTTGGAACCTTTAATCAACATATGTCCTATAGAACCCTTCAGAACCATAAGAAAACAAAACATAATGAAAACCTAAAAGCAAAAATAAAAAATTTCACTTTAAACCAAAATTTCCTAAAAGTAAGCAAATGAGCAAGCTTAAAACAAAAATCACAAGAAAAATATAAGACTGAAGAAAAAAAATTCATGACTTAACATCTAGCTCTAGCTGCTAGATGAAGTCCTCCCTGTGAGGCTTCAAGAACCTGTAGACCAGTGCCTTCTCTTCTACTACCTACTAGTCTGCAAAATTTCCATTGGGTTATGGAGTCCTTTTATGCTTTACTCACACCGGTATATACAATGAAAAGTAAAAATCTCCTCAAAGACTGTAAAAATGCTTGAGGAATCATCCATTGACTGGACTTGACAATTCCTCACCTTCCAAAGACTGCAGGACAAAAGTGTTATTTTCTAGAATCTTAGACACTAAGAAAGGCCCAAACCAGCGGTTGTCAAATTTGCCATGCTTCCCTTTTTGCTCTTTCCTGGAATCCCACCTCAGAACCATATCACCAAATGAGAAAGTGTTTTCTTTGATTTTCCTGTCGAATCTGCTTTTAATCTTCAATCTGTATAACTGTGCCCTTTCTTCCACTTTTTCCCTATTCTGCTGCAATTCTATCATCTCATAAATCCTTCTCTGTATATCATTTGGTTCTTCCTGGAAATTCTAAAGGAATTTCATCACTGGGATTCCCAATTGAAAAGGAAAAACTGCATCTATGCCATACACTAATTGGAAAGGAGAAGTTCCAATTGCTTGTTTGACTGTTATCCTATCAGCCCACAATGCATATTTCAGCATAGAATCCCATGATCTTTTATTATGCTTAAGCAAATTTTTGATACTTTGAATGATGTTTTTATTTGAGGATTCAGCTAAACCATTACCCTGGGGATAGTAAGGATTTGAATGCTTCAGCAATATACCATTCTTTTCACAAAATGATTCCATTGCCTTAGACTTGAAAGCCTTTGCATTATCTATTACTATTTTCTGAGGACACCCAAACCTACTAAGGATATTTTCTTCAATGAATTCCATAATTACTTTGTCTATGGCACTCCTAGTAGGGATGGCTTCCACCCATTTGGTAAATAAGTATGTTGCAGTTAGAATCCACCTGTGTTGTCCTAAGGAAGATGGATTTATTTCCCCTATAAAATCCAGACCCCATTGCTGGAAAGGAGCACTTACTGCAATAGGTTTTAGGGGCAATGACAGCAATTTTTGTTTTCCAGCAAACTTCTGACAAGGGATACAGGCTCTTTCCTGCTGATATACATCTGCAAACAAAGAGGGCCAATAGTACCCAACTCTTAAAATCTTGTATGTTGCTGTCTTCCAGTACTTGTGACCTCCACAAGCACCCTCATGAGATTCAGAAATTACTCCTTCATTTTCAGATTTATCCAAGCATCTGAGTAGAATACCACCTGGGTCTTTCCAGAATAACTGCTCTTCTACTAGACAATACTTAGTAGCTTTAAGCTTTAAATATCTAGCAACTTTTCTATCTAAATGCTCAAGACATTGCAAAAACAACAAAAAATAGACAATGTCTGCATACCATGTGGATGCTGAATAATAGTCCATAATATTCTCTTTTTCCAAGATTGCTTGATCTTCTTCCTGAGCTAATTCTTTAGCCATCACATGCAATCCCAGAGCTTGACAATTTGATTCAGCCAGCAGTTTGGCTAAACCATGCCCCTTGACTAGTTTGGTAGGTCTGATATCTACATCATACTCCATGATTTTAGAAATCCACTTGCCTATTTTCCCTTCACTATCAGGCTGTGTCAAAACAGCTTTTACAGCAACATTAGGCACATATGAAATAACCTTAGAATGCAGAACATAGATTCTGAAAACTTTAAAGCTTTTACCAAAGCATAGGCCTGTTTTTCTAAGATACTGTATTTTAGTTCAGAATCCCTGAGAGTTTTGCTGAAGAATGCAATAGGTTGCTTCAGTTCTTCCTTATTCTTCTGTAACAAAACAGCTTCTATTGTATCCTCTGATGCAAATGAGAATGTAAGAAATTCTCTGGTAAAATATGGGCTTACTAATATAGGAGCTTCAGTAAGAGCCACCTTGATCTTCTCAAATGCATTCTTTGCTTCAGTAGTCCATCTGACTTCTTGATCCTTTTTCAGCATGACTGTAATCTGTTTGATAGTCTCAACAAAGTTTGGTATAAACCAACGCAGAAAGTTGATTTTACCAATGAAATATTGGACATCCTTTTTACTCCTCGGTAAACTTATTTTCAATATAGCTTTTACCCTTTCAGGGTCAATCCTTATACCATCAGTAGAGACTAAATGACCAAGCAATTTACCTTCATGTACAACAAAGAGTGACTTCTTTGGGTTCAAAGACAAGCCAAATTTTCTACATTTCAGGAAAGTCTGCTTCAAATGCTTCAGATGTTCATCATTTGATTGTGAGAAAATAGTGATATCATCCAAGTAGATTACCACAAAGTTTTCTTTTTCACAGACGAAAGCAATGTCCATAGCCCTCTGAAAATTGGCTCCAACGTTCATCAAACCAAAAGGCATCTTATCATACATGAAAGTTCCCCAAGGAGTAGTAAAATTTGTTTTCTCCTTATCATCAGGATGCATAGAAATCTGATTGTACCCTGATAAACCATCAACCATTGAGATCCTCTGTGCCCCGACCACTTTCTGCAATATTTGTTCAATTTTAGGCAGAGGATAATTATCCTTTAGTGACGTTCTGTTCATATTTCTAAAGTCAACACACAACCTGATTTCTCCATTATTTTTCCTAATAGAGACTAGATTAGCCACCCATGAAGAATACCTAAGGGGTACTATGATCTTGGCATCCAACAACTTCTTCACTTCTTTTTCAATAACAGGAAACAAGGCTGGATTAATCCTCCTTAATTTCTGATGAAAAGGTTTGACATTTGGTTTTAAAGGGAATTTATGCTGTATAATTCCAGTGTCATACGTTCTCAATTCCTCATAAGACCATGCAAAAACATCAACATGTTCCTTTAACAATTTAATGTACCTGTTTCTTTGTTCAACTGTAAGCGCTTTAGAAATTCTTACCATTCTGGGCTGTTCTACGAAGCCAATGTTACAATCCACCACAATCTCTTCTAAAGATTGTACAACAGGTTTTAAGAGTATATCATCTTTTGAAAATATCCTTTCCAGAGGTACCAAACCCTTTGGAATGAAATTACTTTTTAATTCAATGATTTTGTGTCTAGCTATTTCATTTTCAGCAATCTCTTCCACCTGCCCATCCTCTTCATCTTCCTTTGATCAATCAGGGAATTTGAAAACTCATGAGTAAGTTCTAAAAACCTTTTAATATCAATGTCATCTTCGAACACTCTCCACTGCTTTAGATTATTAGGTACAGATGGTCTGTACCTAACTTCAATGGGATATCTCAACTGAGTGGTCTTGGGGATTCTAAAGTGTGTAGCAGCCAAGGCCAATGAATCTGCAGTCTGATTATGGTCTCTTGGAATATAGGTGATGTTAAAAGCTACAAAATAATTTTCAATCATGTCCCATACCTCATTTCGATAGATTTTCAGCAAACCCTACTTCACTTGATAGTTGTTCTTCACCTGTTGAACAACTAATTCAGAGTTGTCAAATGCAGAAATCTACTGAATGCCCAAATATTTAACAGCTTTTAAACCTAATAGAAAAGCTTCATATTTAGCAGTATTGTTTGTAGCAATAAACTCTAATTTTTACATCAGCTTTATTGTTTCATCTCCAGGGGATATAAGAAGAACCCCTACTCCAGCACCTTCTTTGCAAGAAGATCCATCAAAGTATAATTGCCACAGCTCATCCTCCTGTTCCCTGTTGCATTTTACTGGCTGTTCCTTTTCAACCTGTAACAAACCATCAGTATTGTCTTCATCACTAAAATGTAACATGCAAGTCCCCAGGTCTTTATCAACAGCATACAGTGGATGATTGGTAGGGTTCTTGTTGTCTGTTACAATATAGGAAAATTGAATCTCTCTGTTAGTGTCAGAAATTGTTACTAAGGCTAGGGTAACAAGCCAACACAATATCAAGAGAAAAAACTCAATTCAAACTAGGGTTTAGGGTTTTGTTTATGTGTTTTTGGTTGTAAGCTTCAAGATCATGCAGGGAATACATTCAGAGTAAAAGCAACAACTAAATCATAGACATAAACTGATAAAGATGCCCATCATATCACAAAAATCCAACAAAGAGACTATGATGTGGTTCATACATTAAAAGATAAGCATTACCAGAAAAAGACATTAACTAGCAATGAAATTACCATTTAAGAAGCAAAACATGCTCAATAACAAAGCCAACATAGACAAACTGAAGGGGAAAGAGTCATATATCACATTATTTCATCAGTAAATGCATATGAGAGTTACAGTACCTATCTCTGAACAAGTCTGATAGTACAAGCAGCTAGCAGACCTCCTGATGATCCCAAAATAAAGAACCCTAACAATGTCTTGCTATCTCATCTAAATAGGAAAGTTCTTCCAAAATCAGTTAGGTTTTACCCTCTAAATACCTCCATCGAGTCACTAAGTAGGTAAAGTAAAAAGTGACTTTTACAAAATTACAAATATTGCTAAAAATAGCAAATGCTTAACAAAAAGATAATGTTTATCTAAAATAACCACTAACTAATAACTGCTTCATATCTCCTTTGCTGCCTCAACAAGGAGGTCAATGCCATCTGTTAGCACTCAGAATGTACCCAGGTTGTGGAAAGGTACACCCCGAGGTAACAGCAAAACCACTTTAGGAAGATATTGGTAATTTCTCCCAGAGAGGGATCTCTCAACATGGACTTAACAAATTGTAAGACCAAACAGTAACAATATTTAAAAGGTTTATTTATTTGGTTGAAACAATCACATATCCATTGGGCAACGGAGTCATATACATATAAAAAGATTCCCAAAATGCATACACAGGGTTTTTCAAAGGCAAGATAATCACATAATTGCAGTCATTTCATTTGTCAGGGTGAAAATAGAAGAAATGAGAGAAAAGCCCATCAATACAGAGCGTCTAAGATGAATTCGATATCAACTTTGGTAGAAAAGATCATATAATACCTGAAACGATGAATAGAGCATAAGCATATGAATTCTAAACATCAAACACTGTGTTCCAGATACGACAGAAAAAACATAATGGAGCGTTACACAGGAAAAATTACAAATCACACAGAGAAAGAAAGCACGGAATGCAATGTCAATGATACATGAATCTCTGAAAAAGAACTCTCATGCATTCATTTGGTATTAAAAACAAGACAGATATGTTCTCCACAAATTACTTCATCTGATGGGTTCCAACCCCCATCTCATAAAAGAGATACAAATTTATAGATCAAATAATAAGTCTGCCTCCAGCAGATCAATAACAGAATGACCGGCGTAAATTAGAGTTTGTAACTAAAATCCTACACCACTAGGAAGTTGTTACAATTCCATTCCTAACCGATCATAAAGCATGAAACAACTGGATAACAAACTTTGGTCCATCAGCTCCGAATATTTTCCCCAACAGCTCCACGTCTTTTGCCAAATCAGCTCCAAGTCTTTGCCTCATCAGCTCCACGGTATCTGCCACTTGTTCCTACAGACAAAGAGTAAACTTTGTTTTCCCCAGCTGCTCTACAGCCTTCCACTGTTCGGAACTTGGGGTGTCGCTTTCCATCATTTCCCGGATGGCTACCTCGAGCTCCATGTATGTTTCGTAGGACTTTTTAGGCAATCTGGTTCTGATAGCTGTGAACTTCTGCAGGACTTTGAAATCTTCAGTTAGCATGTCCACAATGGTTTGTCCCAACAGGCTCTTCTCCAGCTCATTAAAATTTGAATGGTCCATACGAGCCCTGACAATCAAGTGATTATAATGTTCCTGCGGGAGCATTCGACCCTTTTCGTTCCAGAAGCATGGAAACCCGTCTTCGAGCAGCCCTTCAAACTCTTTTTTGAACCTGTTGACATGTACCATTAATTCTTCTGATTTGTCCTGAAAAATATTCATTAACTGGTGCTTGTGAATGATTTTCTTTGCTAACAGGACTATTGAGACTCTGTCCTTTATGCCCATGTCATGCAACTTTTGATATGTTAATGAATTCAGGAAATCCAGGGTGTTTTGGGCTGTAGCGAGAGGTCTTTTCGCCATGTGTTCGTTTACCACCCTCAATCTTTGCTGAGCTGAATCTATCAATCCACAAAAATCATCAATATAATTAAGGTAGTGCCTAAACTTGGTAACTTCAATACTTAGGGTGTCCCAAATGATGTGCTTCGCCCCCTGAAGGGGGCCCTTCCCAATACATTTTTCTTTCAGTTCATCAACCTTCTGCTGTAATTGGCTCCTGTCCTGTAAGAGCTGCATTCTGCTTTCGCTTACCTTGGTTAACTCATCTTTCACCTTTTCATTCTCGGCTTGTAATTCCTTAATAGTTTCCTCCCTTAAACTCACTTGGGACATAGACTCCAACAGGTCATCTGCAGAACAATCAGCTAATGGCTTTCGGATATCTACAATAGATAAGTTTTCACCGGCAGGGGTTTAGCTTATTAGCTCATCCATAATCTCCTTTTCCACAGTCTGGTCTTTCTTCATCACGGAAATTTGGGACAGTAGTTCTTCCTTCTCGGCACTCCACTTATCCTTCTCCTCTTGTAGCTCTCCGGCCTTCCCTTTGTATTCCATCATTTCCTGATGGAGTTTATCTTTCTCCTCCTGGAGGGCTAGCAATTCAGCTGATTGGACATGTTCTGAGCCTGGCATCTTCAACCTCTTCTTCAAAACTTGTAGTGCATTATCTTTCTCTTCTAACAACTTTTTTACGGCCTGGGTATTGTCTAAGCTGGCGATGTCTGCGTGCAGTTTTTTCACCTGAACAACATTTGCTTTGTTTTCCACTTTCTCATGTCTCAAATTGGACTTCCAACTTGTCTACCAATGCTTGCAACTTATTTATCATCATCATGGCTTGCAACAGGTCTGAATAAAGGATGTCGCTGGTTTGCTTGTGCAACTGTATCTTGTCTGGAGTACTGATTTTGTCCAGACGGATTTCTATTTCAGACATTCTTTTATCATTCACAATGGCCATCTTGAAAGTATTCTTCTCTGCATCTCTAGCAGAAAGTAGAGATGTTTTAGAACTATGCAGGTTCCTTACCCTCAGGAACATATTTCTCGTTTCCTCCAGGGATTGCTTCCTCTTTTCTAGGTAGCTCGTCTTGAGCTCTTCTTTTGATTTAAACAAGGGGCCGGACTCTGGACTGTTACCGTCACCTTCTGAATCTCTAAAAGAAAACTGACTGACCTGTACTGTCTTCAGGGGAACCAAAGCAGCCTTTTTGAAAACTCCGGACGCCCCTTTATCCACGATTTCGCCTCCTACGAGCAGCCTCGCCTTCTTATGGGATGTTTCTTCATCCATATCCATACTCTCGGCTTCGGCCAAACTCCTCTTGACAGCAACACTGACACCCTCCTTGATTTGGATCTCTGAACGAGATGCAGGATGTGCCTCTGTCTCATCTTTGGACTCGTCAGTGAATTGGAGCAAATTAGTTGTTTCAGCTAACCCTTCAACAGCTTGATGCTCAAACGGTTTGTTCTTGTTTGCTTGCTTTCTTAATGATATCACCTGGTGAGGGTCGTATTTCATATTTACATCCTTAATGAAATCCATAGATTCGATCAGTCTCTCTATACATGCCAGGGCACCTTTGCCTTTAAAAATGAAAGGGCCGACCTTAAAAGGAAATTTAATATTCAAAGATTTTCGGAAAGCACCGAAGTGATCCTCCTCTGATAACAACCTTTGTCTCATAAACTCCAGAGCAAAAATCCTTGGAGTTAAAAAAGAAGGCAACCTATAAGGCTGACCAGTAAAGCCGCACACTCTCAAAACAGTGTAACCTTTGTACAGGAACCAGTCTCCCACCCGACCTTCGGGTGAAGACTGCATCAAATATTTCATTTCATCGAAGACTCGGGGCAATTCTCCATCAAACAACATCCTGTATATTTCGGACATGATCGAATTGGCAAATTCGATCAGGTGGATTTGCTTTGGAAAATCAGAAGAGGAAAGAGTACTCAAGAACTTCAATTTGGTAACATTGGAACGTATCAACATGTTAAGTGTGTTTGAAACCTAAAAAATTGGACCTTGGGAAATTCAGTCAGCTGGAGGTGGATTGCTTCGGCAAGATACTCGTATAAATTAAGTACAGGAACTGACTGGGACTCGGGACTCAAAGAATTTACTTTTAACAGGAAACCAAGGATAACATCACCTATATGACAATCGTCATCTAGACCTAACACCTGACAAACCAAAGACATTACCAATTGCGCCTCAGTTCTAAAAACGTGCAAGGGGTAAGGTAAGGAAAGGCCTTCCAGGGACCGACCTTCCTTCAGGATACTTGACAGGAATCAAGAGCGAGCGTCGATTGGGAAACTTCGGAAAAACTCAGCAAGGATAGCTTCATTTACAGACTCACGGTTTCCAGGGTAACTTTCAGGCAAACTAAGATTTTCTCTTACTACTGAAGCATCAATTTTACACAATATCCTAGATGCGGACTGACTCACAATGACCCTCTGAGAGGGAGAATAATTTACCGTGCACCATTCGGAAAATTCAGGGAAGTGGAGGGTTTTCTCCAGGGTGAAAAAGTATAAAAAGGACTTGCACACATTTAGAACATCGTTTCCCTGCAAAAAATAAGACCATAACCTTTCTTTGCTACCAGACACACTTCCTGTAGACAGGAAAGGGTCGCAGACACCTCTGTGTCTATCTACCAAGAATTCTTCGCTTTCATCCGGGACCCGACCAGACACAGAAGCTTCACTCTGTTGGTCCATTTCTCAATTTATAATAATAATTGGGCGAAGAAGTTACAGGATCAAGGTCCTACCTGGCTCACTGTGAAGGCGCGTGTTCGGAGTGTGTCTGGTACTGACAACTGGAAGTGCCCAAATCGACAGGTCCTTTTCGCCGGGTCCCGAGCAATAAAATAATCGCAGAAGAGGTCAATTCTGCCTTTATAGGGCCACCCCGATTTGACACATGGGAAGCATTTATTTCTGCAACCACTACTTATCTCTAACAGCCGTGCATCTGTCTCCTCCGGGTTCATTTCCGACCTTTGATCTCTTCTATGCAAATTTCTGGCCTTCGGATCGTACACCACGTGTCCTTTTCCACCGGGCATCTTGGCGCTAAGCACCGTGTAAGTTTCCATTTCGGGGTCGCTCGTGACCGTCGATGTGACGTACTTCCACCCCTCACCGTTGGATTAAATGCCACGTCCCACATTTCACTGAGCCGTCTGACCTTAACTACCATGCAACTCTGGGTCCCGGAAACATCTACAGCCGTCGATCTGATCTTCCTTTACAGGCGGGCCGTTGGATCATGTGGCTCCCACTCAATTCCACTGGGATCCTTCGCTTTATCCATCAGGAAACTTAGATCAGTGGAATTACTCCCCATCGTTGATGCGATCTGCCTTCAGCTCCACACCGTCGGATCAAGCACCATGTACACGATTCCGCCGGGCAATCCGGGATTATACTCTGTGCCTGTTCCTCCTCCGGAATTCTTTCCGGCCGTTGATGGGATTGCCCAGCGCTCGTCAACCGTCCGATCATGTGACACGTACCACATTCTGCTAGGTGATGTGAGTTTATCCGGTGCGCAAGTTTCCATCCCGGAATCACTGTTAGCCGTTGATCTATTACCCTCTGATCTCCAACCGTTGGATCGAGCAGCAAATAATGAGTTTCGCTGGGTGGCTCAAAGGTTATCCCGCGTGCATGTTCATCCCCTGGAAATCAAAATGGCCATCGATCCACGCTGTCTTTAATCCTCAGCCGTCGGATTAACCTCCATGTACCCCTTCCGCTGGAAGCTCTAGTGCTTATCCGCCCCGCAGGTTCCGGCTGCGGAATCAATCCCAGCCGCCGATGTGATCCGATTTTGTCCCTCCACCGTCAGATCGAGAGGAATATATGTGATTCCGCCAGCTCCCATTTCTTTAACTAACTTGCACTTTCTACCTGCGGATTTGTTATGAACCGTAGATCGTCCCCAGATCAATTTGTAACCCTTGATTTGCGCAGGCGGCTAAAGGCCTGAACTTCTGCT
>LPNX010683888.1:670523-682447 GCA_001517045.1 Pseudotsuga menziesii | reverse complement strand
TAACAAACTTTGGTCCATCAGCTCCGAATCTTTGCCCCAACAGCTCCGAATCTTTGCCCCAACAGCTCCACGTCTTTTTCCAAATCAGCTCCAAGTCTTTGCCTCATCAGCTCCACGGTATCTGCCACTTGTTCCTACGGAGGAAGAGTAAAATTTGTTTTCCCCAGCCGCTCTACAGCCTTCCACTATTCGTAACTTGGGGTGTCGCTTTCCATCATTTCCCGGATGGCTACTTCGAGCTCCATGTATGTTTCATAGGACTTTTTAGGCAATCTGGTTCTAATAGCTGTGAACTTTTGCAGGACTTTGAAATATTCAGTTAGCATGTCCACAATGGTTTGTCCTGACAGGCTCTTCTCTAGCTCATTAAACTTTGAATGGTCCATGCGAGCCCTGACAATCAGGTGATTATAATGTTCCTGCGGGAGCATTCGACCCTTTTCGTTCCAGAAGCATGGCAACCCGTCTTCGAACAGCCCTTCAAACTCTTTTTTGAACCTGTTGACCTGTACCATTAATTCTTCTGATTTGTCCTGAACAATCTTCAATAACTGGTGCTTGTGAATGATTTTCTTTGCTAACAGGACTATTGAGACTCTATCCTTTATGCCCATGTCATGCAACTTTTGATATGTTAATGAATTTAGGAAATCCAGGGTGTTTTGGGCTGTAGCGAGAGGTCTTTTCGCCATGTGTTCGTTTACCACCCTCAATCTTTGCTGAGCTGAATCTATCAATCCACACAAATCATCAATATAATTAAGGTAGTGCCTAAACTTGGTAACTTCAATACTTAGGGTGTCCCAAATGATGTGCTTCGCCCCCTGAAGGGGGCCCTTCCCAATACATTTTTCTTTCAGTTCATCAACCTTCTGCTGTAATTGGCTCCTGTCCTGTAAGAGTTGCATTCTACTTTCCCTTACCTTGGTTAACTCGGCTTTCACCTTTTCATTCTCGGCTTGTAATTCCTTAATAGTTTCCTCCCTTAAACTCACTTGGGACATAGAATCCAACAGGTCATCTGCAGAACAATCAGCTAATGGATTTTGGATATCTACAATAGATAAGTCGTCACCGGCAGGGGTTTGGCTTATTAGCTCATCCATAATCTCCTTTTCCACAGTCTGGTCTTTCTTCATCATGGAAATTTGTGACAGTAGTTCTTCCTTCTCGGCATTCCACTTATCCTTCTCCTCTTGTAGCTCTCCAGCCTTCCCTTTGTATTCCATCATTTCCTGATGGAGTTTATCTTTCTCCTCCTGGAGGGATAGCAATTCAGCTGATTGGACATGTTCTGAGCCTGGCATCTTCAACCTCTTCTTCAAAACTTGTAATGCATTATCTTTCTCTTCTAACAACTTTTTTATGGCCTAGGTATTGTCTGAGCTGGCGATGTCTGCGTGCAGTTTTTTCACCTGAACAACATTTGCTTTGTTTTCCACTTTATCATGTCTCAATTGGACTTGCAACTTGTCTACCAATGCTTGCAACTTATTTATCGTCATCATGGCTTGCAACAGGTCTGAATAAAGGATGTCGCTGGTTTGCTTGTGCAACTGTATCTTGTCTGGAGTACTGATTTTGTCCAGATGGATTTCTATTTCAGACATTCTTTTATCATTCACAATGGCCATCTTGAAAGTATTCTTCTCTGCATCTCTAGCAGAAACTAGAGATGTTTTAGAACTATGCAGGTTCCTTACCCTCGGGAGCAGATTTCTCGTTTCCTCCAGGGATTGCTTCCTCTTTTCTAGGTAGCTCGTCTTGAGCTCTTCTTTTTATTTAAACAAGGGGCCGGACTCTGGACTGTTACCATCACCTTCTGAATCTCTAAAATAAAAATGACTAACCTGTACTGTCTTCAGGGGAACCAAAGCAGCCTTCTTGAAAACTCGGAACGCCCCTTTATCCACGATTTCGCCTCCTACGAGCAGCCTCGCCTTCTTATGGGATGTTTCTTCATCCATATCCATACTCTCGGCTTCGGCCAAACTCCTCTTGACAGCAACACTGACACCCTCCGTGATTTGGATCTCCGAACGAGATGCAGGATGTGCCTCTGTCTCATCTTTGGACTCGTCAGTGAATTGGAGCAAATTAGCTGCTTCAGCTAACCCTTCAATAGCTTGATGCTCGAATGATTTGTTCCTGTTTGCTTGCTTTCTTAATGATATCACCTGGTGAGGTTCGTAGTTCATATTTACATCCTTAATGAAATCCATAGGTTCCATCAGTCTCTCTATACATGCCAGGGCACCTTTTCCTTTAAAAATGAAAGGGCCGACCTTAAAAGGAAATTTAATATTCAAAGATTTTTGGAAAGCACCGAAGTGCTCCTCCTCTGATAACAACCTTTGTCTCATAAACTCCAGAGCAAAAATCCTTGGAGTTAAAAAAGAAGGCAACCTATAAGGCTGACCAGTAAGGCCGTACACTCTCAAAACAGTGTAAACTTTGTACAGGAACTAGTCTCCCACCTGACCTTCAGGTGAAGACTGCATCAAATATTTCATTTCATCGAAGACTCAGGGAAATTCTCCATCAAACAACATCCTGTATATTTCAGACATGATCGAATTGGCAAATTTGATCAGGTGGATTTGCTTTGGAAAATCAGAAGAGGACAGAGTACTCAAGAACTTCAATTCGGTAACATTGGAACATATCAACATGTTAAGTAAGTGTGTTTGAAACCTAAAAAACTAAACCTTGGGAAATTCAGTCAGGTGGAGGTGGATTGCTTTGGCAAGATACTCGTCTAAATTAAGTACAGGAACTGACTGGGACTCGGGACTCAAAGAATTTACTTTTAACAGGAAACCAAGGATAACATCACCTATACGACAATCATCATCTAGACCTAACACCTGACAAACCAAAGATATTACCAATTGCGCCTCAGTTCTAAAAACATACAAGGGGTAAGGTAAGGAAAGGCCTTCCAGGGACCGACCTTCCTTCAGGATACTTGATAGGAATCGAGAGCGAGCGTCGATTGGGCAACTTCGGAAAAACTCAGCAAGGACAGCTTCATTTACAGACTCACGGTTTCCAGGGTAACTTTCAGGCAAACTAAGATTTTCTCTTACTACTGAAGCATCAATTTTACACAATATCCTAGATACGGACTGACTCACAATGACCCTCTAAGAGGGAGAATAATTTACCGCGCACCATTCGGAAAATTCAGGGAAGTGGAGGGTTTGCTCCAGGGCGAAAAAGTATAAAAAGGACTTGCACACATTTAGCACATCGTTTCCCTGCAAAAAATAAGACCATAACCTTTCTTTGCTGCTAGACACACTTCCTATAGACAGAAAAGGGTCGCAGTCACCTCTGTGTCTATCTACCAACAATTCTTCCCTTTCATCCGGGACCCGACCAGACACAGAAGCTTCGCTCTGTTGGTCCATTTCTCAATTTATAATAATAATTGGGCGAAGAATTTATAGGATCAAGGTCCTACCTGGCTCACTGTGAAGGCGCGTGTTCGGAGTGCGTCTGGTACTGACAACTGGAAGCGCCCAAATCGACAGGTCTTTTTCGTCGGGTACCGAGAAATAAAATAATCGCAGAAGAGGTCAATTCTTCCTTTATAGGGCCACCCCGATTTGACACATGGGAAGCATTTATTTCCGCAACCACTACTTATCTCTAACAGCCATGCATGTGTCTCCTCCGGGTTCATTTCCGACCTTTGATCTCTTCTGTGCAAATTTCTGGCCTTCGGATCGTACACCACGTGTCCTTTTTCGTCGGGCATCTTGGCGCTAAGCACCATGTAAGTTTCCATTCCAGGGTCGCTCATGACCGTCGATGTGACGTACTTCCACCCCTCACCGTTGGATTAAACGCCACGTCCCACATTCCGCTGAGCCATCTGACCTTAACTACCGTGCAACTCTGGGTCCCGGAAACATCTACAGCCATCGATCTGATCTTCCTTTATGGACGGGCCGTTGGATCATGTGGCGCCCACTCAATTCCACTGGGATCCTTCGCTTTATCCGTCGGGCAACTTAGATCAGCGGAATTACTCCCCGCCGTTGATGCGGTCTGCCTTCAGCTCCACACCGTCAGATCAAGCACCATGTACCCGATTCCGCTGGGCAATCAGGGATTATACTCTGCGCCTGTTCCTCCTCCGTAATTCTTTCTGGCCGTTGATGGGATTGCCCAGCGCTCGTTAACCGTTCGATCATGTGACACGTACCACATTCCGCTGGGCGATGTGAGTTTATCCGGTGCGCAAGTTTCCATCCTGGAATCACTGTTAGCCGTTGATCTATTACCCTCTGATCTCCAACCGTTGGATCGAGCAGCAAATAATGAGTTCCACTGGGTGGCTCAAAGGTTATCCTGCGTGCATGTTCATTCCCCGGAAATCAAAATGGTCGTCGATCCACGCTGTCTTTAATCCTCGGCCATCAAATTAACCTCCACGTACCCCTTCCGCTGGAAGCTCTGGTGCTTATCTGCCACGCAGGTTCCGGCTGCGGAATCAATCCCAACCGCCGATGTGATCCGATTTCGTCCCTCCACCGTCGAATCGAGAGGAATATATGTGATTCCGCCAGCTCCCATTTCTTTAACTAACTTGCACTTTCTGCCTGCGGATTTGTTATGAACCGCAGATCGTCCCCGGATAAATTTGTAACCCTTGATTTGTGCAGGCGGCTAAAGGCCCGAACTTCTGCTATCCTCCTCGCATGTTTTGAAAGGCGGAGGGAGTATCAGCCATGGATTGGCTCCTTCTTTCTATCACAGCCTAGGATTTTGCTAACTTGGCTGCTCTTTAGACCATTACGTTACTTTTGTACTATAATCTTCAAAACCAAAGTATTTAAACAACACAATTTTCCCTCCCCTTGGTCTTATATTTCTTTTGTTAAATACAGGTGTTAACACCATCTAGCCTTTGAGGTTGTCTTTTGGTCTTCTTTTTCTCCTGCTCTAGCCTGATCATCTTTTGAGTGAGCTTTCTGTTCTCTTGCTGCAGATTCTTTATTGTACCTTCTAATTCTGAATAGTGTTTGTCAGTCATCCTTTTTCTTTTAAGAACCTCCTTAGATACCTCTGCTAGTTCTTGAAAATGACTTTTAACATCCAGCAATTCTTCTATGAGCCCTTTATTAACTTTGAATAATCCATCATTAGTTTCTTGTAGGTGTTTCATGTGTTTCCTATATTTCTGAATACTTTCCTGTACATCCTCTTCATCAAGATTTGGGATCTCTGATATACTTTCTTCTCTCATTAAAAAGTCTGTGTAATCTGCGGAATCACCAGGACCCTCCAAAATTCCTGCTTCTCTGAATATCTGTTCATCTTCCTCCTCCCAATCGTGACTTTCAAAAGGACAGATTCTAGCTTCTTCATCTTGTAGCTGTTTTGAAAGTTTGTTCCTTATCTCCAGCACTATTTCAGATAAATTAATCTTGGACTGATTAATCTCTCTTGCTAACTGTGATCTTTTTGTCTTTGCAGGTTGAGGAAAAGAAGAAGGCTTGGCAATTGACTTTCCCTTGCCTCTGCTGCCTTGTTTACCAATTTATGTTTCTTCATTAGAAGAAGAATCAATCACAACAGCTTCTTGTCTAGCATTCAACTTGGGATTAAGAAGTTTTTTCATATTCCATCTCAACTTATTAGTTGGCCTAGTTTTAGGCCTTCTGTATGAAATAGCAGTCCTTTTCTTCTTCTTTGCTTTGACTGATTTGCATTCTGAAAATTCTTCATAGGCCTCAACACCTAACCCTACTTCATCAAATGGTTGTTCATCCTCCAATAAATATTCTTCATCCTCAGATAAAATTGTGAGGGGGCTCTTTTGTTTAGTTTTCAATTCATCTTCCAGTACAACAGCCTTCTCTTCATCAATAGCCCTGGTTTCTTGAGTATCTGCTGCTAGTGGCAATTGCAAACTAGGCTGCATTGTTTCTCCTGCAAACAATGAGTACCTACTTTTAGGGCAGGATGAAGACATTTCAAACTGACTGGTAATCTTTACCTGCTCTGCTACCTGCTTTGCTACCTGATTTGCTACTTTCTTAGCTTTAACATCATCTTTATCTGCAGGTTTGGTTGTGTGACCTAACCTTTTAATCGTTACTTTTCCCTTGTCAGTCTGTCTCTTTGGTTGCTGGTCTTCTTGCTGGGGATGAACATCTGACCAGAACAGAAAGAAGTCCCATGTCCTACCTTCATGTTGCAACACTGTGGTGATGATCAGTTTGATCAGACCATGATGGAAAAGTGACTGTGAGGTGTGATCATCATGTTGCTTTATCTTGCTTGACATCTTCTCCAAGATCTTTAAAAAAAAGAAGGGCAAGTTCATTTTAGAAACTCCTACTATGTGCTGAAGGAACCTGAAATGATATTTAAATACAAATGAATATCTTCCCTCACAAGTCACATAACTTTGAAGTATCCTTATGGGCTCAATCCACTCTTCCCTGAAATTTTGAATGAGGATACCCTTGTTCCAATCAGGAGACACATTAGGCGACAGGTACCTTTGTGGTTCAAACTCAAAAGGCAACTTTTTGAACCAATGCTCTCCTTCATTACTAATCTTAGTAGCTTCTGCAATTAATTCCACAGTCAGCTTGAATTTCAAAGCATCCATCATGACCATATCATCCTTAAGTCCCTGAGCAAACTTGCAGGACACCTGAGCATTGTATCCATCTATCTTCCTGAAAAACTTGAGCCACCCTGCTTGTTGAAATCATTCTGCACGGTCTGGAAGCTTCTCAATCGAGGTCAGGTCAGTGGGCTCAGCCCTGTTGACCTTACCACTTTTCCCACTCTTTCCCATATTCTTCTTTCAGGAACTAGAAACAGTCTGGTTTTAGGTTTCAAAAAATGTTTTAAAACTGGTTTGCTGTTCTTCGAACTCCTTCTCAATCTGTTATGTACTCCTGAATAGGCCTGCAATGTCAATGTTCCCTTGTCTTCAACCATACAACCAAGTTTGAATATAGGTATACTGTGAGTAGATCAGTTCATGAATAAAATAGTCATAAGAGCACCATAACACTGCTCATTCTTCAAAATGTACCATCAAACATAATATCAAACTGCTTTAGACTATGGACCATCTAAGTTCTTCATTTTAGGGTTCAGGAAACCAGCATTATGATATACATTCAAACATGAACTCTTCTTTCAGTAAAAAACTGAATCAAATCATAGAAGACAGCACTTTGATTAATTTGCAATGTCCAGGCTGTTCAATGTAATTGAAGACTGTCAATGAAAGTGGTTGCTCTATATTCAGTATTTGCTCCTCCTTCTATGCATGAAAATAGCTTTGATCCTCAAACCCTAAATTTCTGACTGCTTCATATTTTGCAAGAGTAACATCAATCATAGGCTTATCAGACCCATCGGAGACTATCTGTATGAGAAGAGAGAAAAGCACTAGTGTTTGCAATATATTCACCCTAGCCACAAAAATGTCATCAAATCCTGTACATAAAAGCCAACATGTATTCCAAGCATTTGATCATTATCCTCCAAGCCATAGATTTTACAAGCTATGACCACCATCAACAGCCTCTCAAATAAACTGAAACTTTTTGTGTAAAAGATGAGTATAGCAAAACAGTCTATAAGTCATTTCAAAGCTGCTCCCTATAAACTGTGTTTCACATTAGTATTAGGTCTGAGAGAAACCTATTCATTTAGTTCACTAAAGACACAATACACCACTCTTAGGGTTTTTTGTATGTAATGGAGAGTGGACATCAACAATCTTCCTTCAAACTGTTCATCGAAAATCTAGAACTGACTGCTTTAAATTTAATGTTATTTTGATGCTCTGTTCAGTAAGCATTAGAGGAAATTTCAACTCAAAATGGGCCTCCTAAAATGAACTAATAAAATAATAGTTAAAATAATAAAATAATATTTATTAATTTTGGAGGAAGAAAAGAAAAAAACTACTTTTTTGTTTGTATTTTTGACATATCTCCCTGTGTTTTTACTCAAATTTCGATCGGGAGAGCTCGTTGGATGCGGAATTAAATTTCGCATCCAACGAGTACCCACTCGGCATACGTTTGATGGACCCCACTACCCCAAAAACAAGAAATACCTGAAAAATGTAATGATGACATCATCATTACGTTTTTTCAGGTATTTCTTGTTTTTGGGGTAGCGGGGTCCATCAAAAGTATACCGAGTGGGTACTCGTTGGATGCAGAATTTAATTCCGCATCCAACGAGCTCTCCCGATCGAAATTTGAGTAAAAACACGGTGATATATGTCAAAAATACAAACAAAAAAAGTAGTTTTTTTTATGATACCTATCCCCAAATTTATATTAAAAAAGTGTTTAAGACCTATACGGTATTTCAAATTTAAAGCAATTTCATTGGCTAACACATGATGACATGGAATTTGAATAAAAGTTAAAAGGCCCATTTTGAGTTGAAATTTCCTCTAATGATTCTTCAAAATAGCTCCAAACAGTCATATTTGTGGAGAACATTTCACTTTGAAAGCTATTCTAGTCTCTGCAGCGACCAATTTCTTCAAAATATCCTCGAACAGGAAAAACCCAATTTCTTCAATTAAAAGGATTTGTATTAAAATACCTGTCAATTACTCAACTGCCACGGCTTAAATCTTCATTTTGGGTTATCAACGGTCTTTCCTTACGCGTACAGGTGTCTCCACGTAATTTCCTTGACTGCAAGTAAGCGAATTAGGAAGCCCTAATTTTCGTTGGCTGAAATAACATTGTCTCCTCTCCACAGAAACAAATTCCTCCTTTCAAGCAGTTAACTCTACTTCAAGAAGCCTCATTTACTATGATAATGTGTGTGAAATGTAAAACATGCTAGTTTAGACCGAGATTTATGGATTTTTGTTCAACTGACTCCGCATCATAAGCAATGATGAACCTGTTTGGTTGCGAGACTGATAACCACCTGAAATCTTGGTTAAACTGCAGTAAACACGTGTTAAACCACTCACACAATGCGATTAGACCTTCACATACTGCAATCATGATCAAAATTTGTTTGAAATTTGAAAAAACAAAGGGCCGCAATATTCTTGTAGCGCGCCCTTTGTTAAAATTTTGTCCAGCGCTACAAGAATAACTGCCATGCCAAATTTTCGCTGTTTTTCAATTTTCAGCTAATTTGTCGGGGGTTTAGAAAACTTCTAGGTTAAAAAATCAAGTCTAACTGATCTCCAAATACATTTAATGAATCCATTTTGATAATATGACCTTCTTTAACCCCTTTTAAAATGTAAAAGAACAAAAAATCAAATAAAGCTTAATAAAAGTGGGCACAAAAACTATTTAATCATCCATAAAGCTTCCAAAGGAGACTAAAACTAAGACTTAAAAATCAAAACCTTAATTGGAATAAATTGAAAAAACAAACCAAAAATGGAGAAAATAAACCAAAAATGATGAAAAATTTACTGACTTAACATCTGGCTCCAGCTACGGGATGAAGTCCTCCCTGTGAGGCTTCAAGAACCTGTAGACCAGTGCCTTCTGTCATTTATTCACCTATATGAAAACTTCCATTGGGCTATGGAGTCTTTATTCAACCTCCCTCACACCGGTATGTACAATGAAGAGTGAAAATGATCTCACAAACTGTAGAAATGCTTGAGGAATCGCCCGTTAACAGGGTTGAGCAATTCCTCACCTTCCAAGGACTGCAAGATAAATGTATTATTTTCCAAAAAAATTGATATCAGAAAGGGGCCAAACCAAAGATTATCAAATTTGCCATGCTTACCTTTCTGTTCCTTTCTTGCATCCCATATTAAAACCAACTCACCTTCTGAAAAAGTATGCTCTTTAACTCTTTTGTCAAACCTGTTTTTTACCTTAGCTCTGTACAGCTGAGCTTCTTTGTCCACCTTCTCTCTATGCTGCTGCAACTCTATCATTTCAAAGATCCTCCTTTGCATGTCATCTGGTTCCTCTTGAGAGTTTTGGAGAAATTTCATCACTGGAATTCCCAGCTGAACAGGAAACACCGCTTCTGTTCCATAAACCAGCTGAAAAGGAGAAGTGCCAATGGCTTGCTTAACAATGATTCTATCTGCCCACAATGCATACTTCAGCATTGAATCCCAAGACCTTCTGTTATGTTTCAGCAATTTCTTGATGCTTTGAATGACATTCTTGTTAGATGATTCAGCCTGGCCATTTCCCTGAGGATAATAGGGAGTTGAATGTTTCAAAATAATGCCATTTTTTTCACAGAAGGCCACCATTGCCTTGGATTTGAATGCTTTGGCATTATCAGTTATTAATCTGTGTGGACAGCCAAATCTACTCAGGATATTGTCTTCAATGAACTCCATAATCACCTTATCTGTAGCATTCCTTGTAGGAATGGCTTCTACCCACTTTGTGAAGAAATCTGTGGCTGTCAGAATCTAATGATGCTGTCCGGAAGATGCTGGATTTATCTCTCCAATAAAATCCAGACCCCATTGCTGAAAAGGGGCATTGACTACAATAGGCTTCAATGGCAAGGATAATAATTTCTGTTTACCTGCAAATTTTTGATAGGGTATGCAAGCTCTTACCTGCTGGTAAACATCTGAGAAGAGGGAGGGCCAATAGTATCCAGCTCTCAAAATTTTTTAAGCTGTGGTTTTCCAATATTTATGCCCTCCACAAGCTCCTTCATGAGATTCTGAAATTACTTCCCCTATTTCAGCTTGATCCAAACACCTTAACAAGATACCTCCTGGGTCTTTCCAAAACAATTGATCTTCTAGCAAACAATATTTAGTAGCTTTCAGTTTCAGAGATCTGGCAGCCTTCCTATCTAAGTGTTCTGGGCATTGCAAAAATAACAGGAAATAAACAATATCAGCATACCAATTTGAAGATGAATAAGAGTCCATGATCCTTTCTTTCTCCAGCATTGCTTGCTTTTCTTCAGGTACTGATTCTTCTGCCATAAAATGTAATCCTAGTGCTTGACAATTTGATTCAGCCAGCAGTTTGGCCAATCCTTGTCCTTTGACCAGCTTTGTAGGTCTGATTTCCACCTCATATTCCATAATCTTAGCAATCCACTTTCCCCTCTTTCCTTCACTGTTAGGCTGTGTCAGAACATCTTTCACTGCTGCATTTGGAACAAATGAAATCACCTTTGAATGAAGAATATAAATTCTGAAAAATTTCAGAGCTTTCACCAGAGCATAGGCTTGTTTTTCCAGAATGCTGTACTTCAGTTCAGAATCCCTGAGAGTCTTACTGAAAAAGGCAATGGGCTACTCTAGTCCTTCCTTGTTTTTCTGAAGCAAGACAGCTGCAATTGTATCTGCTGAAGCAAAAGAAAAAGTAAGGAACTCCTTGGTAAAATCAAGACTTACCAGAACAGGTGCTTCAGTCAGAGCCACCTTGATTTTTTCGATAGCTGCCTTTGCTTCAACAGTCCATCTAACTTCTTGGTCCTTCTTTAACATTGCTGTGATTTGTTTTATGGTTTTAGCAAAATTAGGAATAAACCACCGCATAAAATTTATCTTTCCAATGAATGATTGCACATCCTTCTTACTCCTGGGCAAACTAATTTTCAGTATTGCTTGTACTCTCTCTGGATCAATTCTGATGCCATCAGCAGACACCAAGTGACCCAACAATCTGCCCTCTTGAACAGCAAAATGAGATTTCTTGGGGTTTAAAGACAGTCCAAATTTTCTGCATTTCTGAAAAGTTTGCCTCAGATGTTTCAAGTGCTCATCATCAGACTGTGAGAACACAGTGATGTCATCTAAATAAATGACAACAAACTTATCTTTCTCACCTACAAATGCAATGTCCATTGCCCTCTGAAAAGTTGCTCCAGCATTCATCAGACCAAAGGGCATCTTATTGTACATGAAGGTTCCCCAGGGGGTGGTAAATGCTATTTTTTCTCTA
>LPNX010683888.1:474395-670437 GCA_001517045.1 Pseudotsuga menziesii | reverse complement strand
TTCTGCAGTACCAATATTGCAGTCCACTACATTGTCTTCTGAAGATTGAACCACTGGCTTTGAAGGGGTGTCATCCTTGGTAAAAATTCTTTCTAAAGGAACTAAACCTTTAGGGATAAAATTACTCTTCAAATCAATGATCTTATGGCCTGCTATCTCTTGTGCAGCAAACTCATTTTCAGCAGACTTATTTTCAGCAGACTCATTTTTAGCAGACTCACAATCCTATTCTTCTCCTTCATCTTGATCAATTTGAGCATTGGATAACTCATCTGTAAGCTCAATAAATTTCTTAATTTCAATATCATCTTCGAAAACCCTCCAGTTTTTCACATTGTCAGGGACACATGGTCTGTACCTTACCTCTATAGGATACCTTAGCTGAGTAGTTTTAGGAATTTTGAAGTATGAGGGAGCCAAAGCTAAAGAGTCTGCAGTCTCATTGTGATTTCTTGGAATATGAGTGATATTAAATGCTATGAAATAATTTTCAAGCATATCCCATACCTCATTCCTGTAGACCTTCAACAAATCCTGCTTTACTTGATAGTTGTTCTTCACCTGTCGAACAACCAACTCGGAGTCGCCATATGCAGTAATTTGTTGAATGCCTAAGTCTTTAGCAACTTTTAGTCCTAGTATCAGAGCTTCATACTCAGCAGTGTTGTTAGTGGTAACAAACTCCAGCTTATACATGAGTTTCACTGTTTCACCTCCAGGAGAAATGAGTAAGACCCCAGCTCCAGCACCCTCTTTGCATGAGGATCCATCAAAATACAATTCCCATAGCTGATCTTCTTCTTCTCTGCAATGTTTCACTGGTTTTTCTTTTTCAACTTGTAAAAGGCCAACAGAATTATCTTCATCACTGAAATTCAACATGCAAGTCCCTAGATCTTTGTCAAAAGAGTACAATGGATGATTAGTGGGGTTTTTATCATCTGTGACAATGTAGGCAAACTGTAGTTCTCTCTAAAGTCTCCTATTTTCTCCACCAAAAACAGGAATGGTGGCATATGAGAGATCCATCTGTAAGGTTCCTCCAACCTTCTTTGCCCAGGATCTTGAAAGAAGCATACCAAACTTGGGTGTGATATCAGCTACAACAACATCCATTATGACACTCTTCATGGGAAGCTAAGTAAGGTTAACAACCATGTCTTTAATTACCCCTAGACACTTGAC
The DNA here is from genome assembly GCA_001517045.1 of Pseudotsuga menziesii. Classification (NCBI taxonomy): domain Eukaryota; kingdom Viridiplantae; phylum Streptophyta; class Pinopsida; order Pinales; family Pinaceae; genus Pseudotsuga; species Pseudotsuga menziesii. The sequence continues at coordinate 669,252 of LPNX010683888.1, read as the reverse complement.
AGCTCGGGAGTCAAAGGAATATAAGTCATGGTAAGGTTTGGTGATACTGAGACCAAGGGCTTCCATCACAGCTTTAGGCATTAAGTTATGGGATGCTCCAGAGTCTAATAGGCAATTGTGGATCATTTGATCATGAACAGTTAAGGTAACATAGAAGGGAGGAGAAGCTCCAGCTTCATTTTCTGTTTTCTCAGCTAGGGCAGATCTAATAAATATTTTTGGGATTTCTTCTTGCAAATTTACAGTATCAGAAACAGGCTGACCACCAGTAGCAGGCTGACCGCTAGCAGAATTCATAACCTTTAAAACTGTTTGTTTATAAGATGGATTCTTTATAAGTTCAGTCAATGGAACAGGAATTTTCAATTTTCCTAATTCAGTTTCCAAATTGAAATTCTGAGCTGACCTATTTACCTCTTCAATTTCAGCATTCTTCTTGGACTTTTCTGGAGGCTGCTTCTTCTCTGTGACAGGATCAGCAACTTGTTTATCAGGAACATTTGCAGCAGGTACAGCAGCTTTCTTCTTGGGAGCTTGGACTACTTGTTTCGGACCAGATCTGAGATTAATAGTCTTTTTAATTCCATTCTGATTAGCAGCAGCATTTATAGTAGTTTTCTCCAAATCTAAATCATCTTCAACTTCATACAAATCAGCATCATAGTATTCAGAATTTAGGAAATCTTCTTTAGTAACAAAACCTGTGGATAAACCATCTCCAAAGTGATTCATGTCTTGGTCAGTTTCGGTCTCCTCAAAGAGGAGCTGTTCATCAACCTCTTCTTCATCAGCTAAATTATTCTGAAAAGGTGGGGGCACTCTTTGCTCTTCATTCTCTCTCCTTTCCTGCTGAATGTCATTATTTCTTCGCTCCCTTGGCATGAATCTAGGAGCAAACTGCCTCCTGAACTGATTTGGATTATTTGGATTTCTCTGAGCTTCTGGGGAAGCTTTGGCAAAATTCTTTTCAAGTTCTAATTTGTTCAGCTTGGCAGTGAGAACCTTCACAAGTTTTGCCATTTCATCTATTTTGGCTTCAGCAGACTGAGGTGCAGCACTTGTTGAAACAGCCTCCTTCTTTCCTTTTCTTTCATATAACTGTTGAGGTGTTTCTTTTTTAAGTTTATTTGAAGCCAGTAAGTTTGACTCCACCTCCAATGCTGCATCTTGCATGTTCAGCAAAGAGACAGCTCTTCTTTCTCTGAGTAATAATGAAAATTCATGGTCAAATGCATTTGCATAAGTCAGTTTGGCTGATGTTTCAGTAGGTTTGATCTCTGCTGGAATCCTACTATACATCTTATTAAATATTTTTGAGAAATCAACAACAGTTTCATCCTTCTTTCTTCTAAGAGCACCAAACTCAGTGATATAATAAGTGTGGTCCTTGGTGTCTCCCCACTGCCTCAGGAAAAGGTCACGGAGTTCTTCAATGATTGTAATGGAGTTGGCAGGCAACTCCCTGAACCATTTTCTCACATCCCCATCTAAGCTCTGCACAAATACTATCATCCATACATCTTTAATTTCAATGTTCTGATTGTCTGCATAACTCAGGAAAGCCTCCCAATGTTCTTCTGCAGTTGTTTCACCTTGTCCATTGAATCTAGGCATATATTTCTGATAATCATGAACAGGCAAGGCATGTAAAGGCTGGGGTAATGCTAATGGTGCATACCTAGCAGCTATCATTCTGTTCATCATATCCATGGGTGGATTTTGGCCTGCCATTGTGGACTGAGGTTTAGATTGAGGTTTTGAAGAGGAAGAAACTTGACTGGTACTTGCGTGGAATGGATTCTTTCCTATTTTCAGCTGAAAGAGTGGGATTTTTCCAGGAGAAGTAGTCTTAGCTTTCAAAAAGGTTTCTGGATTGGTAAAAAATTGAAAAGTATTTTCAGGAATGGTAGGTTTTAACCAAGGTGAGTTTTCAGCTGGGTCTAATGAATCACCCAACTGGTGAGGATCACAAGAAGCTGGAAAAGATTGGGACCTTCTAAGCTTTCTTGCTGTTTTTATAATCTTTCCAGGGTCTGTCACACCCCGTAGCAAAGGAGATGTAGGTCTGCTCCTGGTTCCAATACTTCTAGAAGCCAGTGTGTCCAAATTTGGTGAAAATAGCCTTCAAAAGATGCTGGTTTAAGTCCACCTCTTACACCAGGAAAATGATAAGTATCCCAGGGAATATTTTCTTCAGCTTCGTCCCCGGCAACGGCGCCAAAGATGTTAGTGTCAGAAATTGTTACTAAGGCTAGGGTAACAAGCCAACACAATCTCAAGAGAAAAAACTCAATTCAAACTAGGGTTTAGGGTTTTGTTTATGTGTTTTTGGTTGTAAGCTTCAAGATCATGCAGGGAATACATTCAGAGTAAAAGAAACAACTAAATCATAGACATAAACTGATAAAGATGCCCATCATATCACAAAAATTCAACAAAGAGACTATGTTGTGGTTCATACATTAAAAGATAAGCATTACCAGAAAAAGACATTAAATAGCAATGAAATTACCATTTAAGAAGCAAAACATGCTCAATAACAAAGGCAACATAGACAAACTGAAGGGGAAAGAGTCATATATCACATTATTTCATCAGTAAATGCATATGAGAGTTACAGTACCTATCTCTGAACAAGTCTGATAGTACAAGCAGCTAGCAGACCTCCTAATGCTCCCAAAATCCAGAACCCTAACAATGTCTTGCCATCTCATCTAAATAGGAAAGTTCTTCCAAAATTAGTTAGGTTTTACCCTCTAACTACCTCCATCGAGTCACTAAGTAGGTAAAGTAAAAAGTGACTTTTACAAAATTACAAATATTGCTAAAAATAGCAAATGCTTAACAAAAAGATAATGTTTATCTAAAATAACCACTAACTAATAACTGCTTCATATCTCCTTCGCTGCCTCAACAAGGAGGTCAATTCCATCTAGCCTTTGAGGTTGTCTTTTGGTCTTCTTTTTCTCCTGCTCCAGCTTGATCATCTTTTGAGTGAGCTTTCTATCCTCTTGCTGCAGATTCTTTATTGTACCTTCTAATTCTGAACAGTGTTTGTCAGTCATCCTTTTTCTTTTAAGAACCTCCTTAGATACCTCTGCTAGTTCTTGAAAATGACTTTTAACATCCAGCAATTCTTCTATGAGCCCTTTATTAACTTTGAATAATCCATCATTAGTTTCTTGCAGGTGTTTAATGTGTTTCCTATATTTCTGAATACTTTCCTATACATCCTCTTCATCAATATTTGGGATCTCTAATATACTTTCTTCTTTCATTAAAAAGTCTGTGTAATCTATAGAATCACCAGGACCCTCCAAAATTCCTGCTTCTCTGAATATATGTTCATCTTCCTCCTCCCAATCGTGACTTTCAAAAGGACAGATTCTAGCTTCTTCATCTTGTAGCTGTTTTTAAAGTTTGTTCCTTATCTCCAGCACTATTTCAGATAAATTAATCTTGGACTGATTAATCTCTCTTGCTAACTGTGATCTTTTTGTCTTTGCAGGTTGAGGAAAAGAAGAAGGCTTGGCAATTGACTTTCCCTTGCCTCTGCTACCCTGTTTAACAATTTATGTTTCTTCATTAGAAGAAGAATCAATCACAACAGCTTCTTGTCTAGCATTCAACTTGGGATTAAGAAGTTTTTTCATATTCCATCTCAACTTATTAGTTGGCCTAGTTTTAGGCCTTCTGTATGAAGTAGTAGTCCTTTTCTTCTTCTTTGCTTTGACTGATTTGCATTCTGAAAATTCTTCACAAGCCTCAACACCTAACCCTACTTCATCAAATGGCTGTTCATCCTCCAATAAATATTCTTCATCCTCAGATAAAATTGTGAGGGGGCTCTTTTGTTTAGTTTTCAATTCATCTTCCAGTACAACAGCCTTCTCTTCATCAATAGCCCTGGTTTCTTGAGTATCTGCTGCTAGTGGCAATTGCAAACTAGGCTGCATTGTTTCTCCTGCAAACAATGAGTACCTGCTTTTAGGGTAGGCTGAAGACATTCGAACTGACTGGTAATATTTACCTGCTCTGCTACCTGCTTTGCTACTTTCTTAGCTTTAACATCATCTTTATCTGCAGGTTTGGTTGTGTGACCTAACTTTTTAATCATTACGTTTCCCTTGTCAGTCTGTCTCTTTGGTTGTTGGTCTTCTTGCTGGGGATGAACATCTGACCAGAATAGAAAGAAGTCCAATGTCCTACCTTCATGTTGCAACACTGTGGTGATGATCAGTTTGATCAGACCATGATGGAAAAGTGACTGTGAGGTGTGATCATCATGCTGCTTTATCTTGCTTGACATCTTCTGCAAGCTCTTTAAAAAAAAGAAGGGCAAGTTCATTTTAGAAACTCCTACTATGTGCTGAAGGAACCTGAAATGATATTTAAATACAAATGAATATCTGCCCTCACAGGTCACATAACTTTGAAGTATCCTTATGGGCTCAATCCACTCTTTCTTGAAATTTTGAATGAGGATACCCTTGTTCCAATCAGGAGACACATTAGGCAACAGGTACCTTTGTGGTTCAAACTCAAAAGGCAACTTTTTGAACCAATGCTCTCCTTCATTACTAATCTCAGTAGCTTCTGCAATTAATTCCACAGTCAGCTTGAATTTCAAAGCATCCATCATGACCATATCATCCTTAAGTCCCTGAGCAAACTTGCAGGACACCTGAGCATTGTATCCATCTATCTTCCTGAAAAACTTGAGCCACCCTGCTTGTTGAAATAATTCTGCACAGTCTGGAAGCTTCTCAATCCAGGTCAGGTCAGTGGGCTCAGCCCTGTTGACCTTACCACTTTTCCCACTCTTTCCCATATTCTTCTTTCAGGAACTAGAAACAGTCTTGTTTTAGGTTTCAAAAAATGTTTTAAAACTGGTTTGCTGTTCTTTGAACTCCTTCTCAATCTGTTATGTACTCCTGAATAGGCCTGCAATGTCAATGTTCCCTTGTCTTCAACCATACAACCAGGTTTGAATATAGGTATACTGTGAGTAGATCAGTTCATGAATAAAACAGTCATAAGAGCACCATAACACTGCTCATTCTTCAAAATGTACCATCAAACATAATATCAAACTGCTTTAGACTATGGACCATCTAAGCTCTTCATTTTAGGGTTCAGGAAACCAGCATTATGATATACATTCAGACATGAACTCTTCTTTCAGTAAAAAACTGAATCAAATCATAGAAGACAGCACTTTGATTAATTTGCAATGTCCAGGCTGTTCAATGTAATTGAAGACTGTCAATGAAAGTGGTTGCTCTATCTTCAGTATTTGCTCCTCCTTCTATGCATCAAAACAGCTTCGATCCTCAAACCCTAAATTTTTGACTGCTTCAGATTTTGCAAGAGTAACATCAATCATAGGCTTATCAGACCCATTGAAGACTATCTGTATGAGAAGAGAGAAAAGCACCAGTGTTTGCAATATATTCACCCTAGCCACAAAAATGTCATCAAATCCTGTACATAAAATCCAACATGTCTTCCAAGCATTTGATCATTATCCTCCAAACCATAGATTTTACAAGCTATGACCACCATCAACAGCCTCTCAAATAAACTGAAACTTTCTGTGTAAAAGATGAGTATAGCAAAACAGTCTATAAGTCATTTCAAAGATGATCCCTATAAACTGTGTTTCACATTAGTATTAGGTCTGAGAGAAACCTATTCATTCAGTTCACTAAAGACACAATACACCACTCTTAGGGTTTTTTGTATGTAATGGAGAGTGGACATCAACAATCTTCCTTCAAACTGTTCATCGAAAATCTAGAACTCACTGCTTTAAATTTAATGTTGTTTTGATGCTCTGTTCAGTGAGATTCTTCAAAATAGCTCCAAATAGTCATATTTGTGGAGAACATTTCACTTTGAAAGCTATTCTAGTCTCTGCAGCGACCAATTTCTTCAAAATATCCTCGAACAGGAAAAACCCAATTTCTTCAATTAAAAGGATTTGTATTAAAATACTTGTCAATTACTCAACTGCCACGGCTTAAATCTTCATTTTGGGTTATCAACGGTCTTTCCTTACGCGTACAGGTGTCTCCATGTAATTTCCTTGACTGCAAGTAAGCAAATTAGGAAGCCCTAATTTTCGCTGGCTGAAATAACGTTGTCTCCTCTCCACAGAAACAAATTCCTCCTTTCAAGCAGTTAACTCTACTTCACAAAGCCTCATTTACTATGATAATGTGTGTAAAATTTAAAACACGCCAGTTTAGACCGAGATTTATGGATTTTTGTTCAACTGACTCCGCATCATAAGCAATGATGAACCTGTTTGGTTGCGAGACTGATAACCACCTGAAATCTTGCTTAAACTGCAGTAAACACATGTTAAACCACTCACACAATGCGATTAGACCTTCACATACTGCAATCATGATCAAAATTTGTTTGAAATTTGAAAAAACAAAGGGCCACGATATTCTTGTAGCGCACCCTTTGTTAAAATTTTGTCCAGTGCTACAAGAATAACTGCCATGCCAAATTTTCGCTGTTTTTCAATTTTCAGCTAATTTGTCGGGGGTTTAGAAAACTGCTAGGTTAAAAAATCAAGTCTAACTGATCTCCAAATACATTTAATGAATCCATTTTGATAATATGACCTTCTTTAACCCCTTTTTAAATGTAAAAGAACAAAAAATCAAATAAAGCTTAATAAAAGTGGGCACAAAAACTATTTAATCATCCATAAAGCTTCCAAAGGAGACTAAAACTAAGACTTAAAAATCAAAACCTTAATTGGAATAAATTGAAAAAACAAACCAAAAATGGAGAAAATAAACCAAAAATGATGAAAAATTTACTGACTTAACACTCTCTATACAGCCTTCTATTTTCTCCTCCAAACACAGGAACAGTAGCATATGATAAGTCCATTTGTAAGGTCCCACCAACCTTCTTTTCCCAAGACCTAGATAGAAGTAAACCAAATTTAGGTGTAATATCAGCTACCACTACATCCATGATCACACTTTTCATGGGTAATTGAGCCAAACTGACAACCATGTCCTTTATCACCCCTAAACACTTCATTGCTCGGGAATCAAATGCATACAAATCATGATAGGGTTTGGTAATACTCAGACCTAAAGCCTCCATAACAGCCTTTGGCATTAAATTGTGTGATGCTCCCAAATCTAACAAACAATTGTGTATCATTTGTTCATGAACTGTCAGAGTAATGTAAAATGGAGGAGAAGCACCTACTTCATTTTCAAGCTTCTCATCCAAGGCTGATCCAATGAAAATCCTAGGATTTTCTTCTTGCAAATTCATAGTATCAGAAATAGGTTGATTGCTTGCTGAATTAATCATCTTAAGGACAGATTCTTTATATGAAGGGTTTTTCATTAATTCAGTTAAAGGTACAGGAATCTTTAAATTTCCTAATTCATTTTCTAGGCTGAAATTCTGTACAATTTTATTTACCTCTTCAACCTCCATGTTCTTCTTTTGTTTTTCTGAAACTTGTATTTTTTCTGTCACAGGATCTAATGGCTACTTGGAAGGGACAGCTACCTTCTTCTTCGGGATTTTTACTACCTATTTTGGACCTGACCTCAGATTCACAATCTTCTTGAGTTCATTTTGACAAACATCAGCAGTTACAACAGTCATTTTCAAACCTAAATCATCTTCTGTTTCGAACATATCAGCATCATAGCATTCTGCATTTAGAAACTCTTCTTCAGTGACAAAACCCACGGACAATATTTCTCCAAAATGGTTCATATCTTGGTCAATATCTTCAAAAATTACTTCATCATCAACTTCTTCTTCATCAACAACATTATTTTGAAGAGGTGGTGGCACTCTTTGGTCCTCATTTTCTCTCCTTTCCCGCTGGATATCATTGTTCCTTCATTCTCCAGGCATGAAACGGGGAGCAAATTGTCTTCTGAACTGGTTCTGATTGTTAGGATTTCATTCACCTTCTGGAACAGGCTTGCTGGAATTTTTCTCAAGCTCTAATTTATTCAATTTTGCAGTCAAAATTTTCGCCAACTTAGCCATTTCATCAATTTTTCCTTCAGCAGAATGAGAAGCAAAACTTCCTAGAGCCGCTTTCTTCTTTCATTTTCTATCATAAAGCTACTAAGATATTTCCTTCTTCAATCTATTAGAAGCCAGTATGTTAGATTCTACCTCCAATGTTGCATCCTGCATATTCAGTAAAGAAATAGGTCTCCTTTCTCTTAGTAGTAAGGAAAATTCATGATCGAAAGCATTTGCATATGTAAGTTTTGCAGATGTTTCTGTAGGATTTATTTCTGCAAGAATTCTATTGTACATTTTGTTAAACCTCTTTTAAAAGTTTGCAATAGTTTCATCCTTTTTCCTCCTAAGGGATCCAAACTCAGTTATGTAATATGTATGGTCTTTGGTGTCACCCCATTGTCTCATGAAGAGATCACGAAGTTCTTCAATAATAGTGATTGAGTTAGCAGGCAACTCCCTGAACCATTTCCTGACATCTCCATCAAGGCTCTGCACGAACATTCCAATCCATACATCCTTGGCTTCAATGTTTTGGTTATCAGCATAACTAAGGAAAGCTTCTCAGTGTTCTTCAGCTGTAGTTTCCCCCTGTCCATTAAACCTAGGAAAATATTTCTGATAGTCACCTCCAGGCAATGCATTTAAAGGATGAGGTAAAACCAATGGTGCATATCTGGCTGCAACCATTTGGTCCATCATGTCTATAGGCTTATTTTGGGCTACCATTTTAGGACTGACTGACTTTGGTGATGAAAAGGTTTGACTGGAACCTGGATGAAAGGGGTTTTTACCTAATTTCAACTGAAAAAGAGGTATCTTACTAGGAGAGGCTGTTTTATCTTTTCTGAAAGATTGAGGATCAATAAAAACTTGGAAACTACTGTCAGGAATTATAGGTTTTAACCAAGGTGAGGTTTCTTCTTCTTTTCTCAATACAGATGAAGGTGATGAACCATCCAACTGGTCAGGGTCACATAGGGATGGTAATGACTAAGAAATTCTAATCTTCCTTTCTTTCTTCAATATATATTCAAGATCTGAAACACCTAACTGCAATGGTGAAATAGGTCTGCTAGTTCCAACTCCCCTAGTAGCCACTGTGACAAAACTGGTGAAAAGTAGTCTTAAGGATATGCTGGTTTAAGTTCACCTCTTAAAACCAGTGAAATGATAAGTGTCCCAGGGAAAAATATGTTTTCAAATTCATTCCCCGGAAATGGAGCCAAAGATGTTTGTGCTAGAAATTGTTTCCAGACTACAAAGAAACAAGCCAACACAATCTCAAATATTCAATGAAACAAAACTAGGTTTTAGGGTTTTTGAAATGTTTTTCTAATTGTGAAGTTTGGTGACAAAAAGGGAATACATTCATAATCCAAATAGGAACTAAATCACAAGTAAAGAAAAACAGAGATGCATAATATAATAATCATGTACCAATAGAACATAACTTTGAAGTTCATCCACAACTGACAAGCATTACAAGCATAAAGACTATAAACCAGCAATGAAATTATCAATTATGTAGCTAAAAAAGATAGAAATGAAGCCAAAACACAGACTGAAGGGTAATATGGATCATATATTTCATAATTATGTTCATCAAATACACATGAGAGTTTAAGTACTTAGCTCATAAACAAGTCAAGAGACCTCCTTAAGCCAGCCAAAAATCGAACCCTTTGTTCTCTTTGAGACCTTCCAAAATACTGCTTTTCAAAAAATCAGTTAGAGTCTAAACCCTAATTGTTTTTAGCCTACTCATCGATAGGATAATGTCAAAATAATAATTACAAAATAAAGTATTTCTCAAAAACATAACAAGTAATTGTTTTAGCTAACAATGCTCAAAGGTATTTAGCAGCTTCTGCCAATAAAGCTATCCCATCTAAGGCTTGGGCCTTTTTTCTAGCTTTCTGCTGCTTAGCTTCCATATCTGTCATCCTTCTTGTAAGTTCCTTGTTCTCTTGCTGTAGGATTTTGACAGTCTGTTTCAATTCTGCACACTGTAAATCTGTATTCCTTTTCCTTTTTAGGGCTTCTTTGGAGACTTCAATAAGTTCTTGGTAGTGATCATTCACTTCTCCTAGGTCTTCCCTGAGTTTTCTATTAGCTATGATCAAACCATCATTTGTTTCTTGCATGTACTCCATTTTATGCTTATACTGTTTGATGGTTCTTTGCAAATTTTCCTTTTCTGAGTCAAAAACCTTGCCTCCTGTTGTATTCTGTAACTGACTAGGTAGCCATGGGATGTTCAGCTTTCTGAAGATGTCCTCATCCTCAGGCAGCAGCTCTGTAGAAACACCATGAACACTTGGATTTTCTTGATTGTCTGTTTCATTAGGTGCATTTTCATCCATCAACAACTTATTTTCTTAATAAGAAGCTTCCATTTCTTCTTTCTGTTGTTCCTTCAACATTTCACCTCTTAATTCCAAAAACACAACAGATAGTTTGGTTTCGGTGAGGCTGGACTTTCTACTGTCTTCAATGGTTTCTTTCCTTTGATTTTACCTTTTCTAGATTCTAGCTTTTCATCTGAAGAAGAAGTATCAATCATAGTTACCTCTTCTTTGTTTAACTTAGGGTTTAGCAGTTTTTTCATGTTCAGCCTCAACTTGTTTTTGGGTCTAGTTTTGGGTCTCCAACCTGGGGCAAGCTCTCCCACCATTTTCAAAGTTTTTCCTTGATGTATAACTATGGAAAAATCCATAGCTTTAACCTTGATATTCTTTTTCTTTGGCTTTACTATCTTATCCTCTTGACTGTAGAATTCCCTGTGTATGCCAACCCTAGTCTCAACATTGACAGTCAACTCATCTCCTTCCAACAAGTATCCTTCATCTTCAGATAAAATGGTAATTGGGATTCGTTGTTGGACCTTAGTATCTTCTTCTTCTCCTAAAACCTTTTGTGCAAAAACAATTTTTTCATCGATGAGTGCTTCTGCTGGTGCTTTATTTTGCATAGGCTAGGTTTCCTTTTTAATAAATAACAAACTTTTGCTCCTACTGTCAACTGAAGGATGCTGAGATTCATAATCTCCCTTTGAAGGTTCTGACACTTCCTCAAGTTTGACACATTTTTTATCTTCAACCTTAACTTTTTGTCCTAATTTTCTAATTAAGGTTTGTCCCTTATCAACATGCTTTTTGGCAGACTGTCCTTCCTGGTTAATTTGCAACCTAGACCAAAAGAGAAAGTAGTCCCAATTCCTTCCTTATCTTTGCAGAACAGTGTTGATAATAAGCTTGATCAATCCATGATGAAAGATGGACTGTGAAGTGTGGTCATGATGCTCTTTGATCCTACTTGACATTTTCTACAAACTCTTTAACAGGAAGAAAGGGAGATTCATCCTTGATTCGCCAGCAAGGTGCTGAAGGAACCTGAAATGATACTTGAAGACAAAAGCATACCTCCCTTCACAAGTAATGTAGCTTTGTAGAACCTTGACGGGCTCTACCCATTCAGCTCTGAAATTCTGGATAAGCACTCCCTTGCTCCAGTCTGGAACAATGCCAGGCAAAAGATACCTTTGGGCATTGAAGGTAAATGGCACCTTTTTGAACCAAAGCTCTCCTTCATTCCTGACTCCTATTGCTTCAGCCACCAACTCTACAGTTAATTTGAATTTCAAAGTGTCAAATGATACTGTATCTTGTTTATAACATTGAGCAAATTTATGAGAAACTTCGGTGTTGTATCCATCAATCTTCTTAAAGAAGTCCAACCATCCAGCATTCTCAAAGAGTTCTGCACATCCAGGAAACTTGTATATCCAATTCAATTCAGTGGGTTCATCCCTGTTGGTCTACCCACTTTTCTTCATCTGCTTTCCCAAGGCTTAATGATGTTTCTGTGTAATTTTAAGAACCTATTAGTGACTTAACAACCCTTTTTCCTCCAATTTTCAGAGTTTTGACAGTCAGCTCTCCTTTGGATTTTCCCTAGATGATTGTCCTTGATTTTATACAGTTTATTCTATTGTCAATGCAGGGAATGTTTTATAACGAGCTTGGGTAACTTAGGGCAAACAGAGCACCAAAAATCTATAACAAAGCTGTTGCTGAACTTAACTAACGTCCAAGATGTTCATTTCGACCTTTTAGACTAATCTCTCACCGTTGGGAGTTTGTTAAAAACATGAATTTAAGCTTTCTTTAATCAATTTAACATAACAAGCCTTAATAGAAAACCCCCCAATTTAGCAGGCCATGACCAAAGTCATGCAGAATACCTGACTCCTGGCTTGTTGTAGGTTTTTAAAATTGATCCTTAGACTATCTGAATGTCGAATTTAGCCGTCCAGGTTTCCTCAAGTCTTCAACTTACTTCTAACTGTCGTGCTGAGAAAACCCTGGATTCCCTTCTTCAACTGCAAATTCTGGATTCTAAGCAATTTGTCTTCATTCCACTTCTCCACCAGCTTCGTAATGCCTATGTGGAGAACCTCTTTCCCGTCAATCTCGCCTTGTTCCTCTGTCTATCATGATTTTTCAAGCCCTAACTTCTGACTGCCACGATCTTCCTCACGTCATAGACCACACCTATTTGCATGATTATCTTTGATGAAACACATATCAAACCTGTCTACACATGCGATTAGTCATCCAGGAGCGAAATCATGGGAGAATTTGGCACAAAAACCGACAAATTCAGCACCCGCGATATTCTTGTAGAGCCTCAGTGTAAATTTTTTACCGTTGCGCTACAAGAAAGTTTTAAAACCAAATTTGGTGCTTTTTTTTAACCATTAATTCCATTTTGAATAAGGTTTATATGGTAAACTTTGATCTTAGTGTTTATTTGTGAAACCTTTAATCAACATATGTCCTATAGAACCCTTTAGAACCATAAGAAAACAAAACATAATGAAAACCTAAAAGCAAAAATCAAAAATTTCACTTTAAACCAAAATTTCCTAAAAGTAAGAAAATTAGCAAGCTTAAAACAAAAATCACAAGTAAAATATAAGACTGAAGAAAACAAATTCATGACTTAACACTTCCCAAGTTCACCTCCAGTATATGCCATCTTGTTTTATAGTTGGTATCTAATACCAAAAAATGTTTCTAAATTTAGGAGAAATATCAATAGTAGTAGTCAATAATGAATGAGGAGGATTCATGCCATTAATACCATAATCCTTGTAACAATCAAGGCTACTAACAATATCATCAAATGCAACATCATAATAAATAGAGAGGGAAGTAGTCTGAGAGATACTATCAAGCTTCTCAAAATCAAACTTCTTCACAATAGGATTCAATTAATTGACTTCATTCTTATTATATATGTTTTTATCTTTTAAATATTGAATAGTCTCATCCTTATCATTCATCTATACCAATAAAACATCATAATATTATTTCAATTCCTGATATTCATCGAATAACCATACTTGTATGCTTGAAGTGGAGACGCTTATTAAAAAATCTTGTCAATAGATACCTACAAGTGGGAAACCTCATTATCTAGTTGATTTTTTATCTCTAACCTACTAATCTTGTCCTTCAAACCATTAATTTTTTCATCATTGAGGTCTTTGTATTCCTCCTCCATTTTCTCAAATGAATATATTTTATATTCAAATCCATCCATAATGTTCTGAAATACATGTTTCATCATTCTTTACAAGACATTCATATTTATGAATTTTTCATCATTCTATGCAAAATAAGAGTCTAGAAGAGGGAAACCTCATCCTTCACCTATATATGGGCTATGTCTAGTTGATCCTTCAATGTTCCATTCTCCATCTATAATGGGGAAACAATAGTTTTCAAAGTAGAAACTTCTTGATGAAGTCTATAAAGAAACAACTTTATTATCATGTATTTATTTCCATTTTCAAAAAATTAGCTCATAATATTCCTTAAAGGTACCCATCTTCAATAGGATTTAAAACTTGACATAGTTAATCAACTAGTCAACCTTTAGCTGGGTCAAAATATACGTGATTAATGTTTTAATGCATGAACACCAATTTTCTTAGAGGATATAGATCAAATATAAGAAACATGATATAGACAATAGAGGGATACCTCCAAAAATTATACAACAAAATAAAGGTAATTATAAGCAATCATGAGTAAATAGAGAGAATATTTTAACACCAATGAGATTATATAAATCATATCGTATCCTAGTTTTATTCCAATAAAGAATCAACCCAATACTACAAGTGCTCTCTATCAAACACTAAGTTATCAACAAAAAATTAATATACCAAACTTGATCACAACTAAAACAAAGTTAGGATGTCAAGTTGATTGCATATTAATCACTAAATGTCATTCTATAGCCAGGCAACGCTACCTTGTTGATATTTTCATTGGTTAAAAGTTCTAGGTTGATAAAACAATTTACATCCATTAGTCAATCACACATATCGACTATTACCAAAATATTATCAATCGATCAATAACAAGTAGATCCTTCATTTGATGCTTTAGAGTGTTAGTCAATATAAAAGTAATTGGTAGTATATATTGATCATTATATAACTTTTGTCAACCATACATGTGTATAGTCTAGTTGATACTTGAATTGACTATGTTATTGGTTGTTCATACAATAGTCTTTGAATCAATTCAATGCTTATTTGACTCATTTGAAACATTCAAAATTGTTCACCACAAGCTACATGGAAACACAAGTATCTCAAATTTTAGTTGATCATATGCATGATCCTCTACAAGACATGCAAACAAAATTCTGAATTTTATTGATAATGGCAATCGATTACTAGGCTAACCTCTATTTCTCTTCTCCATAAATTCTCAATCAACCATACTAACTTACACAAATAGAATTAATTTGAATGCTTCTATTTGATTGTTATTCTACTCCATTAGATAATAAACCTTCCTTTAAAGTTGATATCTCATTTACACAACCATAACAACTTTTGGGATTGAATCGATCATGTACAAGTAAAATGCACATATCTTTGATCATTGATCCAAACTCCATTCCCTCATAGCATAATTGTAATCGGTGGATCATATCAATATAGTAAATTCAACTATTCTATTTATTACAAGATATACAAAAACTAGGGAAAATGATGCTCAAATTTAGTTATTCGCCATACTTTGAAGACCCATGATACTACATAGATAATGCATTTCATCAAACCGCAAGATTCACTGGAAATCCCCACTTTCTTTAAAACCCAAAACAAGAAGCCAACAACTATGATAGCATGTTACAATAGGAAGAAAGAAAAAAAATTAGATGATAGAGATTCTAAGGGCAGTGGTGGTGTCAAGAGACACGATAAGCATTTATACACAATGAGAAAAGTGATCTGGATTTATGTGAGAACAAAATGAAAGAACATATATATAATCATAAACACAGACATATTGAAAGGAAAATAGAGACACTTTAAACACATATTATATTAAATGGCGGAAATAGAACAAACTATAAATACAACTAGAATGGTGGTAGCTATCTGTGAGAAGAGATGTGGATGCTACTCTCGTCTATGCTAAGATAATTACAAAATGAGGCCCAAAAGGAATATTTATAATAATCATGAGGGATACAACCCTAAACATCCAATACATAACTCTATATGATAAATTGTCATAAAGTTTGCATTCCCAAAATGGTTAGTTGAACAATTAACTTTTCAGGGTCAAAACGTTTGCATACGATCTCCAATTTGGGCGCTCGATAGCTCGTTGGAAAGATCTATATGATATTTACATATTCTAACTAGGTACAAATACATGCCATTATAAATTTTTGGCCCTATGAAACTCCAAAAAACGTTGTTTAGGGCCTCAAAACAAACCTGGAAGTTTAGAACCCTGAAAATCGTAAAAAAAAAATAGAAAACTAACAAAATAGACAATTATTTTGAGCTAGTGGAATAGGTGGGCATCCACCAATATCCATATGGATCATAAAGCTCCATAATGTGATGATATATATCTATATGTGTGATAGACCTATATATATATATATATATATATGACAAGGTCCATCAATAAAACCCTAGATGCATGCTTCTACATCCCATACTTATTGCATAAAATGTGGAATTGGTAACTCCATATTCTACCTGTGTCCAGTCTCAAAGAGTGGATTCCTTAATGTTTTTGTCCATTAATGTATTTAAATACACATGTAAAAGAGTTTATTTTACATAAACAACCAAATGTTCTAATAATTACATGTGTGTGTTGTTGAGTGTATCAGTTATTTTTATGTGTATGTGCATATGATATTTTCAATGTACATTTCATATTTAGTTGTCTCAACCAATAACGTGCTGATACCTCAAACTCATAGTCAACCAATAGAAAATCACTAGCCATACCAAATCTTATCCAACTAACCCTTGTTATTTTGGCCATCAATTCACCATAAAGGTAAAATGATTTAAAGAAATTGCACTAGAGAATGAGTACAAAGAGACGAATCAAATGGAATAAGCTAGCTATGGAGCAAACCTCCCTCCATCAGATGGAAGAGGAGCAAAGTCAATGTTGACTTTGCTCCTCCTCCA
The DNA here is from genome assembly GCA_001517045.1 of Pseudotsuga menziesii. Taxonomy (NCBI): domain Eukaryota; kingdom Viridiplantae; phylum Streptophyta; class Pinopsida; order Pinales; family Pinaceae; genus Pseudotsuga; species Pseudotsuga menziesii. Next base: position 652,688 of record LPNX010683888.1, on the reverse strand, counting down.
TCTGATGGAGGGAGGTTTGCTCCATAGCTAACCCATGCCGAATCAAATCACTCTATAGATGGGTGGAAATGCCCAAAATTAACATTATGAGTTTACACAAAAAAGAGACCCAATTTTACACTTTCCTATTCAAATGGAAAAATCCTCTATATTAATGGCCCAAAAATATTTTAGATGACATCAAATATTCTTTTAAGTTGATTTTAAGGGAACATAAAATTGAAGGAAATATCTAAATTCTTAGCCTTAAATAAATACCAATATAAAATGAACTATCTAAAAGAGAAATATTTAAATCATTAGAAGTATAGAATCATTAGAAAAACAATAATTAAAGGGATCATGTAACAAATATGTTTGAATCTAAGCAAACAATAGTATTAATTTAGACATAGAATATGATTGTATCATATAATATTGGTTTATTACTAGCAAATAATGTATAGAGATCAAATATATGATAGAATAATCTAAAATGATTTTTAAAAACTCATACAATACATCCATGCTAATTTAGACATAGAGTATGATTGTATCATAGAATATTGATTTATTACTAACAAATAATGTATAGAGATCAAATATATGATAGAATAATCTAAAATGATTTAAAAAAACTCTGACAATACATCCATGCTAGAAACAAAAAATAGATTACAATATTGCATAGAAAATGGGTTATCATATTATTTAGATACAACTCCTTTGGCTAAAGTTATTGTGAATATAGTTGTCATTGATGTCAAAGGAGTTCAACAATGACAAAGGAATAATCAGTAAAACATGATGACAAGGAAAACTCAGTGTAAGACAAAGGAATTATAAAGTCGGATGGTAGTTTGATAAGTAGCGGTTGATTGATGCAAGAGGCAAAGGAGACAATGATCTGTAGCAGATGGTAGTTTGATGTGTAGCAGTCGATCGATGCAAGAGGTAGAGGAGATGAGGATCTGTAGCAGAATTCATTACGAAGTCTCAACAACCATTTTATTAGGTGATCAATGGTACATATTGATTCGACGATTGGGATTTATCCCACACTGGTAGTGCATTTAAGTTTGTATGTGTTTATATGCAATAGCCTCACTATGGTTATGTGACGCATAGAGTAAAGGTATTTTGGGGGATCTAGGTGCTTGGAATCCATGAGAAGTCACCAGCCTGGAGCACGATACGACCTATAAGGCCCCCTACCTTTTGGAAGAGACTACAACAACCATCAATTAACAAATTAGAATATCTCTCTCATTGATGAACATATCTAATGGTTAGAATAAATTCTACATAATATATACAGTTACAAAGTGATCTGCAATGTTATAGCGCAATACACATTTGATCGTAAATCAACTGTTAGGATTGAATCTGCAAAGAAATCAACGACCCATAAAAGTTGAGGATAAAATAGATTTGTGGGAGGATATTGTGTTAAGATAATTTTGAAAAAAGGTTGATCCACAATCCGTATTTGATTGTAGATCAACAGTCAGGAGTGAACTCGCAAGGAAATCGACAGTTAAGAAGTAATGCGAAAACAAAGTTGCGGAAGAAAATTGCAGAGGTCCAAAATATGAAAGTGTGATTCCGCATTCCGCAATCCACAATCTAAAGATCAGCAGTCATCAAATCATCCACAAGAGATCGATGGTGCATAAGAAAAATTGCAGAAAGGGAATTGCAGAAGTAATGTTTGATATTTTATGAACCCACAATCCACAATATCGATGGTTAAGAAAGACTTTGCAAGAGATCGACGGTGCAGAATAAAGATTGCAAAAAGGAAATTGTGAAAGCATTTTCATGAGATTTGGAAAACCCACAATCTGCAATATGCAATTGATCTAAGATCAACAATCACAAAAGATTCCACATGAGATCAACAATGTGGAAGAAATATTGTGGAAACACTTTTAAGGAATTTGGAAAACCTGCAATCCACAATCCGCAACTGATCTAAGATCGATGAGAAGAGAGAGTCTGCATGAGATCAACGGAGCGGAAGAAAACTTGCGAAAAGAAAATTGTGGAAGCACTTTCAATAAATTTGGAAAACACACAATTCGCAATCCACATCTGATCTAAAGATCAACGATGAGGGAAGAGTCCGCAAGAAATCAATGGTGCGGAAAGTAAGGCTTGCGGAAAGGTAGTTGTGAAAGGACCTTTTGAGAAAAAATCAGAATGCACTTCCGCAATCTGCAATCCGCATAATATCTCAAATCAACAGCTAGGGAAGAGTCCATGAGAAATAAACGATGTGGAAAGTACATTACGGAAGGATTTTTGTTGCAAAAATATCATTACGGAAGAAGGAAAATTCAGAATAAATTTTGGTGCAAAATTATCATTGCAGAAAAGGGAAATTTTGGAAGGATTTATGTTGCAAAGAGATTGTTTTGAAAAGGTCAAAAGGTCGTGACTGATAGATTTAAAATAGAGTTATAAACCTAGATGTAATAAACAGAATATGATTTCGATAAGCTACAAGAAGTTTAAAAATGTTTATGAATCATGAATGTTTATAGTTATGACTGTATTAGTTAAACAAGGGCACGTTTGTGAATAAAGAAGAGCATTATAGAGTTTATTATTTGTTAAAATAATAAATAGAGATATAAATTTTTTAAAAGGTTGTGTTTTCCATATTGAAAGGGTGTGACTAGTGAAAGGGTATGGTGCTAGAATAAGTATATAGATATAAGTTTGATGATTCATGACCTATTTCCTAGAGAGGTAGCACCTCACGAGTTTCGAAGATGAGTGAAAGGAATCTTTGATCAGGGTAATGGAATAAACTAGAGAGGGAGCTCCCAGAGTCTTAATAAAGGAAATAGTAATGACCTTTGATCTCGTAGTAGAGAAAGAATTTGAAGAAGAGGTGCATTTATGTCTTTGGCTCTTATAAATGAAAGAGCTTGTAGGTTATTTCTTACCATGGTTTATGGTGACTAGCCATCCAGAGTTTGTGGGTCCTATTCAAAACTTTCCTAGGGGCATCCTAAGAGCATGCATCAAATTTCTTCTGGTGTATTGGGGGTGGTCAATGATTTCATCCTGCAACTCCAAGAAGTGCTCCAGATAAAAGTTCATCTTAGGGCCGAGGCTCTGCGATGGCACAAACCAAGTAACCTGCATATATTATCTATAGATTTCCTCTCAAATACCCTGATTTATATGGCATGAGGGACACTGAAGCATCTCAAGAGTTCCTGAAAAGGATTAGATGGTCTAGGGAGATGGCCACTAACTTAGAGACCCAGATGGAAGATGATCTTAAGGAGAAAATATTAAGCTCCAAACTTGTCCTCGAAAATGGGTTGGGGAATCGTGCGATTGTATCAAATGATGCACCTAAGGAGAAGGGTCTTTACTCTGAACTCTATTAGTTTTGGTGCAATCACTCTGTATAAAGCTAAATATCTAGATCATTGAGATGTAGAGGAAAGTAGCCTAATGATCGTATCCTTAAGGTATAGCTTGGACAAAATATCCTGGAACTCAGTCTGGAAACATTGTTTCTCAAGGACGGAAAGGGAGCCATATCCATTGCTAAGCCGAGGATGGAGGGCCTTACACATGCTTAAACGATGTCTCAAAACTACGTGTAAGTCATCGTGATCTCAATCTATTTCCCTATCAATATCTTTCTCCTAGAAGTAGAAGTGCAAGTTGGGGGATCTTTGACACGTTGAAGACAATAACCTTGAGCTTACCCAGGTTGGCCATCAACTAGCAAAGGTAAGAAAAACTAGATATGGAATCAATATGCACTGTAGGCCCTTAGGAAAGGAAACTAGTGGGATCAAGTTATTGATGAAGAGGAGCAGAGAGATCAGTATAGGATGTAGGAGGCAGTTGTCCCTGTCCTGAATGTGCTCACTAAGTAAGGACTCTAGCTCATCAATGTAAATATAAAAGAGGATCAATGAGAGGCAAGTAAAATAGATACCAAGGGAGACATAAGAAGTTAAGGAAGTTTGATAAAAACATACTAGGGTGGCAGGCTGGTGCTAGGGAAGGAAACATGCCTACAGGGGGTCATAGCCTCCTTCTAGTAGCAGCTGGTAAATATGGTGTTGTAGCATCCTTTCAATAGTAGTTGATGAAACTAGGGGGTCATAGCCTCCTTCCAGTAGAAGCTACTAAATAGGGTGTAGCAGCATCCTTTTAGTAGTAGCTGATAAAACCAGGGGGTCATAGCCTCCTTCTAGTAGAAGTTGGTAAATAGGGTGTAGCAACATCCTTTCAGTAGCAGCTAATAAAAATAGGGGGTCATATCCTCCTTCCGGTAGTTGCTGGTAAATAGGGTGTAATACCATCCTTGCCTGTAGAAGCAGGAAATAACTATTTGTAAAATACATTTTTTGCAGTAATATGAAGTGTTGGTGGTTTACCCAATTGAGCTTCCATGATAAATCTGTGTTATATTTGTTCTTTTTTATCATGTGTGTTAATGAATAAATTAAAAGTGGTTTAAATTATTAAAATTGATCAATATTGATTCACCCTCCCCCATCTCAGTATTTCCCACTATTCCAACAATTGGTATTAGAGCAAGGTTCCTTCACTATGGTTTAACCACTGGAAGGAAGATCCTATTAAAACCACTATGGATCAACAAGAAGGGATTCCAGACAATAGAGCTGGATAGTACTTGATAAATAATAATATACATATTGGAGCATAAGAATGAGATTGTACTTACAATCATTAGGATATGGAGTATGGAATTCAGTAATCTCTAATGACATCCCTCTAAAAAGAGTAAGTACTACATCTTAGAAAGAGTCCAAGAAAAATAAATCAAGGGAAATGGAGGCCATACTTGTGGATTATATCAACCTATCAAAGAAAATATAGGACAATGCATCGCAACTAACTCTGGGTCAACTTGGAGAAACTTTACTCAATTGAAGAAAGAGCAAAAGCAAGCCTTGCTATTCTCGAGGATGATAGTGAAGATGAAGAAAATATACTCATAGGGACAATAAATCAAGCTTCAGAAGATGATTCAGAAATGGAAGGATTGGTGGACCTAAAGGTATAACTCATGAGTTTCATTGAAGAATTGAAAAAGAGAAAAATGAAGAACAATTCTTTGGAAGAAAAGTTCTCAAAATGCCAAGAAGAGGTCGAGACCTTAAAACAAGAAGTTTCTAACTTCAAAGGAGAAATAAAGAAGCTAAAAGATCAGCTATATATTAGTGAGAATTTCATGGAAAGTACTGAAGCCCTTAATAAATTCATCGGCTTATAAAGATTCCCCAGGGATAAAACAAGTCTTGTATATTATCAAGAACATGCCATTAGAGGATCAAGATCCATCACTCAAGAATATGTTGGAGATGTTAAATGTAGAAATGATGCTTCCAAATATACACCCTTACAGCAGGAGAATTTCAAAAATATTAATTCTAGTCATCAGAATTTGGCTCATCCTTCTAAGAAGAAAATTTTCAAAAGATATGCTAATGAATTCTATGGATATTGTCATCGATGTCACAAGTTTGGTCACCAAACTGCTAATTGTGAAATCAAATAAGAATATCAAGGTATTAAAAGAAAATAAAGAACTAACTATGAGAATTTCTATCAACAACAAGATCTAGGAGCCTTAGAGAAACTCAAAAATTGAATTTCATGCAAAACCAACAAAAAACCATTAAAAGAGAACAATTTACACATGCAATTTGAACTGAAAATGGATTTTATTTCACTGTATAACATGTGACTATGTTAGTAACAGGTTTATATTACATTTGAAGTGGTTCGTGAGGCTTAGGAATCCCAAAATGACTATACATGTGAAATTGGCCAAATTGGCCTCAATCCCCCCTAAGTCGGCCAAACTCGCTCCAACTCACCCAAAATGGCCACGAATGGATGTTTGGATGTGGATGAAGTGACTTGGAGCAATAATTACTCCTTGGTATGTGTGGGTGTGAAAAATAAGGTGAGTGAGAGGATCTAGGTGGCATTAAATGCTCAAAAACAGTCCAAAATTGGACAAAATCCACCTCTAGCACTCCTAATCAATCACAATATCCACATTCAATTAATGGGAGTACACCAAAATTTATGATGGAACACATGTGGATTTTTTACTGAGTTGGATCACTTAGGCAGGTGTGAAATCCCCAATTTAACTAGTTTTTATGCCAATTAAGCTACATAATTCCAAACCATAATGTATGAATGCACAAATGCAATAAAATTAACTAGGGAATTAGAATAAGATAATAAGGGGTTGGATTATTGTTATAATAGTAACATATCAAATAGAAATAGACTTACTATATGTTTCATATGCCACAACGTTGGACTCTTTGCAAAACATTGCAAGAACAATACATGTAGATTGTCTAAGGAAACATAAGAGAAGACATATAAGATAAAATCCAAAAGACAAAGAAATAGGAGACCAACAAGCAGGGTACCCCAAGGAAATGCATGGAGAAGAAACTCATATTACAAATACTTAGAAGAAACAAATCCTTTAAGCATCAATAAAGTTTCCAAAGATAATGTTGAGAATAATAGTGCTATAAATATAAGTGGCGTCCATTATGAGGGAAAGCAAGATGGAGATGTAAAAGAATATATTAAATTGAGCATATAGAACTTTGGAAAAACACACAACTCACATGATAGATCACACAATTTACTCAGTTATTAAAGAATGAAACAATGCAAAAGTGGCTTGCAGCTGTGAATGCTTTTCATTAATCAAAGAGTAATTAGATAGATAATTACAATGAAGTACAATGGCTTTAATAGCCACAAGCAATTCAAATCCACATGAATAAATTTGAATTCATTAGACTCTACTTGACTGTAGGTAACTAATACCTTGTCTAAATCACTATCGGAGGACTCAATAGTTATCTGACCTTGTCTAAACCATAACCGGAGTTCATCGGATTTCTAAAACACAACCCAAGTGTTACATTCAGTGTTGACTGAGGCTAACTAACTGTGGTAGGTGAGAAATGCGCCCCTCCTGAGTTCATTCAAGTAAGCCTAGCACTAACTGAATGTAGAGGACTAGAACTGAATGTAACTGACTCCTAACTTAGCTTGACCATTCATCAACTGAATTGAACTGACCTTGGTTAGTTTTGGCACTCCCAGTGGCTCCTAAATTGTAGGAATTGGTCTAGGAGGATCCTAAACTAATGCAATCAAGTGCAATCAATGGAAGTGAGCCTCAATTAGTGTTCCCCACACTTTAGTAACTGAAACATGTGCCTCAATTAGGCCAAGTGGACCCAATGGTGTTAATGACTATAAATAGACTAGATGGACTCTTGATTTAGACATGACTCCCAATTTAGACATATGACCAAATTGGACAAGGAAGGATTAATAATCCTAACACCCCCCCTGAATGCTAACTTGGACAATCTGTGGGATCTGGTAACTAAGACCATAGTTCATTCATTACATCAAGTAAAGTAAAGTAACTGCTCAAAAACAAGGTGCTGGGGAGAAACCACATGGGAAAAAAATACCCCTCTAATTAAGCAGGTAGAATCAAGATCAATCTGGTTCTTCTGTGCATAGGTATCCTGGGGCCTGGAACCTCTCCATCATTATGTCTAGAGGAATCTCCCTCTTTGGAAGAAGAATGATATGCTCAACTAAATTAGAAATATAGACAGTTGCCAGATGAAGACTGGACCCATGTAGAGCAACTAAAGTCAACTGCTAAGTGAGAAAAGGTTCTTGAGGATGTGAGGAACACTCAAGAAACTGATATCTTGCAGCCATTAACAGCAAACCATGATTGGTAATAACAGCCCCAAGTGTTACGAGCAAGTGTCCAAGCGGATGCAGAAAATCTTCCTCTTTACTAGTTCTGTGAGGAGACGAGCATGTGGTCAATGGTAGAGAAGCACTGGGACTGTTGAGAGCGAATGCTTGATATCCATAGTATGATATATCTTCTGAAATATCTAATGAATCACATAATAAAATATCATCAACCTCATATGAGGAAACTAACACCAAATCCCCATCAGCAGTTTTGAAGAGAAAGTGTGGGACTTGATTTTTCACATCGGAATTGGTGAGAGCAGCTACAAGCATGACTGAAAACTCTTGTATTTTAAAATATGAAACAAATAATATCATATAATAAAGTAAATCAGATATAAATAGGTTCAAAACAGATCCACAACTATGAAATGGAATCAAATCCCTAGCAGCAGTTTTGTAGGAGACTTGCGGTACTTGTTTCTTCACACCGTTGATGAGAACAGCTACAAGTAGTACTGAAAGATTATGAATTTGATATATTAAACCAAGAAATATCAGATCATATCTCAATAATATCATATCAGATCCAATAAGGTTAATATCATATTCAAATAAATGGTTAACCGAGACGGTGGATGCACAGCTTTCTTCTTCTTCAAAATCTTGAATTTTGGTGCATGCAATCCTGCAGGAATTTGCTGGAAAATATAAATCATGGGGAGCAAATGGATAACTCTATTAATATGATATCTCTTCCAAAATATCCAAAGTATCACATCTTTTCACACCAGCAGCAACATTAGAGGGAGAAAAATCAAATTTCTCTTCCCTTTCGGAAGCAATTACTGGTAAATTTTGCACATAATTCAAAGGAAAATCATCGGTGAATGTTTATATGGAAGTGCAGCAGTGTTTTTCTTCAATATCAGAGATTCGAATGTCTTCTTCTGTTTCAGCAATATGAGGAGATGAGATATCAGATATCTCATGAACTTCCAGAGCATCAGAAGAAGGAGTCACTGCATGGAGATTGTCTTCAATTCGAATTGACTGTGTAGAAGCTTCTTCTTCATCATCTTGAACAACTTCATCAGAGAGAGTGGAGGCTGAGAATTTTGGATCAAGAGTGCTTATGGTGCTGGATGTTCTCTCCAAAATGCTATTATGATCCTCATCAATCACTCCAAAGGTTCTATCCAATCTTGTCCAGAGTTCCTTCGGGTCTTCAATAGATCTAATGTGCTAGCACAAGCTATGAGAAAGACCCATTGGTATTGTTCAAAAATATACATCAATTTTATTCAACCAGTCAATCTCAATAAAACACTCTTTACCGAGTCCAATAGACACCCGACATAGACCTTGTCTCATCAGAGATGAAATTATATTCTTGTTCCATTCTAAATAGTTTGAGGACAGGGTGAGAAGAGGAACTGATGAATCCATTCAAAGTTGTACCTACAAAAAACACAAAAGGGGCATCGTAAGATCGACAACCTACACATTTCAGGTTTTCATCACACCCAGCATAGTTGATCAATATTAATCAACAATTCCTTTACTTGGGGTATTAAGTGGTAAACCTTCTGCTTCTGGTGCAGAGTTGGAAGGAGCAATTTTGCTCAAAAATGATCCAGTATGAGATCTGAGGAGGAGAAGTGCCTTGTTTGCTGAGGCTCTGATACCATATTAAATTGAGCACATAGATATATGGACAAACACACAACTCACATGATAGATCACACAATTTACTCAGTTATTGTAGAATGAAACAATGCAAAAATGGCTTGCAGCTGTGAATGCTTTTCATTAATCAAAGAGTAATTAGATACATAATTACAATGAAGTACAATGGCTTTAATAGCCATAATCAATTAGAATCCACATGAGGAAATTCGAATTGGTTAGACTCTACTTGACTATAGGTAACTAAGATCTTGTCTAAATCACTATCAGAGGACTCAATAGTTAACTGACCTTGTCTAAACCATAATCGGAGTTCATCAGAGTTCTAAAACACAACTAAAGTGTTACATTCAGTGTTGACTAAGGCTAACTGACTGTGGTAGGTGAGAAATGTACCCCTCCCAAGTTCAATCAAGTAAACCTAGCGCTAACTGAATGTAGAGGACTAGAACTGAATGTAACTGAATCCTAACTTAGCTTAACCAGTCATCAACTGAACTAAACTGACCTTGGTTGGTTTCAACACTCCCAGTGGCTCCTAAATTGTAGGGATTGGTCTAGTAGGCTCCTAAACTAATGAAATCAAGTGCAATTAGTGGTAGTGAGCCTCAATTAGTGTTCCCCACACTTTAGTAACTGAAACATGTTCCCCAATTAGGCCAAGTGGACCCAATGGTGTTAATTACTATAAATAGACTAGATGGACTCCCGATTTAGACATGACTCTCGATTTAGACATATGACCAAATTGGACAAGGGAGGATTAATAATCCTAACAGAATATACCGATGAAGATGAAGATGAAGGTGATGAAGAAGGATATAGTGATGATCGTGGAATTATTTTCTAATATCTCTCATGATCTAAAGAGAACCTTGAAAATAAAACTAGGAGGGATCATATACTCAGGGGGAGTTAAATTCATAAAATTCCAATTGGTATCTAAAAAATTCAATTGGTATCTAATGTTGAAGTATGATGAAAGTTATATTCTAAAAAAAGTAAGAGATGATCAAGGATTAATCATAGTATTGGTTCATGGTTGACACAAAGAAAAGGTGCATAGAATTAGCTTGAAGTAAACTGAGAGGGACTCAATAATGGAGCAGAAGGAAGCATAGTGATAGGGGGATTCTATGAATTTATCACTCAGGTTATTATAGAAATACTTTCCACAGTAAGGAAGATGAGGATACTAACTAAGACTATCATTACTCAAGCAATGATTGGCACCAAATCCGGTTAACAAGGAGAAGAGAAGCAAACAACTTAAAAGAAGAGATATGTTGGTAAGGGAAAATGTCAGAAAGAAGAAAGATAGGAAATCCTATATCAAAATGGGTACAACAATGGCATAACAGGTTATCCTTTGTCATTATTGTCAAATGGGGAAAATGTTTAGATGTTTGCATCAATGCAAAATGGGGATATTGTTGAGAATATAGTTGTCATTGATGTCAAAGGAGTTCAGAAATGACAAAGAAATGAACAATAGACATGGTAGTAGGATGAACTCAGTAAAAGAAAAAGGATCTATTACATGGATTGTCGATTGTCAAAAGAGTTCAGCAATGAAAAGGAATAATCAGTAAAACATGATGACAGGGAAAACTCAGTGTAAGACAAAGGAATTACAAATTCAGATGGTAGTTCGATGAGTAGTGATTGATCGATGCAAGAGGTAGAGGATATGAGGATCTACAGAAGATGGTAGTTCGATGAGTAGCGGTTGATCGATGCAAGAGGTAGAGGAGATGAGGATCTGCAGTAAAATTCATTACAAAGACTCAACAACTGTATGATCAGGTGATCAATGGTACAGATTGATTCAATGATTGGGATTTATCCCACATTGGCAGCACATTTGAGTTTGTATGTGTTTATATGCATTGGCCTCACTATGGTTATTCGATGCGTAGAGAAAAGGTATTGTGGGGGATCTAGGTGTTTGGACTACATGAGAAGTTACCATCCTGGAGCCCGGGATGACCTGTCAGTCCCCCTACCTTTTGGAAGAGGGGATAATGACCATCAATTAATAAATTAGAAGATATCACCCATTGATGAACAAATATGACAATTAGAAGAAAGTTTGTAGAATATCTATGATTGCAAAGTCGATCCGCAATGTTATAGCGCAATCCGCATTTGACCATAGATCAACGGCTAGATTGAATCCGCAACGAAATCAACAACCCAGAAAATTTACAGAAATAGATTTCTGGGACAATATTACATTAAGATCATTTCAAAAAAAGGCTAATCCACAATCCACATTTGATTGTAGATCAAAGGTCGAGAGTGAAACCACAAGGAAATCGATGGTTCAGAAGTAATGCGGAAAAAACGTTGTGGAAGAAAATTGTGGATGTCCAAAATATGAAAGTGTAATTCTACATTCTGCAATTCGAAGATCAATGGTCATGAAAGAATTTGCAAGACATCGATGCTGTGGAAGAAAAATTGTGACAAGGAAATTGCGGAAGTAACATTTAAGATTTTATAAACCCGCAATCCGCAAGATCGATGGTCAGAAAAGACTCCGCACATTAGAGGAAATTTAAACTCAAAATGGGCCTCCTAAGAAAAATTTAAAAAATAATAGTTAAAATAATAAAATAATATTTATTAATTTTAGAGGAAGAAAAGAAAAAAACTACTTTTTTGTTTGTATTTTCGAAATATATCTTTGTGTTTTTACTCAAATTTCGATCGGGAGAGCTTGTTGGATGCGAAATTTTAATTTTGATCGAGATATCTCGTTGGATGCGGAATTAAATTTTGCATCAAACAAGTACCCACTCGGCATACTTTTGACGGACTCCGCATACCGTATATGTCTTAAAAGAAAATTTAATATAAATTTGGGGATAGGTATCATAAAAAAAACTATTTTTTTTGTTTGTATTTTCAACATATCTCCCTTTGTTTTTACTCAAATTTCGATCAGGATATCTCATTGGATGCGGAATTAAATTTCGCATCCATCGAGTACCCAATTAGCATACTTTTGACAAACCCCACTACCTCAAAAAAAAGAAATACCTGAAAAATGTGATGATGTCATCATCGCATTTTTTCAGGTATTTCTTGTTTTTGGGGTAGAGGGGTCCGTCAAAAGTATCCCAAGAGGGTACTCGTTGGATGCAAAAAAAATTTATGCATCCAATGAGCTCTCCCGATTGAAATTTGAGTAAAAACATAGGGATATATAGAGAAATTTGAGTTAAAAGGCCAATTTTGAGTTGAAATTTCCTCTAATGAGAGATCGATGGTGTGGAAGAAAGATTGCGGAAATGAAATTGCAAAAGAATTTTCATGAGATTTGGAAAACCCGCAATCTGCAATTCGCATCTGATCTAAGATCGATGATCAGGAAAGAGTTTGCATGAGATCGATGACGCAGAAGAAATATTGTGGAAAGCAAATTGCAGAACCACTTTTAAGGAATTTGGAAAAAATGCAATCTGCAATCCGCATCTGATCTAAGATCAGTGATAAGGATAGAGTCCACATGAGATCGATGGAGCGGAATAAAAATTACGGAAGCACATTCAAGAAATTTGGAAAATGTGCAATCTTTAATCCACATATTATATAAATAATAATGGATAGGGAAGAGTCTACAAGAAATCAATGGTGCATAAAGTATATTGCGGAAAGGTAGTTGTGGAAAGGAGATTGAGGAAGGACCTTTTGAGAAAAAATAAAAACGCACATCCGCAATCCTTAATCCGTATCAGATATCATATCAACTTCCATGGAATATTCTGTTAGAAATAAATGGTGCGGAAATTACATTGCAGAAGGATTTTTGTTGCGAAATATCGTTGCGGAAGAAGGTAAATTTGAAAGAAATTTTGGTGCAAAATCATCATTATGGAAAAAGGAAATTTCGGAAGGATTTATGTTGCAAAGATATTGTTGCAGAAAGGTCAAAAGGTCATGACTGATAGATTTAAAATAGAGTTATGAACCTAGATGTAATAAACATAATATGATTTCAATAAGCTAAAGGAAGTTAAAAATGTTTATGAATCATGAATGTTTATAGTTATGACTATATTAGTTAAACAAGGGTGCATTTGTGAATGAAGAGAAGCGTTACAGAGTTTATTATTTGTTAAAATAATAAATAGAGATATAACCTTTTGAAAATAGTACATTTTCTAGATTGAAAGGGTGTGACCGGTGAAAGGGTAAGATGCTGGAAGAAGTATATAAAAAAAAATTCGATATTGTGTGGAAATTTAACCCAAGAGATAGAACAATTACACTCACAAAATTGCTAATCAAACGTGCAAAATTAATACCAAAGGAGACTGAAATTGGAGCATAACACTAATCTGCATTGAGTAAGTGTACAATAGCAACCTTATGAAGTAATAGGCTGATGTAATATATAATTACATGAGAGGTTCGAATGCATAAGGATGCCATTCGAAATAGTCAAAAAGCAGGCTTACCAAATCTAGTAAAATCCCCCATATGTGCATAAAGCAGTTTCCAAATCTATGAAGATGCTCACGAATTTGCTAAGAAAAGTGGGAAAGATAAAGAGGGATGGAAAGACAACTCATACATTCTTTTATTTGGAGAAAATAAGGGAGGATGATGTGGGAAAAAAACATGGCAGTTACACCTAGACTAGCTTTTCCTTTTGTCTTAAATCAACTATAAAGCAAGGTAGCTTTTCAGAAAAAGAAGATATGCGCTTAAGAGAATATGGAATAAAGAAGACATGATAAAATTGGTTTCTAGGATGTTTCCCAAGTGCTCCATGACTCATTTTTATCAAGTGTTGACTTCTAGGATATGTAGAAGGCAACTAGTATAGAATGGAATCTAGGAATCTAGGTAATAAGACAAAAATAATTAAATTAATGTCTAATGTAGGTAACTATGGGTTGATTATTCTAACACCCCCCCTTAAGCATGACTTTATGAGTAAATATCAGAAAAATGTAGGTCCTAGCAACAATGCTAAGTCACCCTTTACATACTTCTTGTCCATACAACCAAGGAAAGAGGCAAAAACCCAATGGGAAAATCATCCCTTAAACATGGACAGAAAAAAAAAAAATTTGGAAATCTTGTCATCAATCATGCTTCACAGCATGATCAGCAATCCCCGGCAGTGATTTGATATTGCTTGAGGTCTTCTCACAAAAAATTTGGTGAAGATGTCTACTACTTGTTCTGAATATGAAAAGAAGAGTAGAACAATGGTACCATCATGCACAAGATGTCTGATGTAGTGCATATGGATCTCAATGTGCTTGGTTCGTTGTTTCTGAACTGGATCATTGCAAATTCAAATGGTGATATGATTATCATAGTTGATAATAGTTGAAAAGTCTGATTCAAAGCCACATTCTCCAAGTATCCCCTGCAACCACAAACATTAAGTTGTTGCATTTACAACTCCTCTATACTCTGCTTCTGTAGATGAGAGTGCTATGGCACTCTGCTTCTTGCTTGACCAGCTGATTGGTCCTTCTGCAAGAATGAACACATATCCTAATGTATAATTTCGATCTATGTTATCACCTTCCCAGTCACTGTCAGTAAATCCAATCAAATCAAGATCATTTTTGTCTTTGTAGAAGATCCCATGAGTTCTTGTTCCTTGAACAAAGTTTAGGATCCTTTTGGTTGCTCTCCAGTGGATCTCATGAGGCTGATCCATGTATCTCGAATCCACACTAACTACATAAGATATATCAGGTTGAGTGTGCATAAGATAAATCAAACACCCAATCAACTGCCTATACAATGTATTATTTACCATGGGAGAAGAACCTGCTTCTTCAAGCTTAACTCCTTAAAGGAAGGGAGTCTTGCTTGGCTTGCAATATTTCATGTTGAACTTGATGAGAAAATTTGAAGCATACTTATACTGGCGTAATTTGATTCCATGTTGGGATTGAGAAATTTTGAGACCCAAGAATTGGCTCAACAATCCCAAATCTGTCATAGAAAATGCATGGTCATTGCATCCTTCAAGGAGGAAATCTCTTTCTTTGAACTTCCTGTAATCAGTAGTTCATCCACATACAAGACAATAATCATCAAAGAACCATGAATCAGCTTCAAATAGACATTAGGATCAGACTTGCATCGAACAAAACTCAGTGATAGAAAAAAGCTATCAATCTTGGCATACCAAGCCCTGGGGGCTTGCTTGAGCCCATACAATGATTTCTTTAACCTGGACACTAAAGATGGATTAGAAAAAAACCCTTTAGGTTGCTGCATGTAAATATCCTCAGTGATATCTCCATTTAGGAAATAACACTTCACATCCATGTGATGCACTTCCCATAGCTTCAAAGATGCAATGGCTAGAGCTAGCCTTATGGAGTCAATCTTTGACACTGGTGGAAAGGTTTAATTGTAGTCAATACCATGTACTTGTGAGTAGCATTTGGCTACCAATCTTTCCTTATATTTCAAAGGTGAAAAATTAGCAGAAAACTTGGTCTTCAAAAACCCACTTACATTGAACTAGCTTCCTCCCTGGGGGGAGATCAACTAGTTCCCAAGTGTTGTTCTTCTGGAGCGAGCTGAATTCTTCTTTCATGGATGTTTTCCATATTGGATAATGTGCTACATATTCATATGTCTATGGATATGATTCAACCATTATATAGCAGTTCTCAGCAAATAGAGGATCTTTCACACAAAGCCTCATTCTCAAATTGAGATGTAGTCCTCCTAGTGTCATTAGGATTTCCAGCTAGTTCCCCAGCTGCATGAATGGTCTTTGCTGCCCATTTTGGTCTTGTAGGACTGTTAGGATCTGAAATCAAATCATAATTATAGGACATATCAGAATCATCAAACTCATTAGTCTCTTCACTTACAATCAATGGTTCTGGTGGTGAAGAGGACTCTCCAACTTCAATTGTTGCTAAAGGCTCTTCTTGGAACTGAACACTTATTTCAATGAAAGCTTTGTTAGTACTCAATTTTATCAGCCTATACCCTTTTGAGTATTCATAATACCCAAAAAATAGGCACTCTTGGCTTTGGGGTTGCAAAGTCTTCCTCTTTTCAGTTGGAATTCTAGCCCAAGCCTTTGAGCAAAAATCCTAAAATGCGTCACATATGGCTTGTTCCCACTCCAAGATTTGAAAGGAGTAATAACATCAAGTTGCTTATGAGGCACCATATACTAGATTTAGGATGCACAATTTATAGCTTTGGCCCAAAACTTTGGTGGCAAAGTCTTAGCCTCCATCATGCAGTTTGCCATCTCCTTCAGTGATCTGTTCTTTCTCTCAACAACACCATTTTGATGTGGTGTGTAGGGGATCGAATGATGCATCTGAATACCTACATATTTGTAATATTAAATGAACTTGAAATTGACATACTCACCACCATTTTCAGATCTAAGGATCTTGAGTTTCCTCCCAGACTGGTTTTCAACCAAGGCTCTAAAGACTTTGAAGAGGTCAAAAACTTCAGACTTATGCTTTAGGAAGTGAACCCAACAATACCTGGAAAATTCATCTATGAAGGTCAGTATATATTTGGATTGACTCATGGACATATGAGGGAATGGACCAGCAATGTCACTGTGGATAAACTCAAGAGGTGCAGAGGTTCTCTCATGACTAGCTTTCTTATACTTGTGCTCTAGGTGTTTTCCTAGGATACAACCTTGACAAACTCCCTTAGAAAACTTGATCTTTGGTAACCCTAGGAACATATATTTTTCACTCAAATCAGAAAGATACTTGTAGTTAATATGGCCAAATATTTCATCGCAAATATTTCTTTCTTCATTAGGATGACTTTACCATTCGAAATCTCAGTGATTTCAACATCATCAGGGGAGAATATGACCTTCTTTGGAGACCCAGTATGAGTCATCTGATACACTGACAAGATATTAGAGGAAAGACCTAGAACATACAACACATTATTAAAAATACCATGGTCAATATCAACCCTACCCTTCCCCAAACTGTCAGTGAGAGGGTCATCTCCCAAAACTATTGGTGGACCTTTCAACATGTCAAGAGAGGAGAATATCTCCTTTGTCAAAACCATATACATAGAAGCTCCATAATCCATGATGAATCTAGGTGAGCTTGATGTGCCAGTAACCAAGGCACGTACTCTCTCTCTATCTTCTGAATTTAATCCTCCTTCCTTCTTCTTTGAGCAATCAGGAAGGGAGATGTTATTATTCTCTAGAAGTTGTCTCAACATGTCAATTTTCTTCTTCATACAAGATCTCTCAGGATGATAGGCCTTACTGCAGTATGCGCACTTTCTCATTTCTCCTTTATTCTTCTTCTTCTGGGAATTCTTCTTGGAACCTTGGGGCTCCTCTTGAGACTTAGACTTGTCTCTCTTTTGCTCAGGTGGATTTTTAGATTTTTTCTTTCTTTTTGAATCCACCCTTGAATCTCCAACAATGAAATCTTGGTCTTTGGAAGGTTTGATGGTGCCCATCATCACCAACTTTTCTTGCTCCTGTGTGAGGGATTCCATGAATTTGCAAGCTTAGGCATCTTCCAGGAACGAGCTGTCAACTTGGTGGCATGGAAGGTTAAAAAAGCACTAAATAATCAGGACCAAGATTAGAGAGTATGGCCAATAATAGTTTCTATTCTTTCTTTTTGATCCCACACTATTTTAGCTACAAAACAAGGGCCTTAAACTTGGAAAAGTAGAGTTGCAATGATTCTAAGATATTGGGACTCAAGGAGATCAGCTCATTCTCAATTTGATGTCCTTGGATCTCATCTATCTTTCCAAAAGTATCTTCAATATTCTCCCACACTACATTAGGTGATGTCAATCCATCAAGATGGAAGAGGAGGTCTCTTGAAATGCTCAGACACAAAAAACCATAGGCCTCACCCCTCCTGTTGTGCCAGTTAATTTTCTCTGAATTTGCATTGGGCTCTACCTCAGTTTCCATAGTCACCATGTAGAGACATTTCTCTCTCAACAATATCTCCATCTCATCTTTCCACTCAAATAAATTGAATGGAGTCAAGATGATCTTCTGAGATTGGTCCATAGCTCAGTAGTTGTGCCCTCCAGTCAGCAGAATGCACCCACAGTCAATGATGTCAAACTTGCAATAACAATTTGGAAGGAGATAAATTGATCTACAAAGGATCTGATACCATGTGGAAATTGAACCCAAGAGATAGAACAATTACAATCACAAAATTGCTAATCAAACATGCAAAATTAACACAAAGGAGACTAAAATTGGAACATAACACCAATTGGTATTGAGTAAGTGTAAAATATCCAACCTTATGAAGTAATAGGCTGCTGTAATATATAATTACATGAGAGGTTCCAATGCATAAGGATTCCATTCGAAATAGTCAAAAAGAAGGCTTACCAAATCTAGTCAAATCCCCCATAGGTGCATAAAGCAGTTTCCAAATCTATGAAGATGCTCACAAATTTGCTAAGTCAAGTGGGAAAGATAAAGAGGGATGCAAATAAAGTTCATACATGCTTTTATTTGGAGAAAAGGAGGGAGGATGATGTGGGAAAAAAACAAGGCAGTTACACCTAGACTATCTTTTCCTTTTTCCTTAAATCAGCTATAAAGCAAGGCATCTTTTCAGAAGAAGTAGATATGCACTTTAGATAATATGGAATAAAGTAGACATGCTAAAATTGGTTTCCAAGATTTTTCCCAAGCGCTCCATTACTCATTTTTAGCAAGTGTTTACTTCTAGGACATGTAGAAGGAAACTACCATAGAATGGATTTTAGGAATCTAGGTAATAAGACAAAAATAATTAAATTAATGTCTAATGTAGGTAACTATGGGTTGATTATTCTAACATATTGAAGAAGTGTGTCTCTGTAGTCTAGACTGATATAGAAGCAAGTAGAACAAATACCAACAGATACATAAGAAGTTTTGGAAGTTTGATAAAAACATACTACGGTGGAAAGTTGGCGCTAGGGCGGAAAACATGCCTGCAGGCCCCAGGGGGGCATAGCCTTCTTCTAGTGGTAGCTGGTAAATAGGGCTTCCTATCATCCTTTCAGTAGTAGCTGATAAAACTAGGGATCATATTCTCCTTCCAGTAGAAGTTGGTAAATAGGGTGTAGCAACATCCTTTCAGTAGTAGCTGATAAAACCAAGGGTTCGTAGCCTATTTCCAGTAATAGCCAGTAAATAGGGTGTAGTAGCATCCTTTCAGTAGCAACAGATAAAACTAGGGGGTTGTAGCCTCCTTCTAGTAATTATTGGTAAATAGGGTTTAATACCATCCTTGTATCTAGAATAAAAAAAAACTATTTGTAAAATATCGTGCCTAGAAGACGGATCATTATGACAAACAATAAAGAAGGAAGACTAGAAATTGAGGAAGGTGTAAACTTAGGTAACTGCTCAATCTAGATAGAGGAAGCAGAATCAATCCAAGGGAAGACCAATGAGTTTAAAAATGGAAATAGAAGTGATGAGAGGGGGTTGCTTCAACATAGAGGAAAATTCATGAAGAACACATTAGAAACTCGAATCCATTCAATGAATAAAGGACAAGATGAAACAAAGTATCGACACCTAGGTTCAGAGACCCTTATCTCTTGATGATTTCATTATAGTTACTCGAGTGTTGCTACTCATGCCAATATTTACGGTAATGTAACCCTATGATTTTATCTTGAATCAATAAATCTTGTGTGTATTTCGTTTGGTATTCAATAGTTCAATATATGTGTTATATTTTTCATTGTGTTTGGTAAAAGCATGGTGGTCTTCCATTGTGTATTTTGAAAATGGGGTGAGGTTGTGTAACTATTTTTTTTGCATGAATCATCTTTGTATTAAGTGGTATTATATCTTGAACACTCTTGGATTGATTGTGTGACTCTTCCTTACAACAGGTTGGAGAATACCTTGAGTTTGTTGGTGTATTAACATCTTGAGTACTGGAAACAAGTGGTGTATCAGTGTCTTAATTGAGGCTGTGGATGGGAGTTAGGATTCAAAATACCAGGAGGATTGTGTGAATGCTACCAAGAAGGAGAGGAGAAACACATGGAGGTGCATGAATTGAAGAAATTGAGGAATTATTGAGAAGAGTAGAGGAGATAGAACACATAAGGGATGGAAATTTCGATGTAGATTCTAAATATGAAGCTGAAATTGAGATCGAACCGTATAATGAGGATATGGACCCAACATTACATCTAATACTTTATTTGAGAAATAGATGTAGTGTGTAAGTTGAAGTTTTGTTCTATGACAAATTCTAAAAGTTGAAACTCTTATTGACTGGATAGGAGAGCTCAAGAGATACTTTGAATATGAAAATTTTTGTGACCCAAAGAGAGTTCATTTTTCTATCACGAAGTTGAAAGGACATGCATCCTTTGGTGGGACATGTTGAAGAATGATAGAGTTGATCAAAGGTTGGAAAATATCAAGACTTAGAAGAAACTAGTTATTAAAATAAAAGAGAAGTTTTTCCCTGTAGACTATTAACAAAATTTGTGTAGACAAGTCTAGAATTTGAGGCAAAAGGATGTTTTTATGCATGAGTATACTGAAGAATTCTTCAGGATGTTTTTATGCATGAGTGTTGCGTGAGCTTGTGCAGCCTCCATGGTGATGTACAACTCACTTACCCAAACCCCTGCCAACAGGCCCCCAACACAGTCTTGTGGCTCGTCCTCGAGCAACATTAGGTAAATAGGGTGTACTATGTTGTCTTGGTCATGAATTCCTCGAACTGCTGCGAGATCTCTTGAACCTGGAGTTGAACTTGTTCAGTTGTGTCTCAATAATTTAGCAGGTTATACTTCAGTGGGTGCACCTCCCTAGCCTTTCTATCTACCATCTTCCTGCCTTCTTGTACTTCTTGTAGCGTAGTGACTTCTTTCACAACCAACTGCCCATCAATGTCCTCGAATTCATCAAGCTGGGTGATGCCCTTGCGTTGACATTCTTGGGCTCTAGAGGCTCACTGTTGCAGGTCCTTCAACTGTTCAGAGCATGTGATATGAACCATGAGAGGCATCGTTTTGAGCAATGTCTTCAGTGTCGCTAAGTGAGCGTCAACTTCCCATGCTTGCTTGTTCAATAGGTCTAGTTGGTCATTCTGGAAGACACTTTGTCATAACTATGTTGTTGCCTCAGTGATAGTCTTTGCTTCCTACTTCATAGCTTCAAACTAGGCCGTGATATATTCGAGGGCATTTCTCCATTCAACGATCTGCTCAGGTGGCGTCTTGGGGTAAATAAGAGAATTCAACATATTATTAGTCACATGGAGCTAGGAAATAACTTCCCCAAGTTGCTTGGCCTTGGCAACTGCAGTGAGTTCCGCTTTACTTTTATATATATGTTGACAGGCCTCGTCAACAACTTTCTTAACTGCAGTGTAACTAGTGTAGAGTTGTGCTCTCTCAACAATGAGGTGGTCTTGCTCCTTCTTTAACTTCATGATTTCTTCAGTGGCTTTTCACTGCAGCTCTTACTGCGCTTGCTTCAGTGTGGAAATCTCCCACACCTTTTCTTCCACAAGCTATTCTTTGACCTGCCATAGTGCATTAGCTTCTTCCTGTATCTTCTTATCCGCATCATGCGACTGTACGTACCCATCACTAAGCTCCTTCTGTCTGTCAGCCAACTCCTGGATGGCACCCTACTGCAGCTGTACTAGAACCTGAGTCGATGACTTGTTGAGATCAAACGCAATTCTTGTTAACGGCTGCAATAAAGATTTCACTTCTGCATTTCCTGAGTCAATTGCAGTTGGGGAAACTTGAACGTTCTTGACCTGTGGCTCGGTGCTAATCGTTGGGAATTCCTGTAGCATAGCCCTCTTAGGTGTTGTTTTTGAAATAAAAGTATAAATATAATCTAAATTGGTTCTTACCATAGCAAACCCTTCTTGGTTGGACTGTTGCATGGCTTGCACCATGGCATCGGATGAGTCTGTTACAGCTTTGATAAGCCTCTGCAGTTGGATCTCCATCATAGAGTGGGAGCTGCTGCCCACGTCGAATTCCATTCACCTTTTGGTTTGTGTCTCCTCCAACATGCGTTATGTTTCCAGATTAGAGTTCGTCGATGACTCTCCATCGGAGTCGTGGGTACCTTACCCTACTCGAATAGGCTCATCAGGGGCATCTGCTAGTAGCCCTGTATATATCTCCTCCATCTCACAAGTTCATGCCATTCATATGGCCACTCTTGAACAATGGAATCCAGTTCATCATCTGCAATTTTGTAGGCCATAGGTAGACATTGCTTGTCAGGGTCCCGCCGCGCTTGGATATAAATGGAATGAAGCCCAATACAAAATCGAAGGATCCTTTTATATTTGGATGTGGAAGCATTGGATAAATGGGGAACCTTGATGGATGTGGCCTACAATGCTTCCCAATAGACCCAAAAATGGATCACAAAATCCATCTATCAACTGGGCTCCATGACCCACCATAAGTTTTGATACCTTATGCCTTTGCACACTTTCACAACAGTGACTATCAGTGGCTGGTATTCCTCCAGCTCCATCCATGCGACCAATGCAATGATAATAAAAATCCAACTATAGGAAAAAGGTCATTCCCTGGCCTGAGAAACAAAAACATCTTCTAGCAACTGGTTTAACAAAAACAGGAACTAGTTCATTTGTACACCCTCGATGCATTTTTGTGCACACGCAACCACACCCAAATTGCATTGAATGGGATGATTCTTCCTAATGATCTTGTTGACCAAAATACATGCCCCAATCCACACTACATGATCAGTAATACTATTGATGTGATAGGCACGACCATCCCGCTACAATCCAAATATCTCCTTCAACTACTAGGCAAGATTTTTGTCATTGTCCCTCCCTCTGAAATACTGCACTAGATCTTCCCCAACCTTTCGTAAGCCCGTAATTTCATAAATTAGGACAACCGTGACCTGAATAGGGTCGTTCAACCATAGTGTCCCACCATGAAAGCATTCCAACAGTTGTTTGACGCATGTGTGTGCTTCATTTAATTACTCAAAATGAGGCGTGTTAATGAGCCCTAACAACCCGGACTTATCCAATCCCTACGTCCATGGGTGACGAATCCATAGGATAGGCACATCGGGAACCATAAGTATTGACTGGTAAGGTTCATCTGCTACGTCCTTCAGCAAAAAAAAATCATGGTCTTCATACTTTATCTTGACCAAGGCAGGTATGATGTCCATCGATCAAGTCATCCCTTCTAGTAGCGGCGACAACTTCGATGGATACTTCTGATTCTTGGTGAGCTTCTTTGCCTTTTCCCCTGGCCACGTTGGAGCGAATTATCCAAGGATATCATTGATAGAGACACCTCTAGGAACTGCATACTCGATAGCTATCGAGCTTGATGGTCTGGTTTGTGTTGTTTCCTCCCCTTGCGCCCTAGCAAAGTGTGCATGTATCTCTTTTGCAGCAGTGCGAAACTGGGCTTCTAGGCATTACACTTCCCTCTAGGGATCAAAGAATATCCTATTGGCATGATCATGACTTCCTCTTTTATTGTCATGGGTCAGATGGGGAATTCCTGCTCGCTCGAAATCTCGACTGTATCGGGAGTTCTCAACATGCCACACTTTGCAAGCCTCACAATGCGAATGACTACACTGCAAAATCACTCCTTTCCTATCTCAAAAAATTCAACCACTACACTGAGCTCAACACTTAACTCAATTCAACTGAACAATTCCTTTCGTCCACGTCCCATGCGTTCTTATAGCCAATTTACCGATCCAATCTCATCATTTCCAAATCTACCATGTCCATTATTACCAAATTCGGCATTAACGACCCCAAATCCACCGGCAATCTCGTCTCACTAATAGCCGGATCGATTATAAATGTGCATCGTTTCACCAAGCGTTTCCAGCTAACTACTTTAACTATCTGTATTTATTGCTGATTTGACCAACTCACAAACCCACGACTATCGCAAGTGGTATCCCTCCCAACACTACTGATTCATATCCTTACACAGCCTCTTCTTTTGTGCATGCCTTGCTTCTATATACCTAGTCTACCGATTTTTATTTTTTTTCCTCTTGCCCAATGACTCAAGAATTGCACAGCTCAGGCCATGTCCTATAGGGGTTCAAGCAACTGCCATTCACAAGTTTCGGCATCACCGCACCATCTAATTGTTGTAATTGAACTACACTCCCAGAAGTAATTGAATGAACAAGATACGGGCCTAACCAGTGCATCTGTAAATTAACTAGATGCTTCATGAACTCACTGTCATATAACAATACCAAATCTCCCTGTGTAAACTGCTTCCTCTTAATGTGGTGATAATGCCACGCCTTCTATCGATCCTTCTCAATGTGCTGGTGGAAGCCTATGATAAAATGGTCCTCTTCAAGATGGATCAATTATGTGATGTGCTCCTCTAGTGCTTCTGCATTATCCATTCCAGTCATAGAAGCAATACACAGACTAGGAATAAGGTATTCCATAGGCATGACTGCCTCTTTCCCATATACCAATTTAAATGGTGTCTGTCCTATTATCCTTTTACAAGTGGTGCAATATGCCCATAGTACTGCTAGAATTTTCAAATTCCAATCATCGCGATTAGCATTACATACCTTTGTAAGCGCGGTTTCCAATATTTTGTTGAAGGCCTCTATGGTCCCATTCTCCTACGAATGGTATGGTGTTATTTTTATATGCGGCACCTGCAACTCCTCGGTTAGTGATATCACTGTTCGATTGATAAAGTGACTGCCCTAGTCACTCATCAATATCTTGGGACATCCAAACCATGTCACAATATCCTCGAATATGAACTTTGTTTCTGTCGCAATGCTGCAATCCACAACTAATGCAACCTCTTCCCACCTCGTCAAATAGTCAATTGCTGTAATGATGTACCATGCACCAGTCCTCTTTCTTGGTGGATTAATTAAACCCACAAAATCCATGACCCATTTATCAAAAGGTTGTAGGGTTACCTGTGGTACAAGTGGCATTTCATCCCACCGTTATGGTTTTCCAATGCGCTGACAGACATCACAGCTCCGTGCATAATCTATCGCATAATTATGTAAAGTAGGCCACCATAGCCCGAGATGCAGCACCTTACGCATAGTAGCCCTTCCTCCATAGTGGCCTCCCACAATTCCTACATGTGCCTCTGCTAGAATAGGTCCTTGCTCATGTGGTAAGATGCACCATCGCAAGATCTCATCTGATCCAAGTTTTTATAATTTCCCAGCAATCAGCTGGAAATCCAAAGCCATCACTACCAACTGCTTCTTCTGACTAGTCAATGGGTCCTCTAGGGAAACCCCAGTTACCAAAAACTGAATGATATTTGCCCATAATAGCTACACCTCAGACAATCCATCATCAATATTGGTAGGTTATTCTCATGTCTCGATGCGAGACAAATGATCAGGACCAGCATTCAATTATCGAGGCTTCACAATTATCTCGAAGTCAAATTCTTGGAAAAGTAGCAGCCATCGACAGATATTCCCCACCAACACAAGCTTATTGACCAGATATTGCAAAGTGGAATGGTCCGTGAACATTTTAAAGTTCCCACCCAATAGATAGTGCCTAAACATTTGCATCATGTAAACCATGGCTAAGCCCTCTCTTTCATTGGTTGTGTAAGTCCTTTAAGCAAAAGATAGTTTCCTGCTTGCAAATGCGATCGGATGATCAGGGTCACGCTCGCGTGGTTGCACAAGTACTACCCCCAGCGCCATAGAAGAGGCATCGACATGGACATGTAACTCCTTATTCCAGTTGAGAAACAAAAGTATAGGTGTAGACTCCATCTTATCCTTTAGTGTGTTGAAGCTTCCCTGACATGGACATGGACATGTAACTCCTTATTCCAGTTGGGAAATAAAAGTATAGGTGCTGACTCTTGATTCCACTCAAATGCAACATCCTTATTTAACAGCTTCTCCATAGGGGCAGTAATCGCAGCGTATCCTTTGATGAACTTGTAATAGTACCCAGTGTGTCCCAGTGTCACATAAAACATCTTCACATTTGTTGGTGGTGGCAGACTAAGGATAAGCGTGATCTTTGTAGTGTCGACCAACATACCTTGATTGCACACTATGTGTCCCAACAACATCCCAAATGGCGCACAAAAAATGCATTTCTTTGAATTCAATGCAATTTGATGCTATCGACATATTTCCAGCATCAATCATAGGTTTGCTAAATAATCCTTAACCAAACCATAAACTGTCCAATCATCCATGTATACCTGTAGGAACTTCTGGATGAAATCTTTGAATGCAGCAACAACCACCCAAGAAAATATCACTGGTGCATTCTTTAAACCAAAGGGCATGACTGTATATTGAAAACAACCCCATTTAATGACAAATGTGGTCTTATGTCGATCTTCCTTTGTGATTCGAATCCAGTGATACCTCGAAAATCCATCCATGAAGGAGTACATCTCTTGATCACCTACCCATTCAAGGATCTCATCTGTAAAGGGAGTTGGAAAAGGATCATGCAGGCAGGCATCGTTCAGCTTTCTCAGGTCGACACAAATGCAAACCTCTCTAGTATTCTTATCCTAAACCACCATAGGGATTATCCATTCTGATTCTTTGACATTCTCAATGATCAGCATCCAACATCCAGTCGAGTTCATCCTTGACACATTATTTGTATCGTGGGTTCGGTCAGTATGGTATCTATCACACAGGTTTCACATCTGGTTTCAACAAAACTTTCATCTCCCCTAGATCCCCTAATATCCCTTTCCTTTTCAACAACCGTGTCGAAAAGAGATCCTGGAAATCATGCAGCATATCTATGATCTGCTCCATTGTTTCATCGTCCCAATAGTACCCAATGTGAGAAAACTTTGAGTTATCTTCCATCCCAATGTTAACCTTTCTAATATTTAGCGGCTAACTCATTGGATCAGGTTGTATGTCTGGTGCTGCAACATCGTGACTTCCTTCTAATTATGGAATATTGACATTATGCATGTCATCATCATCTTCAGGTTCACCAGATAGATTGTAACATTTCATCATGTATTGCATATGAAACTGCGCATGCGTATCTATAGGGTATGCAACTGGGACAACCTTCAATAATACATCACAGATGAGTTGGAGTGCATTGTGGACCTCAAGGTTAGCATCCCAGAAACTAAAATTATGCGCAAAGAAAATCAAAAACTCCTCCCAGGTAGTTATGGTTCTACGCAATTCTACCACTGCATACCAAGATCTAGGCATCTTGTCCAAAGTATGAACGAAAGCATACACCCATTCATCCTTGGGTCATGATGCCCACAAGGCCTGACATTCCATAAAATGACCGATGGGGTCATTCTTCCCATCATATCTCCTAGAGTGATAGATCTCTGAATCACCAAAATTCACCATCATCAATCGTCGACATTGTGCCCATTCATGGATTGTCTGTTTGTGAGTCACCCACCAATGTGCTGGGGTGGACTTCAATGCTTCTTCCAGTGCCAACAACCTTTGTGGTTCAAACACTTTTTCTTAAAATTATTTAAGGAATCCGAACATCTCTGGAAGCCCCTCATGGATTGGTAGCTCAGTGATCTCAATCACAACGTGATGTAGGGATTGTGTGACCAGTCCATACTTTCTAAAAGACACCTCATGCATCCAATTTTTCCAATTTTCTATAGCGTCATTAGAATCGGAGCACGCAGAGCTAGCGCTGTGCCATCCAAGTTCACCATTGATGGTAGGGTGAATATAGTCTTCAGAGATATTGTAGGCATGATCCTAGCCTCTACCAACTTCATCCTTGACAGGTTCAATGTACCAGCGTCCTTCTTGAGGGTCCATGGGAGAAATGACCCTGATATCTTGGTTTTCAAATGTCATAACCCGTTTCTTGAAATTGATAACTACCATGCTATCATTGGCCTATCCAATCCCTAGAAAAGTGGGATAGGAGCCTCCACCTTCAACTAATTCAATAACATCAAAATCAGCATATGTCTTCATACCTTCGACATCGATGACCAGGTTGGAGAAATGACCAATAGGCTGAACTTTGGTCATATTTTCTAGTCACAGTTGTATAGGGGACCATCCGAACATTGGTTTTCCCATCAGTTGCAAATATTTCTTGCTAAAAATATTCACATCTGACCCAAGAAATGGAATAACTGAGTCAACTTCATAGTCTCCGATCTGGATGTTCATTATCATCTCTTTACCTGTCTTTCTCTCCTGGAGGGAATTTACTGCAGAATCCTTCAGTACATTATTCTGGTGGTATAACAACTGCTCAATCTCAACAAGAGCCTTGGGATCTCTAGCTAGTAATAGACAGCTCTCAAAAAACTGTTGCAAGGTACCATGCTGCTGTGATGGTCCTGCCTCTACAGAAGGATCAAAAGCAGAGGGAATTTCAACAACAGGTGACTTACCCGAATTTCTCCTTATTGCATGCTTGGCCTGAAAGAAGGTATCTTTCTCTATCACAATATCAAATGCTGCCTTTTTATTCCTAGTAAACCAAACTTGTTGATGGGTGTTGGTCGTGTGGGCAGACCCGGGTTTACTATCATGAACCAACAACACCCCTAGCTCACTGGCCCTTTCGGCGACAGACCGCGGAGTGGCCTAAAGTCTCACCCAAAGTGATCATAATGGGTTGGCCAAAGACTCAAGTGTCTCGACCAGGTTCTGTATGGCATCCTGTGTGCGTCTCGCATCTCTTCTTAGCTCGTGAGACCGCTCTTTCCTCTCTGCGATGCGCAGTTTCCTCTTACTCGCAATGATTCTAATATTTATCGCATCGCCACTCCCTGGGCAACACGTACTCTTTCCTCCACTTGATCCTAAACTGCAGCGCACCACAGCTCCTCTGATGGTGCAATATCACCTCCCTACGATATCCTACCACTGCGACTCAGCATACCTGGCGTTACTTGTGTTCAACTTACAAGAATCAACACACGTGGGTGATTTACACTTCAACTCTTAACTGTCTTGAGAGAATCTTAGACAGACTCTTATACAGAATACTTAAAGACTTCAACTTGCATTTATCCTTTTAATATGCTGTGAACTGAATAACATACACATACATCTACTATAAGCAAAGTTCATGTAATGAATGACAGATACAACAAGTAAATACAATCACATGAATCAAACACATAACACTCTGATTTTATGTGGTTCACTTCCAGGGTGGAAGTTACGTCCACAGAACTTTGTTTCTATATTATAACTTGAGAGAGGTACACAGTTCTGCTGCACCGCATATGCAGCTAGAGATCTTCTGGGTAACTCCGCACTCTCTGCCTTGAGCCCTTCTCTCCTAGATCTCTTCTCTAACTCTATATTGCCTTCTTACAATATTCTCTCTCTCTCTCTCTCTCTGTCAATCCCTGTGGATTGTTACATACATGCTTAATGAGATAGCTACTAGTTACAGTAAGATGACTACTGCTGATAACAGAACTAGAGCTCAACTCTATTACAATACAAGGTAACTGTGAGCTAACAGACTCAATGGCTAACTTGCTCCAGAGGGACTGACTAGCTAACCTTTTACAATACAAAATACATCCCTTTATAGGCGGCCCGAAGGTCTCGCCATTACAACACTGTGGGCCTGTCCCAACAGTAACCCAAAACCATAACTAGTGACAGTCGGCATATCTGTACTTGGGGTAGCCGTTTTCCATCACACCACTGCTCTCTGCAGTCTTCCATGCTTCCTGGCACTGACCATGGGTACTATGCACCGCTTCCCTTCTTGTATCCTTTGTCTTCAATACCTCGGCCTCGTCGCTCCTTTTCCTTTATGAGGGTAGCTGAGCCCTCCTGTCTTCACTGTTGCCTTCAATGCAGTGGTTGAGCTCTCTCTTCTTGGCCGCTCAGGTACTATTTTCTCCTTTGACTTCTCTGTTCCAACAGTCACGGTTTCCAGCTCTGCTTTGCAGCTAGAAACATGCTACGGCGTCGTAGCTTCACCTTATCTCTTCGTCTTCGCCAAACTATCTTATCTGCCAAAATGGCAGCTATTCCTATAGCTGCGGGACTCTTCTCCAACAGTCCCCTAACACTTACTTGTGGCTCATCCTCGAGCCACTACCAACAGGCTTCTCCTGCTGTAGCTTCTCCTTGGCTTCCTGCGATGTGCACTGAAGCTTGTCCCGAAGTCTTGCGACTTTGTTCTCCATAGCTGCGACACGCTTTTTATAGTTTCTGTAACTTAGTTCATTGGGCTCTCTTATCTTTCTTGCCCTCAGTCATGCTCTCGCTCTCGTCACTTGCAAGACCTTTTAAGGATCTTCAACGGTCTTGAGAATTATTCCACAGATATGCTTTCCTCTTTGTTTGGGTTAGAACTTTTATCACAAGGAAAATCTGTATCTTCCAGCATTCTCAACATTTCATTCAGTCTGGAGCCTACTTATGCGAAAGGTATACAAACCAGGAATTCCATTCTGAGAACAAGCCTTTGTCTGCATCTTGAAGTTCTGCTTGTTTGGTTTGTTTTCCCTTTCACTTTTCTTCTCAGCAACTCGCTCCAAGTATTCACGCTGCTTTGGTTCCGCATATTTTCATTCTTGACCTTTGGAACCTCTTGTTCTTCTCTTAGCTGATGAGATAGGCCATCTCTCTTCTCCTGTTGCTTTCTTTTTCTCATCTTTACTTTCTTCCTAGCGGGAGATTTCTTCTCATCATTCCATTGCTCTACTTTCTTATCTTCAGTGATCGGCTCGTATTTCTTCTTCTCCTCAATAGGGACTTTGATGACATCTTCTAGATCCTGCGCTTGACTCCTCATCCTTGGAAATTGTCTTACCTGTGATGTTCCTAATTTCACAACCCTAGGCGGCGTCACCATAGTGGTCATACGGCCACCATGCTTGAAGCGTCTCAGACTGTCTTCTAAAGGTTCCTCCTCGGGCAGAACCCACTCAGTGTTATCCTTTGGATTGGTAATGGATGCAACTATGAAAATCACAACACTCTGTAATGGAATTAGATCTGCACAGGGAAAACTTAACAATGCACTCTATAGCTCTCGGGTCTTTGCAAATGTAACCCTCTCGAATGAATAATTTCTGCTTTTATGCCGAAGGTGATAATCCCGGACGCAACGGTCATCTAGAATGAACCCATCGGTCGTATTAATTGCTTGGACAAGACCACACCCGTCATTTTGACCCTCAATAAATGCTGAAATCGGATCAATTTTCCTCGAAACGTGTGTGTACAGGTGCCGGTCTCATCGAAGATTTGCCAAATCTGGAAAAATTTATTGTGCCGTGCCAAATATACGGTAAGGTATACCAGTCATTTCCTCATTAACTTCCTGTCAGAAAGCAACTTGACTAGCCCTCTGTCTCGTTACAAAAACTGGGTACGTGGCACGAAGAAACATCACACTGCTGCGATGCCACACCGCATCACTTTCTCAAAACAAACTTACGCATTTTTTTTTTCAAAAATGAATCGTCCTTATGTGATTCCTGATACTTAGAATACCTACCGGTGTAGACTAATTCCCAGTGCGATGCCTCCTTTAAACTACACTGGACATCTACACCATTTCGTCTCTGAGTTAGGGTGCGAGGTGGAGTGGCTGTCACTATAAAGCTTAAGCCTACTACCATTTATCATCGTGGGAAGAAGCTCCCCATTTAGTTTGCTGAGCTGAATGGCTCCTCCCTCTGTGACTTGCTGTATCTGATATGGTCGCAACCAATGCGTCTTAAACTTCCCTGGAAACTTAAGAAATTTACTGTCATAGAGGAGTACTAGGTCTCCGATCTGAAGAGTCTTACTCTTAATGTGTCTGTCGTGCCAAGCTTTTTCTCATGCCTTCTGTACTTTCTGATGGAATCCAGTGATTGATCTGTCTTCCTCTAAGGCAAGCAACTATGCTAGCCTCTCATGCACCGTGTCTATATCATCCATTCCAGTGATCTGAGCAATTCTTAAACTGGGAAGAATATACTCCATAGGCATAACAGCCTCCTGTCCATACACGTTATGCCTCCTGTCCATACACCAAGTTGAAAGGTGTGTGTCCTGAAAGTTTCTTACATGTAGTCTTATATGCCCATAATATAGCGTTAACTCTGAGGTCCCAATCATTCCTTTGGTTGTTGCATATCTTAGTAAGAGCATTTTCTAAAATCTTATTAAATGCCTCCACCGTACCATTAGCTTGTGGGTGGTAGGGAGTGCTCTTACAGTGCTGTGTCTGGAATTCTTTCGTCAAGGCCTCAATGGTGCGATTCAAGAAGTGTGTGCCTTGATCGCTCATCAAAATTACTGGGCATCCAAATCTAGTGATTATGTTTTCAAAAATGAACTGTGCAGCCGTAGCAGCATCACAGTTTCTTACTGCTTTGGCCTTTTCCCACCTGGTGAGGTACTCTGTTCCAATGATGATATATCTCGCACCAGTTCATTTTCCTGGTGGGTTGATAGGACCCACAAAGTCTATAGCCCATTTTTCAAATGCGCGCAACGTAACCTGCAGTCGCAGCGACATTTCATCTCGCCGTGAGGGTTTTCCTACCCTATGGAAGATATCGTAGCATCTGCAAAAGTCCTTAGTGTCTTTGTGTAACATGGGCCACCATAATCCTATGGTCAGGATTTTCTGCGCAATCAGCTTTCCTGTGAAATGACCTCCTGCGGTACCTGAATGTGCTTCTCTGATAATAGCCTTTTTTTCATGCAGTATCACACATCTGCATAGGAATTCATCTCGACCTAACTTATATAACTGTCCTATGATCAGGGTGAAGTCTGCTGCTTTAACAACCAACTGCCTCTTTTGATGCTTGGTGAACTCATCATGTGCCCTTCCTGTAGTGAGAAAATGAATAATATCAGCATAGTACTCATCTGTGATCTGGATACAAAACAACTGCGCATCTGGAAAATTGTCCTCTAGATTACTTGGCTCTTCTCCTGAGTCTATTCGTGACAGATGATGAGGTCCAGCATTCAATATTCCTAGTTTCACGATGATTTCAAAATCATACTCCTGAAAGAGGAGTAACCATCTGCAGATTATTCCCCCTAACACTGGCTTATTGACCAGATACTTCAATGCAGAATGGTCAGTAAACATCTTGAACAAGGCACCGAACAGGTAGTGCCTGAACTTCTGTAGCACATACACCATAACTAAGCCTTCTCTTTCTGTCGTGGTGTAGTTCTTTTCTGCTGTCGACAGCTTTTTGCTGGAGTATGCGATAGGATGATCGATACCTCCTTCTCCTGGTTGCGTTAAACCAACCCCTAGTGCGATGCCAGATGCATCCACATGTACATGAAATGGCTTAGTCCATTCTGGAAATACTAAGATGGGTTCTGTAACCATCTTCTCCTTAAGTGTGTTTAGACTCTGCTGGCATTCCTCATTCCATAGGAATTTTACATCTTTCTTTAACAGTTTTTCCATCGGTGCTGTAATCTTTGCGTATCCTTTGATGAATTTTCTGTAGTACTCGGTATGACCAAGTACTGTTCTCAATTGTTTGACTGAGTTGGGTGCTGGAAGATTTACAATGATGGCAATCTTTGTAGGATCTACCATCAAGCCTTGTCTGCAAACAATATGACCCAACAAGATACCGAATGACGCACAGAATATACATTTTTTCAA
Organism: Pseudotsuga menziesii; assembly: GCA_001517045.1. Lineage (NCBI taxonomy): Eukaryota > Viridiplantae > Streptophyta > Pinopsida > Pinales > Pinaceae > Pseudotsuga > Pseudotsuga menziesii. The sequence goes on along the minus strand of LPNX010683888.1, from coordinate 618,597 downwards.
GTTCAGAGAAATCTAGTACCTGCCTACATTTATTTAACATCAGTCTTAAATATCCTATGTGCTTGTCAATTAATCCAAATACAGTCCAATCATCAAAATAAACTTCTAGGAATTTATGGATGTATTCTTTAAATACAGCAACTACTACTCTAGAAAAGATAGTTGGTGCATTCTTAAGACCAAAGGGCATTACCGTATACTAGAATGAGCCCCATTCTGTTGAAAAAGTGGTCTTATGTCGATCTTTCGGGTGGATTTTGATCTGGTGATAGCCTGAAAAGCCATCAGTGAAGGAGTAGACCTCCTGTCCTCCCACATTGTCTAGTACTTCATCAGTGAAAGGTGTCGGGAATGGATCATGAAGCGATGCGTCATTGAGTTTACGTAAGTCGACACAGATCCTGATGTCTCCTTTGGTTTTCTTCTCTTGCACGACCATGGGACTAACCCATTCGCTCTCTTCTACGGGCTCAATGATGCCTTCTGCTAGCATCTTATCGATCTCATCCTTAACTTTTTCTTTGTAGCGCGGATTTAATCTATATGGACGCTGCTTGACTGGTCTAGCATCCTCTTTCAATGGTATCCTCATTACTCCCAGGTCTCTGACTATTCCCTTCATCTCTGTGCACTTGGTGGGAAATAGGTCCTAATAATCATGTAGCAAGTCTGCAATCTGTCTGACTGTTTCATCGGTCCAATAGTCTCCAATAGAGGCAAACTTTGGTTCTGTGTCTGTGCCAATATTGATCTTTTTAATCTTGAGCGGCTCTGTGATTGCTGGAGTCTGTAGCTTTGGTCCATCAACATCGCGAGTCCCTTCTGACTCCGGAATGTTGATGTTGCGAGGATCCTCATCCTCATCCTCTGGTTCTGATGCAAAATTATAGCACTCTAGCGCCTCTTCTAACTGGATTTCCCACTCAGGTTGAGTTTGTACTGATAGTGTACAATATTCAAATATCTTAACCTTTATTACATCTAGGTCCTGATCAACACTTGAATACTCAGATTCGAAAGCGAAGGTAAGTAGAAAGCTGTCTATTAGAAGTGGCCATGTAGTCGTTCCCTTGTGCAATTTAGTCTCTGTGTACCAGTTCCGTGGAACTGTGTCCAAAGTGTGAATGAATCGGTGAACCCATTCATCCTCAGGAATGTTCGACCAATCTTGTTCGCATGTCTGAATGTGTGACCTGGGGTCACCTTCTCCTATGTATCTCTGTTGGACATACTCTCTGTCGGTAGAGAATCTGATCGCCATCAATCTCTTAAGAGAATCCCATGATGCGATATTCTCTTTATGTGCATACCACCATCTTGCAGGTGTGGCTCGTACTGCAAGGTCCATAGCTGCGATCCTCTGCTCATGAGGGATTTGTTGTTCAAACTGTGTGAAGAAGTCTTGGATATCTGTTAGATCATGAAATGATGGAATCTTGTTGATCTCTGTGCCAATCCATCGTAGTGACTTAGTCATATACGCACATCTGCACGCTGAGACTTCATAAAGTCTGTTATGCCATCTCTCTAGACCAACATCCGAATCCGATGCGCATGAGCTATCACATCACCAACTAATGTTCCCTTCCATGGTTGGATTGATGTAGTCGCTCTGGTTCACAGTCATCTAATAGAGACTGTCCATGTTACGTGCCTCTTCCTCTGCTCGGATAGGTTCAATGTATCTAGGACCCTGAAGAGGATCTAACGGTGCGATGACCCGGATCTGCGCGTCCTCAAGGGTCATTTGTCTTCTCTTTAAGTCGATACCGACCATGTTACCGATCGCCCAATCAATGCCTAGCAGTGCTGGATATGGTCTACTATCGCCAATAATTTCTATAACTTCAAAGTCCACAGAGCTGTGAACTTCGTCAATGTCAACTGGAACCTGCGATAATCGACCCAGGTGTGATACCCACTGCTGATTAGCTAGTCTGAGATGGATAGGCAATCTGACTAACTTAGGGCTACCCATCTATTCCCATGTCTACTTAGTCAGAACATTTACCTCTGATCCTAGATCTAGGATCACCTCGTCCATTTCAAATTCTCCAACCTGTCCCGTGAGTCGCATCTCTCTTCCTGTTGTTGTATGTCCCATAATATTATGAACAACACACTATGCACTGCTCATGGAATAAGATGGCTGACACTGATCTATGATGTGCTAAAGTTCTCCAATAGCTTTCTCATTTCTCACGAGTTTTAAACAGCTCCGTAGGAAGGATTGTACACTTCCTGCCAACTTGTCTTCATCGCAAGCGCTCGATGTGGTAGCCTACGATATATGTATTGGGCTAACACCACAAGGTGCTTGCTGTGGTACGCCCCTAGACGGCGGTACCTACGATCCTGATTGCATAGGGTCATCAAAGAAAGTCTTAGCTTCCTGAAATGTCTGTTTGTTCTTCTGTAGGTCAAGTGGTGTTGCTTTGTTAGGAGCTTTATGCACCCACTCCTGACCTATGGTCTTTTCAGTAACCTGCGATGTCTCATTGGTAGAAGCACCGCTGCAAGTCACAATGTTGACTCTTAGTTCTAGTTCTTCCTGCTCAGCAGCAATAAACTAGATGTTCTGGTGTACTGCTAGCTTAGGTTCTCTGATATTAGCTATCAAGGTAGGACAGTCTTCTATAGCGTGATCGTAATATTTGCAATAGTTACATGTGCTGGTAGGGCTCTGATAGTCCCTAGCATAATGTCCTACAACTCCACAGTTGTAACAAGTAACTGGTCCGTGACCACGGCCAAAGCCTCTGAATCCTCCTTGTCCTTTGAATCCTCCTCCACGGCCAACATAAGTCGGATCATGCTGTGGTCCTGTTGCTAGATCCTGTGTTTCTGATTGGACTCTATACAAGTCTTGCTTGCTCCTGACCATGAGATCATAGGCTCGATAATCATGTTCATCATGGCCTACGGACTTGCAGAAGATGCAGTATAAGTTCTTAGGTGTCTGCACGTACTTCTGAAGTAGAGGGCACTGGTGAGGTAGGTGTCCTTGTGTTTTGCATATTTCACACCACGGCCCATGGGTCTGTGGTAAGGGGTTAGGAGCCCTGGTTGCTAGATATTCTACAAAGACTGGACAATTATCTTTAGTATGGCCTTGTGCTTTACACTTTATGCACCATATGTCTTGCACAACCTCTTTCCCTTTCTTAAGCTCATGCATCTGTATCGTGAGGTTAGCCAACTGGTTTTGCAGGTTTGTCATACCTGTGCTGGTTTCAACTAGAGGTGAAGCCTCTAGTTTCATCGCCATCTCCAACACATCGTCCTGCGTCTGGATTTTCTGCTGCATTAATGGTAGTCTGATGTGAGGGAGTAGTGCTGCAATAAACCATTCCTTATGCTGCTCCAGCACAAACTCAAAGATGACTTGATCTATAAGGGCTTTAAATTTCTGAACAAAGTCCCACACTGACTCTGTAGGTAACTGTTTGATGTCTTTGAGCTCTGTAATGCACTATGACTCAGACTTAGGTTTCTTAAACTCTTTAATAATGGCGGTCTTGACCTGGACAAGTGTTCTGGGTACCGCTGAGGTATACTTCATATACCATGTTAAGGCTCGTTCTCGCAATGTGGTGACCAATTGTACAAGTTTGCTATTATCATCATTGATTGCTTTAATGGTCCACACAGTTTCACATAGAAACCAATGCTGCTCTGGGTCCTCTGCCCCTGTACCCTTAAAGATAGGTAGCTTCATATCATCCCCCGTTCTATTTCTACGTGGTGGATGTTAATTTGCTATGTTACTACCACTCGGTGGTGTAGGTGGAGGTGATGTAGCAGTAATATGTACTGTCTGGGAGCTACTAGATGGAGTTCCTACGGGATTGTTCTGAGTCCCGGTATGTTTTTGTGGGGTATAAGGGTGGTAAGGGATACCCGCTTCTATTCTTTCTGTGGTACTGTGACTCTATTGTCTAGTATTATCTGAATTGTCTTCAAATATGGGAGAGCTGAAATCTACTTTGTATTTCTTTCCACTACGTGTATGTCCAATGTCATCAAAATCACTTTCAAACTCTTGTGACATTACTATCTTTACTTATTCATCTAAAACTAGATCCAGTATTCCTTTTTCATGTAATAACATCTTAATGGACAAGTTTAAAGATTTTAGGTACTTACCGCGATTTCCTTTGAAGAAGTACTGCTCAGCCTCGCTGAAGCTTTTTCTCTGGTCAACTGCAAACTCTGTGACGAAGCCTTCTCGCACAATCACAAGCTAGAAGTCTACTGTCCTTGTAATGGGATTATCAAGGTTCTTCACGGCCTGAATCAGCTCCGGTTTCCAGACAATGTTTCTTTTCTTCTTGAATATGTTCTTATCAGTCAACTTTGATAACCAGTCGTAAAGCTCATTTCCAAAGGTTGCAAAAAATATCATGTGCAGGTCTGTAACGATATGTTTTTGTAACCAGTCCTTTGTACTCAGTCTAGGACTCTTGTTTTCTTGTTCAGCAAACTCTTTCTCGTTAGACACAACCCACTCATTGAGTTCATCTCTAGTAGGATGCCAACAGAAAATTAGTGCTCAGTTTGTTCAAAACCAGCAACGAAACCATTTGTTGGTCGTGTGGGCAGACCCGAGTTTACTATCATGAACCAACAACACCCCTAGCTCACTGGCCCTTTCGGCGACAGACCGTGGAGTGGCCTAAAGTCTCACCCGAAGTGATCCTAATGGGTTGGAAAAAGACTCAAGTGTCTTGACCAGGTTCTGTATGGCATCCTAAGTGCATCTCACAGCTCTTCTTAGCTCGCGAGACCGCTCTTTCCTCTCTGTGATGCGCAGTTTCCTCTTACTCGCAATGATTCTAATATTTATCACATCACCGCTCCCTGGGAAACACGTACTCTTTCCTCCACTTGACCCTTAACAGCAGCGCACCACAGCTCCTCTGATGGTGCGATATCACCTCCCTGCGATATCCTACTGCTGCGACTCAGCGTACCTAGTGTTACTTGTGTTCAACTTACAAGAATCAACACACGCGGGTGATTTACATTTCGAATCTTAACTATCTTGAGAGAAGCTTAGATAGACTCTTATACAGAATACTTAAAGACTTCAACTTGCATTTATCCTTTTAATATGCTGTGAACTGAATAACATACACATACATCTACTATAAGCAAAGTTCATGTAATGAATGACAGATACAACAAGTAAATACAATCACATGAATCAAACACATAACACTCTGATTTTATGTGGTTCACTTCCAGGGTGGAAGTTACGTCCACAGACTTGTGTTTCTATATTATAACTTGAGAGAGGTACATAGTTCTATTGCACCGCATATGTAGCTAGAGATCTTCTGGGTAACTCCGCACTCAGCCTGGAGCCCTTCTCTCCTAGATCTCTTCTCTATCTCTATATTTCCTTCTTACAATATACTCTCACTCTCTCTCTCTCTCTCTGTCAATCCCTGCGGATTGTTACAATACAAAATACAGTAAGCTAATGCCCAAAATGCTAACCTTTTACACTACAAAATACATCCCTTTATAGGTGGCCCAAAGGTCTCGCCATTACAACACTGTGGGCCTATCCCAACAGTAACCCAAAACCCTAACTAGTGACAGTCGACATATCTGTACTTGGGGTAGCCGCTTTCCATCACACCACTGCTCTCTGCAGTCTTCCATGCTTCCTGGCACTGACCATGGGTACTATGCACCGCTTCCCTTCTTCTGTCCTTCATCTTCAATACCTTGGCCTCGTCGCTCCTTTTCCTTTATGAGGGTAGCTGAGCCCTCCTGTCTTCGCCACTGCCTTCAATGCAGTGGTTGAGCTCTCTCTTCTTGGCCGCTCAGGTACTGTTGTCTCCTTTGACTTCTTTGTTCCAATAGTCACGGTTTTCAGCTCTGCTCTGCAGCTAGAAACATGCTACGATGTCGTAGCTTCACCTTATCTCTTTGTCTTCACCAAAATGTCTTATCCACCAAAATGGTAGCTATTCCTATAGCTATGGGACTCTGATCCAACAATGGGGTCCATCTTCTCTGGCCGTCACACCTACACAAGTGACGACAGCAACATCGACAGCCTGGAATCTGGGTTCTACTAGAATCATCGTAATTGTTGGTCCTTGATTCTAGTTATGAGCTTGGTTCAGGGGTGGATTTTGATTCATTGGTAGGTTCATAGGATGATTTTGAGTCTGTAGTGGGATCTAATCCTGATTCTGCAACGGTTGTTGGTTCTAGTTTTGGAACTGGTTCTGCAACTAAGGGATGTTTTTGTCCTACCACTTTGAAATTAACTGAGGGAAATTTTCAACATTATGCTTACTTGCTGCATAGTATGTACATTGCACATGAGGACACTCCCTCTGGTAGTGCCCAAATACTCCAGAGGTGTAACACTAGATTGATTCTCGACCTCGTCCGAAGCCTCCTCCTGGTCCCCTAAATCTTCCTCGAAATCCTCCTTAGCGCTGGCACTATGCTTGAGCTGCTTGTTGATATTTTGGTTGGGCTAGCTGCTACAGGGGAGTTGATTGCTATTGAACATAGTGTGCTTCCTGAACATACTGCGGTTGAGGCTGAGTGATCGGCAATTGATTGTACTGTGGTCGCGATGCAAACTGTGGTTGTGCCACAAACTACGACTGCGGTACGAACTACAACTGTGACTACGATGAAATAAACTGCATTGGTGGGGGTGGTGTATACTACACTTGGGATGTTGGTTGCACCATATGTGGCTAATTCTATGACTACTGGATCACACAAAGATCCTCGCCCTCATAAAGTATGAATCATGTGTTTTCTCTTGAAACAAGTCATAAGCTCGGCATTGTTTTTCCTTGTGCCCCACTGAGCAACAAAAGATGCAATAAAAAATTTCTGCCTTTGTAACCATCTTCTACATGTAGCTACATTTTTCCTATCAATGCCCATAGACCTGGAATATGTGACACCATGGCACACTAGCGCAACTCAAAGGTTCCGGTGCTCCTAAGAGAAAATAATTTTGGAAAGTCAGATAGGTGTCCTTAGTGTGTCTTTCCACATGACACTATGTGCACCAAAGGTCATCATGTTCTTCCTTTGCCTTCTTGATATCTTGCAGCTAGAGTGTCAAATTTTCTAGCTACGCCTAAATCTAGTTCATGCCAACTACAGTCTCCCTAATAGGTGAAGCTTCTAACTTCATCGCGATCTCCAAAGCCTCACTCTATGTCACGATATTTTTTTGCATTAATGACTATCTAATGTGTGAGACCAATGCAATGATGAACCACTCCTTATGCTGAACATCACTCATTTTGAATCTAACTTGGGCCATCAACGTCTTAAACCATTGATCAAAATTTCGAACAGTCTCATTCAGGAATTGCTTGATCTCTTTGAGTTCTATAATATACTGGGCCTCAAATTTGGGTTTCTTAAATTCCTTGAATAGCCCTTTCTGGATCTCATTCAGTGTTTTTTCTGTGGTTCCCTGAGGAAACTGCATGAATCTCATGTACCAGTCAATCACATGACCCCTGAGGGTGGTCTCCAACTGGCTTTTCTTGATATCATTGTCCACAATCTCTCTTGTAGTACAGACCACTTCACACAAGAACCAGTACTATTCTGGGTCATCAATCCCATTTCCATGGAACATTGGTATTTTCATCTCATCGCCTGCCATTCTAGGCCTTCTTCCTCCAAATGGTTCTCTACTACTAGACTATTGCTGGAATGTCAGACAAGTCGATGTAGAATGTGCTTTTCTACCTATTGATGGAGTAGTTCATGGAGGTATGGACATGTTACTGCTGGGGTTCTAGCTTACCGCTACCCTGGGCGTAGCTCGGGTCTAGTCATCCTCATCGTCACTGTAGGGTCGCTTCGTCCCATGTGGTTGTTCTTTGTGGCCTTGCATATTGATCGCAGCAGGACCTTCCCCTATCCTCTGCCTCTTCTCTTGTCAAAACCTTGCTCCTCCCCTCACACAACCACTTGTTTCCTCGGTGACCGTCATAATCTCATAAGAGCTAATACCCATCTACCCCTTATATTGCCATTTTCCTCCCCCCTTTCATCGCAGTGTCCACAGCCTCCGCACACCAAAGTTTCACTACTCGAGGTGAATTTTTAGAATACCCTTCTTGCAAACAAGCATCTTAATAGATACTAGAGATAGCAAGAACCTAACTCATGGTCCATTGAAGAACTCTCTTTCTATTTCAATGTATGACTTATTGGTATCAATTGCAAACTTAGTGATGTATCTTTCCAGAATACTATCCATCCATACTTCGATAGCTCGCAATGCCTTGTTGTCAATTTCTCGCAACTCCTGGATCACTTCAAGGGTCCAGGATGTCATCTCCCCTCCTTGATGGTTGTTCTTCTTATAAGTGAACCACGCTATCCACTCATACAGTATGATTGGAAATTCACAAAAAAACCATTCGTAGGCACCATCGTAGACATATATGGACAGCCAAATGTTTTTCAACAACTTTGTATTATGATTCTATGCTTCAGCAAACTCTTTCAACTTTAGGTCGAACCAATCTTCGATCTCTAGTTTAGTTGGATGCCACAACATATCCTCCCTTCAGTTGCAATGAGGTCCTGGCAACAGAACCATTTGTTGGCAAAACCCACCAACAAAGCCTCGTCAACAGGGGTTCCCAATTTGTCAATGCCCAACTAGTGTGATATCCCTAAGCACTGGCCCAGATAGGTTTTGACCATGCCTGGAAACACCCACAGAGTGAATGAAGTCTCACCCGAGATGTCGAGGGAGAGCTATCAGAACCAATTTTTCAGCAGTAAGAAGGGAGGGTAGGGCATCGACAACTAAATAGTATAATCATCAGATACTTCAGAGATAGTTAATTAGAATTGTAGCATTCATTACATATCTATTAGCATAACTAGTGGATCACTAACAGGTCACATCATTTACTTATTCATCGCAACAGTAACATTCATTCATCTAACAGAATTCAGTAAACATTCATCATTGACATCACAGCACATAAAGAAAATAAAGAAATAAGAGACAAGATCAATTTAGGGAAACATCCATCATGTCATATTACTTCTGCACAACAGATCCACATCATACAGTACTTCTCCATAGCAGGAGACTGATCACAACCCAAGATTCAAAAACCGCTCAAGAATAAAATGAAGCAACAAGATCACAATCAGATCACAAAATGGATTGATCAATGGATATTTCTCCGCTATGATGTTACTCCAGGATATGATACGATATCTTTCAAGATCCTATTACAACTCCAATTCTAATTCTATATATGGACTTGCACCTTTACATTCAAGGTCCACTTCTAACTAACTTTTAACAAACTAGTAACCTATATCCAGAAAATGTGGTCAACCGATACAAAATTGCATAAGAAATTCAAAAAATGGTTATTCTTCCAACTATCATGCTGATTTGGTCCTGCATGGTGTGATGTGAGCTTGCGCAGCCTCCGCGGTGCTACGCAACTCACTTACCCAAACCCCTACCAACACTCTATACTCATTATCGATACCTGAACGACCATGAGAAGACAAAAGTATGGAATTTTTTTAGGATTGATGATGACATAGAGGAAGCATGATTCAGTGATGGTAATTAAGGATATATTTTTTTAAATGGCACACTTCATATCATGCAATAAGACTAGTGATTCTAGTGAAGTGGCTTCCTTGTTTTTCAAAGAAGTAGTCAGATTGCATGCATTACCACAAATCATTACTTCAAATCATGATACAAAATTTCTTGGTAATTTTCGAAGGATGGTTTGGAATAAATTATTCTCAAATATGTTATACAATTCCACATGTCATCCCTATATGGATGGATAGGCCGACATAGTGAAAAAGAATCTAGGAAATTTGTTGAGTTTGAGTGGGAAGAATACTAGTCAATGGGATTTGGCATTAGCCCAAGCTGAGTTCGCATAGAATGATTCGATGAATATATCTATAGGAAAGAGTCCATTTAAGATTGTTTATATAATATCACCAAAAGGTGTGGAATATTTGGTTGCATTGGTATATTTAGAAAAACAAAAGAGTGCTGATGCAAGTGATTTTGTTGAAAGCATTCATGAATTGCAGGAGCAAGTAAAGAATAAATTGCAGATCATCAATTATAGTTACAAGAAAAGGGTAAATAAGCATAGGATACATAAGGTATTGCATGAGGGTGATATGTTCAAGGATCACTTGAGGAAGGAATGGATTTCGAAAGGCACATATAACAAACTTAAGTATAAGAATATAGGTCCATGCCGAATTCTAAAGAAAATTTCCTATAACGCTTATTGCTTAGAACTTTCAGAAAAGTTTGGCAAATCACCCATATTTAATTTCATTGACCTTTATGAGTATCATGATGGGGATGTAAGTGTTTATGAAGATACTCTTAGTGAGTTGGGATAGCAATTACTACTAAAGTTAGTGGAACGCATGGAAGAAATTCTTGTTACAAGAATTAGTAAGAAGATGCACTAGAAGGACTACAAGGATTATTTAGTCTAGTTGAAGAATCAAGGGATAGAGGATGCATTGTGGGTGACTGAAGATCAGTTAGCATGCTTGCAGAACTCTTCACCTTCAAAACTAGTCTGCACATGAGATGGAACTCATGTTTCTCTTAGCAGTGGTGTCTAATGTAGAAGCATCCTTGGGATCTGGTAATTCTCATAACCCAAAAATATTTCCATTCCACACTGTAGATAATAAATTGAATAAGGGCCATGTTTTTCTTGTTAGTGGTGCATTTTTTTAATAATTATTTCACCTTGTTATTATTTCTCTCTTTTCATTACTCGTAGTTCCTTTATAGCATGATGTTACTCGTTATAACTCTTGCATGTGATAGCATTGTATATTGTAACAAAACACATCTAGTTTGACCCCACTAACACTCACTCTTGTTTAGTCGGAGTTACATGTGGGTGGAGTAACCACACCTAGACAAATCGTTATTAAAAACAACAATGAAGAAATACCAAACATTGAGGAAGGTAAGAGATGGGAAATTGTTCAATCTTGGAAAAGGAAGCATAATCGATCCAAGGGAAGGCCATTGAGTTTAAAAGGGGAAATAGAAGCGATGAGAGGGGGTTAGTTCAACACACAAGAAAATTCATGAAAGATGTGTTGGAGAAGAATATCTAGTCAATGAACAACATGAAGGACAAGGATGAAGCATAGAATTACCTCCTAGTGTTAAAGACCCTATTATCCTAATGATTTCATTATTGTTACTTGAGTGTTGCTACTCTTACCAGTGTTGGCAGTAATGTAACCCAGTGATTTTATTTTGGATCAATAAATCATGTGTGTGTTTATTTTGGTATTCAACAGTTAAATATATGTGTTATATTTTTCATTTTGTTTGGTTAACACATGATGGGTTTCCATTGTGTATTCTAAAATAAGGGTGAGGTTCTGTAACTAGCTTTGTTGCATCTCTAGCATATGTGTCATTCAATGTCAGGAAAAGTAGGTTTATCTCTTTTTTATTTCTATTATTATTATTTTTAGGTGAATGTAATTTTTTTATCTTAATTTAATTTATTAAATAAATAGGTCCTAGATATCTCCCTCATATGATGTGTAAATTAATCCCAGTCTTAGCACACTTGAATTGACAAAAATTGCTAGAGAACATGCATAAATTTCACTCAAAATTAGAGATTGAATTGGTGCATAACACTAACTTGCATTGAATAAGTGTAAACTATCCAACCTTTCTAATCTGATGTATTTCCAAATATATACTACATTATAGATTCAAAATCCTAAGTGTTAGATTTTTAACATTAAGCTAGCATTATATTAGGATCTTTAACTGAGAGAATAACAAGCACAGCAATCAAACACAAGAGACAATCAACACAATTTTTTTCCTCAGGGAAACCATAAATGGAGAAAAACCCCACAACTTCCTCAGAGATAGAATCAGCACCAAATAGCAAAGCCCAAAAAATAGTAAGAAGATCTCCCAACAGTAGTAACCTCTTTCTTCCTAGCTCCAGTGTCTTCTTCTTCCTTAGCTATGCACTACAACTAAGTGTGAGTGAGTGAGTGAGTGTGATAAATAGAGAGGCTCACTCTCTATTTACACTAATTCCCAACTTGACAATGACTCACTAGGGCCGACTTCTCTAGGAGAGTCTAATAACCCTAGTGCCCCAGAACTGTGGGGACTTTAACCCTTGAACAATAGGAGGGTTACCCACAATGACTTGACATGACTTGTTTACATTATAGATCCTACCTATAGGAACATTGGGGCATGACATGACTCAAATACATTATAGATACTTCTTGAAATAAACATCGGGGTACAAGACATAAGATATATAAGTGAATACATTCTTAACTTACAAATACATCAACACTCCCTCTTAACTAGGAAGGTATTCTTTCAACACAATTTTTAGCACTAGACTTCTTCTCTATATCAAATGGATCATCTTGTCATCTTCATCTTCAAGTTTTCTTCTTCATCTTCAAGTCTTCTTCTAGGTCATCTTCTTCTTCAAGTCTTCTTCTAAGTCATCTTCTTCTTCAAGTCTTCTTCATCACGAGATCTGGATCATCATGACTACTGGATCATGATCACTGTATCATCATCAAATCTGGATCATCACTTGATCTGGATCATCATCAAGTCTGGATCATCATCACATTTGGATCAGCACTTGATCTGGATCATCATCATTAGTGCTATCTCAGAATGGTGCTATCTCTCGATTCTTCTCATCACAGGAAGTTCTACCGTAGCCAGCCATTTTTCATGTTGGTTATAGGACTACCCTTCATGTAGGTATTCAGCACTTATATATGACCCTAAGTCAGAATGGCCTGCCTAGCTCTTACATCTGACCTCATCTTGTCAGAAAGACACGCCCAGCACTCACATCTGACCTCATCTTGTCAGAAAGGCACAGCACTCACATATGACCATGTGTAAACACATCATGCCAGAATGGATCAGCACTTACATCTGAACTCATCTTGTCGAAAAGGCTCTGCACTTACATTCGACCCCATCTTGTCAAAAAGGCACAACACTCACATCTGACCATGTGTAAACACATTGTGCCAGAATGGCTCATCACTTACATCCGACCTCATCTTGTCAGAAATGCTCTACACTTACATTCGACCATGTGTAAACACATCGCATTGAAAGGGCTCTCAATCCCAGACTAAGGGTTCCTGGTAACTGACCAGGTGCCTCCATTCTCCTAGAGAATGGCATCAACCCTTATATCTGATCAAGTGGGAAAACATCCCTCAATCACATCAGAATGGACATGCACTCACATCTAATCATGTAAGACTACATCCTACAGTGATATCAGAATGGCCCTCAATCCTAGTCTGAGTATTCTTGGTAACTGACCAGGTGCCTCCATTCCAAGAATGACATTCAACCCTTACATCTGATCATGTAGGAACCAATCCTACAGTCACATCAGAATGGCTTAGCACTCACATATGACATGGAAGGAACCAAATCCTCTCACCATGACAGAATGGATCATCCCTTGCATCTGACCATGGAAGGAACCTAATCCTCTCACCATGTCAGAATGGATCTAGGTCTCATAATTTCCCCTTGGAGGGAACCTCGATCTAGAGAACACTAAGCTTCTTCCTGAAATACTCAAACTTCACTCTAGCCAATGGATTTGTCAACACATCAGCTATCTGTTCGTCCGTCACAACATACTGGAGCTTCACTGCTCCTCTCTGCACCATATCCCTGATATAGTGATACTTGATCTCAATATGCTTCGACTTGTCATGGAACACTGGGTTCTCTCACCTTCACACAACTCTGGTTGTCGCAATATATACAAGTAGCATCTAACTGGAGATCAAATAAATCAGAGAGTAGCTTCCTCATCCATACTGCCTCACAACTAGTTGAACATGCTACGACATATTCTACTTCAACTGTACTCAGTGCCACACAAGACTGCTTCCTGCTAAACCAAGAAATCACACCTGATCCCATACTGAAGCAACATCCTGAAGTGCTCTTCCTATCGATGGAACTTCCTACCCAATCTAAGTTAACATAAGCCTCTAGGTTAATCTTTTGATTTTCCTCGTACTTGAGCCCATAATCAACTGTACCCTTCAGGTACCTCAGAATATGCTTTGCAGCAATCAAGTGAACATGTCTCAGATCTGTTAGGAACTAGCTCAAGGTGTTCATAGAAAAGCAAAAATATGGTCTCATGTTTGTCAAGTACATCAAGGACCCAATCATCTGACGATACATCGCAGCATCAATCGCTTCTAATGAAGCATCACTCAATAGCTTCAGGTTCGATGCCATAGGTGTGGTTATGGCCTTGCAGTCCATCATCCTGAATCTCTTTAGAATCTCTACTGCATACTTCCCTTGTCCAAGGAATATTCCATCCGCATTTTGCCACACCTCCATGCCTAAGAAATAGTGCATCATACCCAAGTCTTTCATTTAAAACTAGGTAGCAAGTTTCCTCTTTGTATCAGTAATCAACCCATCCACACCTGTTACAAATAGATCATCCACATACAGTGGGAGTATCATTGGATTGCCATCCTCAACCTTGTAGTAAAGGTTGGAATCTACTTTACTTTTGGTAAATCCTAAACTGGATAGGAAACCATCAATTATGCCATACCATGTCTTGGGTGTCTATTTCAAACCGTACAGGGCTTTCTTCAATCTACACACATGAGACTCCCTTTCATGTGTCTCAAAACCAAGTGGCTTCTCCACATACACTTCTTCTACTACACCATTCAAGAAAGCAATCTTGACATCCATCTGGTGTATATTTCATTTCATCATTGTAGCCAGAGCAAGTACTCATTTGATGGAAGTGTATATAGCTACAGGTGCAAAGGTTTCTTCATAACCTATTCCTTCTTTCTGGGAGAAACCACGAGCCATGAATCTTGCTTTATATTTCTCTATGCTGCCATCTGCAGCATGTTTGATCTTGTAGATCCATTTGGAAGTTACAATGGACTTCCCTTCTAGTCTTGGGACAACATCCCAAACATCATTCTTCATGATCGATTGATACTCTTCAATCATAATCGATACTCTTCAATCATAGCCTCCTTCCATTCTTTCCTTTCTACTGCTTCTTCATAGTTGGAAGGTTCTTTATCATTAATGTCACATAGCAAGGCTACATAACTAGAGCAGGACCTAGTTCTCTTTCTTCCTCTAGGTGTTTCTTCTAAAGCTCCATATCTTTTTGCACCTTGTATAATTTCTTGTACCCAAGCAAGTTTCATCTTATGAGGATTCTTCTCCTGAGGTGGATCTACAGGTTCTTGAGGTTCTTCTAATTCTCAATATTCTTCTTGAATTTCATCGTTCATGGTTGTATCATGAATTCTAGGTGCTCTAATTTCTTCAGGTTCTTTAGCCAGTCTCTTCCTGGATTTGATGTAGGCTGAATCTTCATCAAATTTTACATCTCCACTAATGTCAACCTTCTTGAACCCTGGGAAGTATATTCTATAAGCCTTCGAGATTTCAGAGTATCCCACAAATATACCCTTGTTTCCTGAAGGATCTAAATTCGTCCTCTTCTCTTTTAGAATATGTATGTATACAGGACAGCCAAATATTCTGAGATGGTCAACTTCTGGTTTCTTGCTGGAGAATACTTCTTTAGGAGTCTTGTTATCGAGTAATCTGTGAGGAGTACGGTTCTGTACATACACCACTGTTCTAGTAGCTTCTGCCCATAGATGGATGGGAAGATCTTGATCATGAAGCATGGCCCTTGCTGCTTCCATGATCGTTCTATTCTTTCTTTCTGTAATCTTATTCTATTGTGGATTATATGGAGTTGATAACTCCCTCTTAATCCTTGATTCTTTGCATATCTCTTTGAATTCATTTGATGTGAATTCTCCACCATTGTCTGATCGAAAAGTATTGATCTTCCTTTTAGTGTGGTTCTCGATCAAGGCTTTGAATTCCTTGAACTTGTTGAATACTTTATCTTTGTTCTTCATAAATTATATCCATGCCTTTCTAGAAAAATCATCAATAAAAGAATCATAGTAAACATACCCTCTTAGTGAACTAGATGACATTGGACCGCATATATCAGAGTGGATGATTTCCAATATTCCTTTTTCCTTGCTCTCGCTACTTGGAAATGTCTTCTTTATGTTCTTTTCTTTCGCACATCCTTTGCATACACCTTCATGTTTTGTCTACATTTCTGGGAGACCTTCAACAGCTTTGCTTGCAATTGGTAGTGCTCTGTAATGGACATGTGCAATCCTTCTATTCCAAAGCTCATTTGGTTCTATCGATTCATGAACCAAAGCTTGTTTTGGTTGTCCCTTCAATTTTTATAGTCCTCCTTCTTGTTCCCCAATCACTACTACATCATCGAAAGACTTTCCTTTTGGCCACATGAGGACTTGGACATCTACAGATGCAAACCTCATTCCTTTTGCATCTAATGTAGATATGGAGAGGAGGTTCTTCTTTAGTCCAGGTACAAACAATACATCTTTCATATTGATAGACTTTCTAGAGTCTAGCTTGTATGAGGATTCACCACTACCTTTTATTGGATACTGGTAGTCATCTCTAAGTTTCACCTTGTGAGGTGATTCATGTTCAGATAATTTCACAAAGGATTCCTTGAATCCTGTCATATGTTTGGAAGCACCACTGTCTATAAGACAATCATTGCTACCATGTTTGATAGTTCCTGTGAGAGCGGAAATCAGAACATATTCTTCATCACTTGAAGAATCATCACTGACTTGTTTGCTTCTCTTTGTGGAAGGTTCATCATCCTCTATAGCATGAGCATGATGTCTTCTCTTGTTTCCCTTCTTCTTTCGAGAGATACTTTTGTTTCTAGGACAATCTCTAGCAAAGTGTCATCTTTCATCACATGTATAGAAAATGAACTTGGACTTATCTCTAGGATTTCTAAAGTTATTGCTTTGATGAGAGTACTTACTTCTATGGTGGCTAGATCTGGTTTTCTTGGATTGTACTGTGAGATCTTGATCTTCACTTCCCATCTTTTCGTCTCAAGCTGCTATCCATGCTTCTTCTTGAGAGCATTATTCCCATAGTCTGCTGAACTTAACTAACTTCTTTTTGGCATAGATACCTTGAATGAAAGATTCCCATGTAATAGGGAGGCCATTCAAGGTGGTCATTACAATCTCTACATTCTCCACTTCTTCATCTACTGCTTCAAGTTCTTCTTTGATCTAGGAGACCCTTGTGAAGTATGACTATATGGTCTCCACATTCTGGATCTTCACATTCTTCAACTGGTTCCTCAAGGTCATCTTCTGGTTTATGTTCTTTCCTTCAAACAACTTGGTTAGGGAATCAAACATAGATTTAGGTGTCTTTAGGGAGGACACATGTGGTATGAGGTGATCCTTGATTGAATCAGCAATAATCCTCTTAGCCATAACCAACTTCTTCTTATGTAAGGCCTTAGCCGCATCTCCCTCTAGAACTCAAACCTCCTCATTGATATAAGAGTCCAAATCATTTTCTTCCAAGACCAGGGAGATCCTATATTTCCAGGCTCAGAAGTTATCAGCTCCATCAATCTTGTCATCAAGCTTGGTATGATGAGACATCTTAACTGAAAACCTCAAATGGAAATACAAAATATTTATATCTTACCAGGTTAAGTTTTCAGATCTGGATCTGGAGCTGAATTTATGCAGTGCTAGTTCAGGAGCAGATTATGGTTTTGCTTTTCAGGATTTCTGTCCAACCAAATTCTTTGATCTTGATCTCTAAACTTATATTTTGAGGAGGAGATCAATCCAGGCCTGGGCTCACTAAAAAATTCCACTTCTGTGGAAAGCCCTAATTTCTGGCAGTAGTGTCGGGTCCAAAATTGAAAAAGCTCAGAATTGGATTCTGCTTTGACAGCAATATGCACCCTAGGGAGGAGAATTAATCCAAACTTCTTTTGCTGAAAATCTGTGAAGCCCTAGTTCCCACAACCGCATAGTGTCTTCTTCTCAGGTTAGCTCTGATACCATTTTATATTTTTAACATTAAGCTAGCATTATATTAGGATCTTTAACTGAGAGAATAAAAAGTACAACAATCAAACACAAGAGACAATGAACACGGTGTTTTTCCTCGAGGAAACCATAAATGGAGAAAAACCCTGCAACTTCCTCAGAGATAGAATCAACAACAAATAGCAAAGCCCAAAAAACAGTAAGATGATCTCCCAACAGCAGTGACCTCTTTCTTCCTAGCCCCAGTGTCTTCTTCTTCCTCAGCTATGCG
Source organism: Pseudotsuga menziesii (assembly GCA_001517045.1). NCBI lineage: Eukaryota > Viridiplantae > Streptophyta > Pinopsida > Pinales > Pinaceae > Pseudotsuga > Pseudotsuga menziesii. Next base: position 600,272 of record LPNX010683888.1, on the reverse strand, counting down.
CTACAACTGAGTGTGAGTGAGTGTCTGTGATAAATAGAGAGGCTCACTCTCTATTTATACTAATTCCTGACATGAAAATGACTCACTAGGGAAAAATTCTCTAGGATATTCTAATAACCCTAGTTCCCTGGGACTGCGGGGACTTTAACCTCTGAACAATAGGAGGGTTACCTATAATGACTTGACATGACTTGTTTACATTATAGATCTTCCCGATAGGAACATCGAGGCATGACATGACTCAAATACATTATAGACACTTCCTAGAATAAACATCAGGGTACAAGACATAAGATATATAAGTGAATACATTTCAAATTTACAAATACATCAACACTAAGAAGGCAAGGTGAATCCTCACAAATAGCAGGCTCACTAAAATTGAAAATCCCCCATAGGTGCACAAAATACTTTACATATCTGTCGAGGTCACAAATTATTTGAATATGGAATGCCATCTAATGAGAGGTAAAAATTCCATAGGATCATGCTTTTGAGAGAGAAAAATATGAAGTATGAGTTGGGAAAAAACAAGACAGTTGCCATGAGACTAGTTTTAACCTTTTCCACCTTAAAACTGAAAAACAATCTAAGCCCGAGAAAGGATAGAAAGAATAATTAGTAATATATGAAGTCAATAAAGTTAGAAAAATAGTATCCATAATCTATGTAAGGCGCTCTTGGGTGTAAACATGGCAAGTGTCGATAAAATATGCAAGTGGATCCCAACTACCTAGTCTAGAACCTAGGATATTATTCATGGAGATTAATAAAAGATATCGTAAGTATGATGATGGTTTTTTAAGTATTCTAACACCCACATTTAATCCTAAATTATGTGAAATATCAGAAATATATAAGATATATAGGGCCTAGTAACAAGGCTTAGTCACCCTTTACATACTGCATGTCCATAAAAACAAGGAAAGAAGGAAAACATCATGAGAAAAACCTTCCCTCAAAGCATGGACATGAACAAAACTTGTGAAATATTGTCTTTAATATGTCTTCACCATGTGATCATATATCCCAAGTAGTGATTTGAGATGCTTGAAATTCTTCTCTGAGAATTCCTTGGTAAATATGTATGCAACTTGCTCATTTAATGCACAATAATTCATAGCAATGACCTCATCATGCACAAGTACTTTGATGTAGTGCATATGGATCTCTATATGTTTGGTTTGATGCCTATAAAAAGGGTATGTTGATATTCTTATAGCACTCTGGTTGTCACAAAAAATTACTATGGAAGTGCTAGACTTGAAATCCCAAACTCTCCAATTATTCCTTGCAACAACAAACATTGAGTAGTTATGTTCACAACTCCTCTGTATTATGCCTCAGTTGAAGAAAGTGAAATGGAACTTTGATTTCTACTTGACCATAAACTAGGCCCACCTAAAAGAATAAAAACATATCCTGAATTTTATTTTATATCAGTGTTATCTCGAGCCAAATCAAAATCAGTAAAACCAACTAAATCTAGAGAAAATTTTGCAACATAGTGTATCCCATGTGTCTTGGTTCCTTGCAAAAAGTGGAAGATTATTTTGGATTCCCTCTAATGGATTTCATGTGTCTTCTCCATGTGTATATATTTCACACTCATTACATATTAAATATCAGGTCAAGTGTGAGTAATATAGAGAAGGAACCAACTAGCTTCCTGTACAAGGTTTTGTTCATCAAAGGAGTTGAATCTCCTTCTTCAAGCCTAACTCCTGAGAGGAAATGAGTCTTGGTTGGCTTCAATATTTCATATTAAAATTATTTATCAGGTCTAAATAATATTTGGAATGATGTACTTTGATTCAAGAGGTTGATTGAGAGATCTCAAGCCCCAAGATATGGCTTAACATCCCCAAATCGGTCTGGAGAAAGCTTGGTTCAAAGAATATTTCAAGGATCCATATACAAGACAATAATAAATATTTAAACATTAATAAAATTTATATATAAATTAGGATCAAACTTGCATCTATTAAAATTTTGAGACAATAAGAATCCATCTATTTTGGCATACCAAGCTTTGGGAGCTTGTCTTGGGCCATATAAGAATTTATTCAACCTGCACCCAAGAGATGGACTAGTGAAAAAACCTTCTAGATGCTGCATATATATATATCCTCTTTGAGATCACCATGTAGGAATTCACTTTTTACATCCATGTGATGTACCTCCCATTGCTTGGATGCTGAAATTCCCAAAACTAGTCTTATTGAGTCCATATTTTCCACTGGTGCAAAGGTCTGATTGTAGTAAATGCCTTGGACTTGGGATAAGACCTTGGTGAATAAAATTTCATTGTACTTCAAAGGAGATCCATTAGTATCAAACTTTTTTTTGAATATCCATTTGCACTTCACTAGCTTTTGACAAGGTGGGAGATTGACTAGCTCCCGTGTTTCATTTTTCTGTAGCAAATGGAATTATTCTTTTATGACTTCATTCCATATTGGATAATATGATGCTTATTCATGTGATTTTAGATCAGATTCAATCATCAAATAATACTTCTCAATAAATCTTGGATCCTTGAAAGAGAGGGAAGTATCAAACTAAGATCTAGTTCTTCTAGGATCACTAGGACTCCCAACTAGTTATCCAATTTCTTGTATAGTATTTGCTTCCCACTTAGGTATTGTAGGATTTCTTGGATTTGCAATCATATCTTATTAATTATTAGACATATAAAAATCATAAATCTCATTAGAGTCTTCACTTACAATCATAGGTTGTAGTGAAGAGTATTCTCCAATTTTAGTTGCTGGCATGGGATCTTCTTTGAATTGAACACTCCTTTCGGTGAAATATTTTTCAGTGCTCAAGTTGGTCAATTTGTAACCTTTGCAACTTTTCTATATCCAACAAATAGGAATTCTTGGCATTTGGGCTCAAAATCGCTTCTCTTCTCCGGTGGATTTCTAACCCAATCTTTAGAGCCAAAAATCATAAAGTGGGAAACATCAGGTTTGTGTCCACTCCAAGTTTGAAAGGACTAATTTTATCCAAGTATTTTTGAGGCACCTTATTCTGAATATATGCTACACACTTGATTACTTCATCCCAAAACCTTGGTGGAAAATATTTAGACTCCATCATGCAAGTAGCCATCTCTTTGAGAGATTTATTCTTCCTCTCAGCAACACCATTTTGTTGAGGCGTGTAAGCAATCGAATGTTGTATATGGATTCCTGTACCTTCACAAAATTGTATCAATTCAGACTTAACATATTCACCACCATTATCATATTTGAGAGCTTTGATATTCCTTCCATATTGATTCTCTACTAAGGATTTAAAAACCTTGAAAACATCAAATAATTCTTACTTGTACTTGAGGAAGAAGACCCAACAATATTTGGAAAATTAATCAATAAAGGTTAGGACATATTTAGCTTGACTCATTGAAATGTGAGGGAATGAACCAACTATATCACTATGAACAAGCTAAGGGGTGTAGAGTTTCATTCATGAATTACTCTCTCATACGTGTTCTTTGCAAGGATGATTTTAAGAACCCCCCCTAGATTTATATGTATACAAATTGGGCGAATCTCTCCGATATATAGGAAAATTTGAAGGCGATTTTATCAATAATATAATATGTACATATAAAAAATTTGCTGAATCTTTAATTTTATTATATAATGTTGTAAAATTTTGGAGAATCTTTCATTTTATTATATAATGTTGTAAAATCTTGGTGAATCTTTAATTTTATTATATAATGTTGTAAAAACTTGGCGAATATTTAACTTCATTATAAAAAATTCTAAAAACTGGTGAATCTTTCACTGATTTATAGAATATTGTCAAAATAAAAGAATAACAACATTAGTCAAATAACATGAATCACATCATCAACAACAGAACATGTAGACTCACAAGTCACAACAGGAAGGTGTCAGTGAAACACAACTGCACTGACTAGATTCAGGGCAAGTGGGGACTCCACTTATTATCTCATCCCTTAATGGTCCAATGGACATGTGGGGACCTGAATCTTGACAAACTGATAAACTCATAGAATCATACATTATGCTCAATCTTGGCCTCCACTAGACAATTATGGTCATGGAGGCTAATACAATTATGCATTGTAATTATGCCAATTGATTATTGCAATAGATGAATGTTGGTCTTGTGCCAATAGGTATCCTACAATCAATGCATAGGAACCTAGTGCATAGACCATTTTTCTCTTCGCTTAGATATGTAGAGCTCGTTTATTTTTTTGAATAACAATAAGTATTTACAAAGAAATTATACAGTCAGCGTAAAAGAATTGAAAAACTGAAGAAAATTAATTCATGCAACTAAAAGTTAATAAAAGAATCTTTTCTCAAATCCTAAAACCAACCTTGATTCAAGCTACAACAAAGGGTTAAATCAAGCATCGAATGAGAACTAGAATCATTCAAAGGAATTAACACAATATTTAACCAAAATACACACAAACTTCAAAAATCAACAAAATGCTTCAAACAAAAGCAATAAACAAACCATAAAAATTTGTCAAGATATTTGTGCTAAACACCAACGTGGTTTCATGTACTTGAATGAGCCCATTCTTTCTTAGCGAAAGTGTTGTCAAAATGTTTATTTATCATTTAATGTTAGGAAACTATCTATGTGAAGAGATAGCTCCTTGGCCTAGCTTTCCCAAATTCCAGCGTCATTTCCTATCAGATACAAGAAAGAGACAATGTAAGAGATAAATATCAAACCATCAATCTTAAAATAAGCTACATGAAGGTAATGTAGCTCAAATCATCAATGTTACAACAAAAAAGTATAATGTAGAATCTATTTTTCCCTAAAACATAACCTCAAATTCATATATGGAGTTGGGGTTACGTTTGAGTTCTACTTTTATCTTTTTATAGGAGCTACTTTTGGGATCCCACTATGTATTGTTAGCTTTTAGATTTTTATAGGAGCTACTTTTGGGATCCCACTTTGTATTGTTATCATGGTACTGCACAGTTCTGTTGGCCTACTTTTGGGATCATTTATTGGACATTAATAAAATAATCTTATCTTATCATAATTCTTTTTGTTACCTTCATCATATGCTTAATGTGTTACTTTCATTATATGCTTAATGTACATATTGTGTGCCAATCGGTTGTTAGATTACCACAAGGTTAGTTAAGCACACAAAGTCTACACCACCAGTTTTAGATTGGGTACCATCATCAAAATGGGGGCAAGTGCCCAAACGTTTCCCAAGGATTTATTTCCAAGGAAAAAAAACACCAATGTTCCACCAAGTTTCTGGGATGTGCAAATTTGGGAGCAAGGGAACACATCCAAGGAGACATGTGGAATCACCCCACAAAATCTATGGAACATTGAAGTCTCCAACATAAGAGGCCAGCCCAAATACTAAAAAGATTTAAAATATGAGAATTGAAACATTAGCCATTAAAACTATTACATAACAGCAATTTAAGCTTATCCAATTGGAAAAAGCATACCCAACTGCTAATATCCAGCACACAATAGCAAGAGAACAAGTCTAGAAGTACCCTATTCTGAGCATTTTCTTCCAGCAGTGCTAGACCCTGTTCTGAGTATTTTCTCCCAGTTGCAACGTCACAACCAACAGCCACATAATAGTAAATGTTTGAGGTATTTATTGTCCAGCAGCAGAAAATAATTAAGTATTTACTATTCACTGTACCCACAATATCCAACAAGGGACTATGGCAAATACTTGAAGTATTACGTTTTAACTTTTAACTATGGCCACAACAATAAATATCCAGTAGCAAGGTTTTTATGATTCCAATAGTCCACAAGCATCCAGCAGCAAGAATTATGTTTCACAACATATGGGAGTCATAGGCCGAAGGTCTCAACTCTCCCTCACATGGTCTCCCTCACACTGCCATGCCCATATAGCCTCACTGCTCACACAAGTTAAAAGATAGTGCACATAACTCACTCAACCACAGTCTCTTTCACGGAACCATAGTAGCACAAGACCCCTGACATAGCAAAAACTTAGAAATATCATGGTGACAACACAGGTGAATGATGGGTAGTAGCAGAGAACTCATAGGAGGCTAAAAGAATTAAACATTACGTTAAAATGTGTAATTTATACATTGTCAAAATTGGTCAATATGGATGCAGGAGCAAGGCATTTTAGATAGGAATATTTATGTTTTTGGAAGAATTCCCCTCAAAAGGGAAGGTGGGGTACATCCCCCTTGGTGTATCCCCATTCTGTGAGCGTGGGAAGCACGTCCCCTACCCTTGGGGACACATCCCCATGTAACACTGAGAAGCACTAATCTAAAAACGCCTTATACTACAGAATTTATTAGGACAGTCAGTGAAATGTTTGCAGTATATATCCAAGACATGACAATATATATCTACCTTGTAATATATCCATTCAGAACTTCACTTGCATGACAAAAACTTTAAAAAATGGAATTTATTCAGCACCTGGTCCTAGAACACGAACAATAGCACCTGAACCTTCCTGAATTGATTTTATTGTTGCTCCCTACCTTCCAATTAAACTGCCAACCTATGTGCCAGCCAAAAGCAACCGAGTTGAAGTCATTCCACTACCACCCTGCTGAGTTCGACCCAATTCCCCTATGCCATTTGGACCTCCTTCTATAATTCGCTTATGAACCTTGGGTATCCCATCCATAGCTGGAGAAATTGGTGCTTTTGGTTCTTCTTTTGCCAAAACCATAACCCGTGACAAGAGATATTATGAAGTTATTTAAGGTGAAATCAGAATAAAATATTTTGAATCATAGAATTAGAAAAACAAAAAACCCAAGAACGTACAAAATTTTGAAGCCAACAATCTATGTAAAGATACAATCCCTCATTTTTGAAATACAAAAATAACACATCTGTGCAAGAATGTAAAATAATCAAATTGTTATCATATGCCAGCCACAATAGGAGAAATGCTTGGAAACTTCTTTTTTGAAAAAACACAGAGTACTGTAGGAAACAGCTCCAAGGTTTAGAAATAAAAGATCTAAGGATTTTGAAAACATCTGATGCAATGGAAAACTCGAATTCCCTTGATTGGATCAAATAACACCTCTATGATCCTCTTTGTAGGATAATGGATAGGTTCTTCAAATATAAACTTTGATTTAGCATCAATTTGGAAGTTCCCATTACTTGGAAAGACTAGATGATCTGCATCCAGACATGAACAGTTCTTACATGGCAGTTTTGATAAAGTATTCCATTTATTTTAGCAAATAAAGAACACAATTTAACAAGAAGACCAAACATCAAGGATTCAAATAAAGCTTACAGTGCTTTCAAGAGTGCCTTGAATTCCTTCTAGAATCTTAATGCGTGATCTAGTCTCTTCACACATCTTTTTCACAAATTCTCCCTTGCAGCCAATAATTCCACCAACCTTCTGAATAGGAACAAGAAGCCAAAATACATTATCCCCAAGCCATCCTGGCCATTTCTTATCTATTAATCTAGCACCAATCTCATCTTCTCAGCCCCTTTTCTGAGGAAGGCTAGTATTTCTGGCCATTCCAATCATGTCTGATTTCTCTTGAATGGTTTCCATTGATGCCATTGCCATGTTGCTTGGCTGACCTAAATCAAACAATGTAAACAATCAATCAAGTAGATCTTGTTCTGTGTGAGATAGAATGGCCATACAATGCATGTATCCTTCTTTTTTATTTTTATTTTTCTTGTTTCTTTCTTTCTTCCATTTTTATGTACTGGTTGTGATGGCTAGGTTGGATAGGAAGGGATGGTGTATGGGAAAATAAGGGAAAATAATTAACAATTGAAGAACATATCACTGCAGAATCGACGGGAAATATAAACAAAAACAAAAATATTGATTTGTGCTAAATAATAAACTGCCAACCAGCCTATGTTAGGAACAAAGGATATAAATCAAAGGTGCAGAGCAAAAAAGCAATTAGCTAAACATCTGACAGAAGCAATATATATAGTCACACAATGCAAAATAATCATATTCTACAACTTATTAAATAATTCACATTAAAGCTCATATTTACCACCAACAGCAATCCATGTACATAAGCACTTAAAAGACACTATTGGGCTCAAAGCAGAGATGAAAACCTTGAAGTAGAAAAAATTCCTCTTGCAAAAGACTAAAAGTGCAAAACTAGTCTACATAATCCTAGATTTCATCTGTTCTATAGACCTGTGAAGATGAAGGCTTATGGGAGCTGAGAAGGAGAAAGAAAGGTAAACAACCAATACACAAGCAATGACAACCAACATAGAATATGTGCATCCAACGGGCGGCCAAAAGCATACAGAGTGTTGGGATTTGCTAGAGATTAGGGTTTCTTATGTTATAGAATTTATTGAGCCCCAACAATTGTTATGCTGAATTCATTGGCTGTGTTTTCATCTTCTCATTTGTCGTTATTGGGCCATGTGGTAGTTGCACTGGTGGAATTAGCAGCTCTCCTAGCCTCCCATAAGGCATGCAGAGGGGAGAATGATAATAGCCACCACACAATATTGTCATTTTGACTAATTCTCAAGGAGGAACCATGCAAGGATCAAGTGCTACCAATCATGATGTTCAAATTTAAATTCATGTCCATGTAGGTTGTTGATTCTTCTCTCCTTGCAATCCAAGCAAAATTAACAACTCATTTTATAGCCCACAATGCACATGGATATAAATGCCACTCATATATAATCTCAGTAGCACTATTGTCACCATTACAATCAAAACAACTTATGTTTGCTCTCAGCAACAAACTCATTCATTGGAAACATCTATGTTCTCACTGCCTTGCACATCACACTAGTGCCCAACACAATATCATATTTCCATTCCATTGTTGAACTTTACATCATAGTTCAGATCTGCACTCACAAATGAAACCTATGGGTCCTAAATTTTGGAGCTTAGTTTACACCTATCAAAGCCTAGATCTGCATATACTAAAACATCTTTAAATTAAGTTTAGAAGGGAAAACAATGTACTCTGTGTTAATTGAAAATAGCAGATAGAAGGAAGCTAAATATATATTTTTGCAATATGTAAATTACAAACAGCAATACAAACTCTAATAGCAATCACAACTACTCACTATTATTCAGAAAAGAATATTACAACATCTAGTACACATGTTGCTTACACTTGCTCTCACTGCAAAACACACTAAAATTGTCTCTCAGGATACTTATTAATGCACCCCTCATTATTTATTCACTTAGGAAAATATTTACCAAATGGGAGATAAATGACTCTAGTGGAGTGCCCCACTTAAAATCATACATAGATCCCATTGTCCAGCAATAAAGCACACCTAGTTTCCTAGAGGAATGCGCCTCACTTGACTTGGAGTGAATGCCTAGGTAAGTGGAGACTGGGGTTTCAAATCTGCTAGTGTGTTAGGTGCATGCTGCTAATCATAGCCACTGGAAATTCCATCCACCACGGTCAAACAAATATGTCCATAAAATATTTGTGACTAGGGTACAGTCTGTATGGAAGAGCAAGGCTACCATAGAATGTTTCTATGTTCACTCCAAGGGATGCCATAAACTGTTCAGTCTTAAGGTGGGACTCAAATGCAAGTAAAACGCCGAAATGATGATGAAATATCACATTAATAGTTCAATATTCTAACAATCATGTGGTAACAAGGTTACATCCATGCAACAGACAGGATCTGATAGAGAAACGCCGAAATGATGATGAAATATCACATTAATAGTTTGATATTCTAACATTCATGTGGTAACAAGGTTTACATCCATGCAACAGACATGATCTGATAGAGAGCATTCAATATCTGAAACGTGAAGAGAACATTTAACCCAATTTCATAGAATAGCCATGATTTGTATATACTGCCAGAAATTCCGCCAATTCTAAGTTGGTTATATTTATCAAGAAGCATGATGGCAAGCAATACGCACCTTGAAAAGAAATATTTTGATTTGTCAAGAAGCATGATGAAAAGCAGTACGCACCTTGAAAAGTAAAATTTTAACTTGTTAAGTAGCATGATAACATGCAGTGAGCACCTTGAAAAGTATAATTTTGATTTATCAAGTAGCATGATGAAATGCAGTATGCACCTTGAAAAGTAGGATTTTGATTTTTAGTGTGGCGAAAATCAAGGCTCACACACTACAATACTTATTAGATTGCAATTTTGTATTGAAACTTGAGACATGCACAACCAGCCAAAAGGATATCATGTTATAACCATTTGGGCCTGGTGAATTTAAAAATTAAATTACATCCAAACATCCTGTATTTTCGGGACATATCTAGATATTTTAAGTGTAGGAAAATTCAACTAATATCGACCTATACGAGCCCTAAGACTAAGCAACACGCATTCATAGGGTGATCTACACACCAGGGTAAGAATTTCCAAAAGAATCATAGAGAAAAACATAGCAGAACTATAATGGACAAGTAATCATGGCAAGTAAAAAGAGGCAACTTTTCTTCTTTAAGCACAATATCTAGGATCATCACCCTTGTTAATTATCAAAGCAACCTGTAGGCCAAGTATATATTTTACCTAAGAAAGCAACACAGCTATATACTTCAAGTCCTAGGATATTAAACATTCATCATCACAAATAGAAATCAATAATAATGGGAATCCATCTCAACGCACACCGAAATCAAGCACCACATAGAATTGCAAAAGAAAAACATGTTTGAAATCCAGCAATGACAAATACAAAACAAATTTAACTGAAGCTTGTAGAAATGCAAATCAATACCACCATACATATAAGGAAATCCTAAATAAAGGAATTTGCTCTGGACTACAAGTTTGAGATCAATATCTAAAACCAAACAAATTAGATCAAGTTTCAAGCATAAACTATGAAACAAGCAATTGAGGCAAAGAGCAAATGCATTTCACCATGAGCTAGAAAAAGTACAACAAAACACAAACTTAAATTAAATCAGATTAGTCTGGTATTTGAGATTTCAGACTTCAAAAACAATGGGAAGTATTTCTAAATGGATGCCCAAAGAAAGCACAAAAGAAGTGCTTGATTTCCTGCAATGAAAAAAACAAATCATATTTAGCTTAAGCTTGTTATAATGAAAATTCAAATCACCACAACATATACAAGGTAAACCTGAAAGGAAAATGCACAAAACTAAAGTATTTGGTTTAGAGTCTTGGACATTTTGTGTAAACAATATCTGAAATCAAGCCATATCATGTTTTCAACATACACCAGGAGTCTAGCAACGCAAACAGCATATGGATTTCACTGTGAGATATAAAAAGTAACAGAAACTAAGATCAAATCGTATTAGTATGTTTTTGCAGATTTAAGCATTAAGGTATTTTAAACATCACAAGGAACTACACCCTTCACTTGTCAAGTTATAATACAACACTCTTCAAAAAACCCCACAACTCCTGTGAATATCGCACTAATGCTTCTTAATGGAATAACAGAAATTTTATCAACAACTTCTATTTCAATACATCTTCTAAAGTCTCTCTATCATTTTCAAGAATATTATCCCAAACTTAAACAGTCCAAATTCCAAATCCAGACTCTGTAAGCATGAAGAACCTAATCCTCCCCAAAAATCTTAAGCCATGGTCATTATGTCCACGCTGTTGAAAGCAACTAAAATGAAACAATATATTTCAATATCAGCAAAAGACAATCATCAGTTATCCATCCATTTTAAACACATTTACTAGCTATATATATAACAAGCAAATAAAGTTCGAAGATTACATGGGCTATGAAAAACTCTGCCCTTCATGATCAAGTTCATCGCTATCATCCTTGTATATACTATGAATAGGCCATCCTTGTATATACTATGAATAGGCATGGTTGTGACTTTGACAAATACAAAAACTAGCACATAAAATAGGCTTACCCCAAGTCCTTAGGCATACAATACTAAAGCTTGGAATTGTTCACTTGATTCATAGTATTGATATAAGTCAAGTTTCATTGATATAAAGTCCATCAATTCCTCTTAACAATATTATGAACTTTTTTAAAGTAGCAAACAAAATGACTTAGTCTACTGTCCAACTCTGCTCCATGATTTCACGAACTCTTCTATTATATTCCCTCTTATTTTCATTGAACATTCGGGAAGCCTCTGAGTTTGCCGGAGAGTTGGGATTTGGATCACAAAGTAAGGACTGAAAAAATAGCTCAGTTATAGATGCAATATTATTAACACAATTACAGAAAGTACAACAAAGAATTGCATACAAATTCTAGACTACAACCACAATATCCCAAATTAATATAAGATTCACTGGCAGCATATACATTACATAAAGGTGTAAGAAACCAGTATGGGTGGTCAAGACACATGAACACCTGACACCTCAAAAATGCCAGAATTTATGAAGGTTTGTTATTAAAAAAATTAATAATCAAGACATCAAAATAAAAGCCCCATTGAGACCAATGACCACAACAAATTTTCTGACAGGGAACTAAGGTTGGCATTCCTAATCCCATTGTCGTATTTTGGTCAATCTATGGGTATTGAAATAATTTCATTTCATTTCTTGGCCGTTAAATTCAAGGCAAAAAAACATCAATGAGATGCTAGGGTACCCAATATGTAATATTTTTGTTTATGTAATATTTCTGTTCCTTGAAGTAGTGGCCACTTAATTATACCAAGTCCAGACATGGCAGTTAAGTGATGTTTAGTTGTTTACCTGAATAGACGTGAGAATAGCAGCAACATCATAGATTGGGCTCCATTGATTTTGTAAAATATCCAAACAAATGCTTCCATCAGTATAAACTACAGAAAGAAGAAATAACCTTTCATATGAGCATTAGAAATTTTGAAAAAATCAATTTCCACACATTCAATATTTTTTCTTACAAAAAGAAAAATTATTGCAAATTTGCAATGGCCTCCATATCACAGTCAAATTGGAAAGAATATTAGGGAAAAATGCTAAATGAATATGAACAGTCCAGAAGGAACTAGCTCATAATCTTTTATCACTGGCATAATTAATCCTAAATGTCTATCACAAGCAATGATGCAAAAAGGACATAAAATAAACATGAAAGTGAATACATCTTTTCCCAGTAACAAATCTACATCACACATTCATACTTTACAAAAACTACATATATTCACTGAAATAGTATAAATTTTGATAATTTAGATTAGTGCTATTCGACTGAGTCAACTTGACTAAAGCAAGTAGGACCAGTTTTTTAGCAGAACCAGTCAGAACTAGAGGTTGACTCAAGCATTGACCTGGTATGATTTGGCCAAGTTACAAAAATTGGCAACTCAGCCAAGTCAAACATGACACCCAAGTCTGATAGGGGATTTTGCTGGGATTGATATAGCCACTTACCCATGGACCAAATTAGTCAAAAATACTGAAAAAGGTAAAAAAAAACACCCTAAAAACATAAAACCACCAAAACACTAAACCTAGCGTATAAATTTAACCCACTTCTCCATTTTACCTCACACACTTCTCATTGCTAGCATTCACCATATGCTCAAACAAGCTTGGAGCTGATTTGCAGATCAACTGTGGCTGATCCCAATAGGGAATTGATCTGCATTTGTTTCCTACCATTTGCTAGTGAAATTGAAGGAGATCCCAGGGATCCAAGGAAGGACCCTGCATGAAACCATTCCACCTCTGTGTTTACAGAGGAAAGTTGCATATTTATGAAAATGTTATTGGGTGTTCAATGGTGCCAACTGATTTAAAACATCAAATGGCAACGGTTGTTGAATTCATTCACAAATAGTAGGCAAAATTTACATTCCCAGACCCAATCAAGTCAGACTAATGAGTCAGGCTTCATATTTATCCTTCAAATTAAATGATTCACAACCAGTAGGACCTAAAAGTTAACTATAGGGATCTCAGCATTTACTTATTACATATTATTACAGCATTATGATTTTCGACTCTAGAGGCCACTTAAGGCCTCTATGTTTATGTATTTTGTCTCATAAGTTTAATTATGTATATCAGAACTTATATTTTATGCATCTCAATATGGTGTTGCCTATTTGGACCCTTTAACATAAATAAAAAAAATAAGGTCTTGGGGTCAAATCCCTGGGTGGTTATGCATAGATATACAAGGGTCTCACTTGATGCCCCACCAAGTTAGGCTCCATAATCAGAGCCAGCAGGGTGCAGCCCATTCCAGTGGGCCACTTTTGAATTATTCCCATGGACATAGCAACTCCTCTCTGGGGTTGTGAACCAAATCATATATATATATATATATATATATATATATATATGAGAGAGAGAAAGAGAGATTAAAATTTAAATATTTTATGATATCTTTATTGGGACAATTCATTTACCAAGTCAGCAACCAACTCCAATTCGAGTCATAATTTTGGGACAAATCATCCCAATCCACAACCAATTCTGATATATTTGGTTCAAATTTTATGAAATCTAGCATACAGTTTGATAAATAATAAATTATGTTTCACACCTCAAAATCACTCATAAATTTTGAGACAAATCAATTCTATTTTGAGTCCAGGTCTGATATTTTGTTTAAATATTATGACATCTAACATACAGTTTGAGAGATTATGTTTCACACCTCAAAATCACTCATAAATTTTGGGGAACTTTTATATAGATTTTAAATTATCAAGTAATAATCATGGACATATTGATATTACATGACTAACCACTTTTACTATACCATTCAAGTAGGGAAGTGTAATGAGGACCATGACAAAAACACACTACTCATACATTTAAGCAACTGCAGACCATACCAATAATAAAATATCTTAAAAAATTCATAGGGATCAAAAATGCTTTCCACAAAACTGGTAAAGACAGAACTTCTTTTGGATGAGGCTAACAGCAATTCAAGTTTAAATTGAAAAGTACACCTATTTAACTTTCCCTTTTGGAGTTCCACACAGAATATCAAATGGAATAGCATATAGTCTTTGATAAAACAGAGAGCTGGGAGCGAAGCTATAAAATTGAAATTCAGAACTCCAAAAAGGATGAAGATATCTTACTGTTTGGATGAAACATCCTAGAAACAAAATGTACTGTCGGTGGCTTATTTGGATAGTCCTCCGTAAACTGAAGAGTCAACTTAAATGTACCTGCAAAAAAACCAACACTAGAGATGAAAAAACATAAAAATACTCTGTTCAAACACAACGTTTCACTTTATCATATAAACCATCATCCAACTCACTACATAACACATTTTCAAATACTGTTACTTCATCCAAGATTCAATTTCAAGGTAGCTAAGTTGAAGTCGATATAGATGACCAACCTAGAACAGCCAAAACTACACAACTTGACAAAAAATTAAGTTATTTAACATTACTCAACACCAACATATCATGTGGAGAAATTTTAAAATTGGATTGACAATATAGGAAAAATATAGGAAATCTTCTACGACCTACTTTGACAGGCCATAAAAATTTCAACTTGGATTGACATTCAAAATTAAGGCAAAATATAGGAACTCTTCTACAGCCTAGTTTGATAGGAGAAAAGTAGCCAGTCTGTAGAGGTTAATCTTTCAAACTACTCAATGTAAACAAACAATGAGGTATAACTTTATAGAGTTAAACTTAGCAAACTCTTTGGGAGCTAATCTCAAGAATACTAAAATATTTTATAAACCATCCCAGGTGTTAGCATTAAAATTTGTACATCTTTGACCTATGTCCCACTACTTGCTGGCCTAAAAATATTCTATTTTATCTGGGGCTACTGTGTACAGGGAAATGAAATTAACTTAATATAGAAAATTTCTCTTGAAACTGTCGTTACAACTTTTAGATAAACAGACATGCTTAAATTTTAAGCAGCCCCAGACTTATTTAAGATCCCATGACAAAATTTAAGCAATTTTCTCTTGCAAAATAAAATGTCTTTACAAAGCCACTCTTACTTTTGTGCAGTGAAAAAACTTCAAGCAATTCTAGTCGGTTAAGTGAATTTCAAATGACTAACACTCATGTTTTCTTTTTTTTCTTAACTTCTTTAAGGAGTTTGAAGTAAAAATAATTGGTATATTTGATATAACATATTACATGAGACCTTGGAACATCTCCTAAGAGTGTTACTCATAAAGTATTAACAGAAGTTCCTATTGGAAATCTTTTATCATATTTTTCTTGATCATTGCTTCAAGCAAGTGGCTCATATTTCATTGGTTTTAAGTTTTAACACCTCTGACTCTTGTTCAGACTCTTCTTGTTATGATTGATTTGATATTTGAACATCAAATCTTGTAAATTACCCCCATCTTTGAACCCTGGACATGTGGAATCAGCATACTCCGAAGAAGAATTATTTATCAATAAAAAACCAAACCACCAGTTATCATTATCTACATGCATGAATCAATTTTAAACTGCTACATTGTATTTACACTGTATTATACCTTTTAGTCCCATTGACCTACATTTGTGGTCATTTGTTGAACATTAATAAAATTATCTTATCTTATAACTTCTAAATTTTTTTACTGAATTCCCCTTACTACTAGGATGTATTTCTTTGTCATTATTAACATTCCATGTGATAAGACATCTGATTGTAGTGATAAATGGTGATTCAAAAACCAGTTCACTGGAGGACATTTGACTCCAATGTTAGAAACAACGGTGAAGCCACTTGAGCTATCCCAAGTCACTGTCTCAAGTGGCCCCCATGTTTAGTAGAATAATAGAATGGAGGCTTTCGCAGTTTGACAAGTTGTCCTTAATGTTTTCTCTAGGATAAGTTCTCATGGAGTAGCATCAATTTTTCTGCTATCTACATCTAGTCATAACGAAATTTTTAAAAGCGTCTGAGAGGATTTAGGATGGGAAAACCGAAATTTTGTATAGCTTCTATTTCGTGACAGTAAACTAAAGTTTGATAGTTCATTGGATTTGGAATCCATTTTAATTTATATATGTGAATACAATTGTAGTACCGATAACCTGATGCAGCTCAATTCCAATTTACTAATTAATAACCTAGATCCATCTTAAATTTAATCTAAAAACTCTATTAATAACCTATATCTATCTTAAGTTTAATCTATAAACTCTATTAATAACCTATTATATCCATCAAAGTTAAGATCAGATTTGAGATGGGTAGTTTAGTTTAATTTCCTAGAAATTTAATTTCCCGTGATCTTGTTGAATTTGATAACAGGGGAAGAGATTATTGATAAAACATCGTTGGAAAAATGGATGGAGGACATGAAGGCACCTGCTCTGGAACTACTGTTGGTTCTTTACAACCAGCTAAAACTGAGAGGGATCAAGATCTTCATCATCACAGGCCAAAGTGAATACTTGAGGGATGCAATGGCACAAAATCTAGGCAATCTGGGTGGGCTATGTGGGATGGATTGATCTGATAATGAGGTAAGCACGCCATTAACTCCAAACTGTAAATCGATGGAGTGTAAATGAGGTAAGCACGCCATTAACTGCCCTGAAGATTGATTCTCTCACTTGTTCCAAGTGTAGATCCGACATTTGTGATTGTTTATCTAGTAAGTCTGACCTACCTTAACGGCACAAAACCAAACCCAACAAAATAATGAAGTATAAACATACCTGCATATTGGAGTTTGCAAGAGCCGAAATTCTAGAGCTTGGCAACCTGAGAAAAACCTTAGCAAGAGCCTTACAACTCCATAATAACCTTTGAAACCAAATTCTCCGAGATTGAAACCCTATTAAGCTTTGAAACTTGATTATGTGGACAAAATTGGTCCCATTCTACCCCGCTGTCAGGATTTTTGGATGAATTTCTCTAAAAAAATATCCATAAGGAAAAACTAGGGGCAATTTACACTAGGTCTTAGATTAGCAATAAAAAATTCGGCGAAATTTCTATCGGTGACTTCCATGGCCAGAAATTGGGGGCGAATGTGGGCAAATATCAGTATTTTCGTGGGCTAAAATTCATTTTCCAGTTTTTTCCTCTTTCAGGATGAAGGTGAATTAACTTGGGTCAGCTATATATTAAATAAATAATGGGCTAATTTATTAAATAAAATAAAAACATTTTAATATAAAATTCACCCACCTTTTTTTGGGTAACCTTTAAACTTCGCCATTGGGATAAAATTCGCCCTTAAAATCATCCTTGGTTCTTTGGTTTTTTCCTAGGATGCATCCTTGACAAAATGCTTTAGAAAACTTGATATTGGGTGTAACAACTCGGTTTTGACCCCGTTTGCATTAAATGTAGATGATGTATATATTGTAATTAATCATGGTGTGGAACTAAAGGATAAAATCCCCACCATGGATTATCATTTTATGTTCCGACAATTAAAATCATTGTCGATGGTATTTTGTTCTAGCCAGGCACGTTATAATTATGGACACCATGTACATATGCATTTTAATTAAAATCACCACAACCAGCTATGTCATTGCAACCATAATGAGAAGGGGCATGATTTCCTAAGGAGAACGTGGGGGGATATTTAACCTTTGGGGCCAATAGGGAAAATCCAAATGGCAATGGGAGAACCCATCAAACTGTCAACTACCATTCTTGTCTCATTCACCCAATCATTTATTGTCGCCAGAAATTGGTTGGGTTGGTTATTGCATGGGATGGGCAAGGTATGACAGCCCAAATTCGAATTGGAGAAGCCATCAGTTTTGGGAACCGCGTTTTAACTCCTTGGGCAAGCAAAAACCCAAAAACGTAGGCCATTCTACCATGATATCATGTTTGGATGTTTTTCTCACCATTTTTCCTTCACGTGAGCTCTCTCAGGCATTCAAAACTTCCTGTGTGTGAAACCATTCATGTTTTTGGTTGTTACCTCACTTTGCTCAGGCTGAGAAATCATTTTTGGTGATTATCAGTGGCTAAGTTTCCTTCCCCACGTTTTGCTGCATTTTTCTCCATTGTTTCCAAGCTGGAAATCATTTTTTCTAGAAATGCCCAGTGAGTGGGAGAGGAGACCCATGATTTTGGGCGTTATTGAACCTATTTTATCCATGTGAGGGCCAAAACATCTCTGGAAATCGAATTGCTACTAAAGGGCCATTTTTACCCATACTGGAAATTCGTTTTGTTGTCGAAACTGTTTTTCCTCCAACCTAGAAATCATATTATGTTGTGGGTGCATATTTTGGCTTTGGCCCGAGTTGAATTGGGAGTGGAAATGGGGTCTGAGCTTGCTTGACAAACCTAGTTTGTGCAGGAGCCTCACAGACATAGCTATAAGGTTTACTTTCTTCTTTACACCTGCTGAATAGCACTAGAAGGGAAGGCTTAGCCCAAGGGACTATGTAGCAGAGACGGGGATGCTTCCTTGTGTTGGGTGTGTGTGGATGTTTTAGAAGTTAGTCTAGTTCTGGTGCAGGTGTCCATAGCTCTTGGATTGAGCTCACTAGATTAACAGCTAACCTTTCCAACTCCCTGTTAGCATGATAAACCCAACTTTGTTTGCTTGGATGAGTTGTGTATCCTTGGCTACGTGTGAGCCTGCTAGTTTCCCCTTATTCCTTGTGGAATCATGTCCAGCTCAAGGGTGGTAGTTTTGCTGAGAGATTGATGAGCACACTGACCTATGGTTGGGTGGAACGTTGCAGTGATGTAGCTAGTTGCGGGACAAGCTTCTGTTAAATATAAGTATCTCTTGTCCATTCTATATTTCCAATTGTATGTATTGATTAAATGAGATGATGAACATGCTAAATGTATTGGATGATTATGTTTGCTTCCATTGTATGTTTAAACGAATTATGCATTTGTGTATGTTTCATTTCCAATGCATTTTATATCTTATGTTCATGGGGCTTAGTTTTCCCGGCTTCATAGCGGTTAGTCGCCTCCTCCTTTCCGGTTAGAGGGTTGGGGACATTACAGATTGGTACCAAAGCATCGAGGTTGTAGCAGTGGGCATTTATGGGCCAAGAAAAGCAGCTAACAGAGGTGGGATAACCTCTGTTGAGAACAAACCATCAGAGAGAATTTTTGGAAAATCACTAAGTGTGAAAAATATTCTCTATGTGGTGACTGAGAAACATGAAGCAAAGCCGCAGTAGCTGTTGAGTTGACTGAAGCAGAGACGCAGCGGTAGGTGCAAGTTAAATTTGTTGCCGACGTGGAGGAAATTCTGGAAATTTTCCAAGTATGGAGTCGACAGGTGAAAGCTTAATTTCAACCCGCTATAGTGGCTGCATTGCTCGGAAGGAGCCGACGAGCCAAAGAGCTGTAGCGACAGGAAAAATTCCATGTGTTATCCGCTATGACAAGAGAAATACAAGGACGGGCCATAGTTATGGGTAGAAATTGGAAATTCTTTCGATATAGCAACAACGACAGGAAGATGAGGAAGGGTCGGCGTGGTAGTGGCCTGAAAAGAAAAGAAATTTTTCTAAGTATGGAATCGACAGCAAGAAGACAAAGACCTAGCCACTATAGCGGTTGGAAGTGGAAAATATTTCTGCAACGACAGACGAATAATGAATATAGAGCCGACGAGATGTTGCGGCAACTAGAAGATGAAGAATCTTCCGCAATGATGGATGGAAAGTAAAACTCGAGCCACAACGGCGGCAAGAGAAATAAAATAATTGAGCCACAACAATGGTGAGAAGTTGAAGTCTGAGCCGCAACAATAGTGGACAGGAGATGAAATTTGAGCCGTTACGTGGTGGGTGAAAGTTTGACTCGAAGCCGATGTGTGGCGGAAGGAAGTTAGAGTTTGAGCCGCAACAACAACTGGAGGAAAAAAAATGGAGCCGACGCAACAGACGGAACTTAAGGAAATATTTGATACGCCGGCAAGAAAGTGAAGTTTAAAATAGATGAACATCGACTGAGTTGAGCCGATGAGTGGCGGCCCAAAGTTGAAGATCGAGCTGCAACGACGGCTAGAAACCGGAAATTGAGCTGCTATGGCGGCAGAAGGAAAAATAAGTTGAAGCCTCTATGACGACGAGTGGAAAAAGAGGAAGGAGCCACCACAGTAGGTGAAATTCAAAAAAAATTCCGCTACAGCGGGTGAAACTCAAAATTTTTTCCAATGCAACGAGTGAAAATTTTGAAAATTTGGCCGAAACATAGAATTTTAGCAAGGTTTTTCAGTTAGATCTGTAGGGATAGAAAGATGAAAAATGGTAGCGAATTTGTACGCCAAATTGTGCGAAATCAAAGGATTTACAAAAATAAATAAAAATGAGGATGTTTCCCTCAACCCGCAAATCCACAAGGGGGCGAGCCCCCTTGACCCCCGTCGTCCCCCTAAGACAGTCATTCTTTGAGAAAGAAAATTCTTTGTTTTGGTGAAAGTTGTCATTGTATGATTTTTCCAAGAGAAGGTAAGTAATTATGATTTGTATAAATTTTATGCAGCTAACAGTTGTAATACTAACAAATTTTGCAAAATCATAGTCACCTTCAAGGGCAGTATTCCAAGTAGTGCGGTTTGGTAAAGTAAGTTGTGGTTCAGCGTGCACGAGATGCCATGGGGGAAAATGTCCGAGTTGGAAATAATGACATAGATTCTAACGAAAGGAGATTCCAAGAGACGCCGCCAAATATTGAAGCCACCATGAGAAGCTTGATTAAATCCCAGGAAGAGTAGCATCAGTTGAATGTTACTATGTTGCAGAGTTTGGCAGACTTGCAAAGAAAGATAGACTCTAGACAGGGTACAGTAAATCCATAAGTTAGTAAGAGTAGTACTAGAATAAGAAGGACTTCTAGTAGATCATCTGACTCAGAAGAATCCAATGGGGATTCAAGCCCTTCTTCTCGCAAGGGCAAGAGAAAGAGGCACCATAGGGATCTCTCTCGGGATGAATTTAAGAAGACTAAAATTCCTACGTTTTATGGTGAGGTAAAGACTAGATAAGAGGTTGAAGCTTGGATTCTTGGGATAAAGAAGTACTTCCAAGTTCAGGATTATTCAGGAAACATGAAGTCAGGGGTTTCCATATTCAATCTGAATGGAAGGGAATCCATTTGGGGGGAGCACTTCAAGCAGGTAAAGAGGATCAATGAAAGGATACTTAAGTGGAAATAGTTCAAGAAGTATTTCAAGCATAAATACCTCTCTAACAGGTACTATGATGAAAAAATTAAGGAGTTCCATGAGCTAAGATTGGGACAACATACCATGGAAGAGTACGAAAATAAGTTATTGAAATTGTTAAGATATGTCAAGTACATCAAAGATGAAAAAGTGAAAATCCAACATTTCCAGAGTGGATTTCCTCGGTCTTACAAAGACATAATAGAGTTTTATGAACCTAGAACTCTTGAAGAAGTAATAAGGAAGGATAAGTATTGCTATGAGCAAAGCAAAGGAAAACCAGACTATCATAAGACATGGAAGGACAAGAAGAACAAGAAGTTTGACCAAAGGAAGAAAGGTTTCAAACCTTCTAACTTCAGGAATCAGCAGAAGCAACCGTCACAAGCTGAGAAGTAGCTAGCCAAAGTGATGGGAGAAAATCCTAAAGAGCCACAACAGAACAGAGGACCACTCCAATGTTGGAAATGTGGAGGACTACACATGCACAGGATTTTTCCACTTGAGAATGATAATGCAAGGCTAGCTTAAAACATTCAAGAGGCAGAAATAGTTGATCAAATAGTAAGAGTTGTCCCTAGGATTTATGCAGCACTAGAGGACCGCTAGGTAGATCACAAGTCAACTGTGGTTGAAGTTGTAGGTGATATTGTTGAGCAATATGTTTCTATTTTGATTGACCTTGGTTCTACTCACAACTACATCACTCCTAGATTAGTGGATACTTATGCTTTCAAGAAAGTAAAGCATAGAAAATCTTGGTTAGTTCAACTAGCCACTGGGACTAAGAGAAAGGTTAGTGAAGTGGTAGAGAAATGTCCATTGGTTATGAATGGATTGGTCACTTGTGTAGATCTAAATGTTCTACCACTTGGTTCCTATGATGTTCTCATTAGAATGGATTGGTGATAAGCTCACAAGGTAAATCTTGATTGTTATAATAATACTTTTGAATGCATGGATGAATAAGGGAACCCAAGAGTTGTGAAAGGAATTCCAAAGGTGATTTCAGTAAGGCAGGTCTTAGCAATGCAGTTGAAGAAGTTCTATAGGAAATGTTGCCAGTTTTATGTAGCTCATATTTTGGAGGTCGCGGAGGATGAAACTCCTAGGTTGGAGGACTTTCATGTGTTTCCTAATGAGATTCTAGGGATTCCTCCAAAGAGGGACATTGATTTCACAATTTAACTTGTGCCAAGAGCAGCACCAGTGTCCAAAACACCCTACAGAATGAGTACACTAGAAATGCTAGAGCTGAAGATGCAACTACAAGAGTTGTTGGAGAAGAAGTATATCAGACTGAGTCTGTCTCCTTGGGGAGCACCATTTCTATTTGTGAAGAAGAAAGATGGTACACTCAGGTTGTGTATTGATTACAGATAGTTGAACAAAGTCACGGTGAAGAATAAATACCCTTTGCCTAGGATTGATGACCTCTTTGATCAAATGAGGGGAGCAAAAGTATTTTCAAATATTGACTTGAGGTCTAGTTACCATCAGGTAAGAATCAAGGATGAAGACATTCATAAGACGGCCTTCAAGACAAGGTATGGCCATTATGAGTTTGTAGTGGTACCGTTTTGCCTCACAAATGCACCAGCTACATTTATGTACCTTATGAATAGTGTCTTCAGTAGGTATTTGGACAAGTTTGTTCTTGTTTTCCTTGACAGCATTCTTATTTATGCTAAGAATGATGAAGAGCATGGAGAGCATCTGAGATTGACATTGCAATTGCTCAGGGAGCATCAGTTGTATGCAAATTTGAGCGAGTGTGACTTCTATAGAGATAGGATTCATTATTTGGGTCACATTATCTCATATGAGGGCATATCTATAGACCCTCAGAATATTAAAGCCATTATGAATTGGCCTACTCCAAGAAATGTGACAGTTGTAATATCTTTTATGGGACTTGCAGGATACTACAAGAGATTCATTGAAGGATTCTCCAAGGTTGCACATCTAGTCACTTCTTTGCAAAAGAAGGGAATAAAGTTCAAATGGACATCAAGGTGTGAAGAAAGCTTCCAATAGTTGAAGAATATTCTCACAAGTGCACTAGTCTTGAATATTACAGACCCAGAAAAGGATTTTGTGGTGTGTACTGACACATTCGGACAAGGGCTTGGAGGAGTCCTTATGCAAGACAACCACGTGATATGTTATGAGTCAAGAAAAATGAAGGAGCATGAGAATAACTATGCTACTCATGACCTAGAACTTGAAGCCATAGTACATGTGCTCAAGATGTGGAGGCATTACTTAATGGGAAGAAGATTTGAACTAAGGATGGACCATTGTGGTCTAAAGTACTTGTTTGATCAGCCAATGTTAAATGCTAGGAAAGCTAGATGGTTGGATATTTTATGTCAGTTTGATTTCGAAATTAAGCACATAAAAGGAAAGGAGAATAAGGAGGTAGCTGATGCACTCAACAGGAAGGTGTAGGAAATGCATGTGGGATCTCTTAGTATTTTCCAATCAGATTTGAGACAGCAAATTGTTAATCATATTATCGGAGATGAATTGTATGAGAAGGTAAAAGACAAATTGCAGCAACAAAGTCTTGAGAAAAGGTACGAAGGATATAAATTGGAAGAATATGGGTTTCTTACTTATAATAATAGAGTCTATATTCCAAATGTAGCATATTTGAGGAGGATGGTTATGGACAAGATCCATCAAGCCCCATATTTTGGTCATCAGGGATATCAAAAGACAATTGCTAAAGCCAAAAAGCAATATTTTTGGCAGGGAATGAAAAAGGATATGACTGAGTATATTTCAAGGGGCATGAAATGTCAACAGGTAAAGGTTGAGCATAAACACCATGCAGGTTTGTTGCATCCTTTGTTAGTTCCAGAATGGAAATGGGAAGTTATTTCCATGGCTTTTATTACAAGATTTCCAATGACTTGGAGACAACATGATTCCATCATGGTTGTGGTGCGCAAGTTGACAAACGCAGCACATTTTATACCGATTAAGTCTACGCATAAGACTGATGACATTGGAAAAATATTCATGAAGGCGATTTTAAAATTGCATGGATTGCCTAAGGAAATAATCTCTGATAGAGATGTCAAGTTCACTTCCAATTTCTAGAAGGGCTTGTTTGCAGATTTGGGTACAAAGCTAAACTTCAGCACTACCTACCATCCGCAGACTTATGGGTAGGTAGAGAGAGTGAATCAGGTGCTTGAATACATGCTTCACATGTATGTGATGGAAAAACCAACCAAGTGGGAAGATTATTTACACTTGGTAGAATTTGCCTATAACAATGGACAACAAGCATCCTTAGGGATGAGTCCATATGAAGCTTTATACAGAAGAAGGTGTAGGACACTAGTGACATGGGATAATCCAGTGAAAAGGGTTATGCTTGGTCTAGAATTTCTCAAGGAGATGGAGCAAGAGGTTGTAAATATCAGGTGGAATCTGAAAGCAGCTCATGATAGACAAAAAGTATATGCAGAAAAGCATAGGGTGAACAAAGATTTCAGTGTTGGGGATCATGTTTACCTCAGAGTGAGGGAAAAGAAGAGTTCCTTGAAGCTTGGAAGTTGTCCCAAGCTGTCACCTATATATTGTGGGTTGTTTGAAGTGCTTGAAAGAATAGGGCCAGTTGCATATAGACTTGCATTGGCTGCTAGCACTAGAGGTCATAATGTTTTTCATGTTTCTTTGCTTAAGAAATATGTACATGATCCTAACCATGTGATAAATTGGGATGTGATTAAGGTGGAACCCAAGGGAGAATTCCAAATTGAGCCAATGTGCATCCTCAACAAGAAAGTCACAATGCTCTGAAACAGAGCCATAGGGAAGGTAAAGGTGCAATGGGAGCACTACAATATCGAAGAGGCTACATGGGAGCTGGAGGATGCCATGCGATTGGCACATCCATTTTTGTTCAATTCTATGGAGCACTGAGGCGATGCTAGTGTAGCATTTTTGTTCAATTTTGTAAAGCACTGAGGACAGTGCTATTGAAGGGGGAGGGGAATGTAACACCCCAATTTTGACTGCATTTGCATTAAATGTAGATGAAGTATATATTGTAATTAATCATGGTGTGGAGCTAAAGGATAAAATCCCCACTATGGATTATCGTTTTATGTTCCGACGAATAAAATCATTGCCAAAGGTATTTTTTGCTAGCCAGGCAAGTTATAATTATGGACACCATGTACATATGCATTTTAATTAAAATACCCACAACCAGCTATGTCAATGCAACCATAATGAGAAGGGGCATGATTTCGTAAGGATGGTGGGGGGGAGTATTTAACCTTTGAGGCCAACGGGGAAAATCCAAATGTCAATGGGAGAACCCATCAAACTATCAACTACCTTTCTTGTCTCATTCACCCAATCATTTATTACCACCAGAAATTGGTTGGGTCAGTTATTGCATGGGATGGGCAAGGTATGACAGCCCGAATTCGAATTGGAGATGCCATCAGTTTTTGGGAACCGCATTTTGACTGCTTAGGCAAGAAAAAACCCAAAAACGTATGCCATTCTACCATTATTTCATGTTTGGATTTTTTCCTCGCCATTTTTCCTTCACGTGAGCTCTCTCAGGCATTCAAAACTTCCTCTGTGTGAAACTGTTCACGTTTTTGGTTGTTACCTCACTTTGCTCAAACTGAGAAATTGTTTTTGGTGATTATCAGTGGCTGAGTTTCCTTCCCCATGTTTTGTTGCATTTTTCTCCATTGTTTCCAAGTTGGAAATTGTTTTTTTTGGAAATGCCCAGTGAGTGGGAGAGGAGACCCACGCTTTTGGGTGTTATTGAGCCTGTTTTGGCCACATTAGGGCCAAAATGTATATGGAAATCGAACAGCTGCTAAAGGGCCATTTTTACCCATTCTAGAAATTTGTTTTGTTGCCAGAACTATTTTTCCTCCAACCCAGAAATCGTATTATGTTGTGGGTTCATATTTTGGCTTTGGCCCGAGTTGAATTGGGAGTGGAAATGGGGTTTGAGCTTGCTTGGAAAACCTAGTGTGTGCAGGAGCCTCACAAACAGAGCTAGAGGGTTGAATTTCTTCTTTACACCCCCTGGATAGCATTGGAAGGGAAGGCTTATCCTGAGGGACTGTGTAGCAAAGAAGGGGATGCTTCCTTGTGTTGGGTGTGTGTGGATGTTTTAGAAGTCAGGCTAGTTCTAGTGTAGGTGTCCATAGCTCTTGCATTGAGCTCACTAGCTTAGTAGACAACCTTTCCAACTCCTTGTTATCCTAATAAACCCAACTGTGTTGGCTTGGATGAGTTGTGTATCCTTAGCTACATGTGATCCTGCTAGTTTCCCCTTATTCCTTATGGAATCATGCCCAAATATGGGGTGGAAGTGTTTCTGAGAGATTGATGAGCACACTGGCCTATGGTTGGGTGGAACGGTGCAGTGACGTAGCTGGTTGTGGGACAAGATTCTGTTAAAGATAAGTATCTCTTGTCCACTATGTCTTTGCAATTGTATGTATTGATTAAATGAGATGATGAACATGATGAATGTATTGGATGATTGTGTTGGATTACACAGTAGGTTTAAATGAATTATTCATCTTTGTATGTTTCATTTTCTATGCATTTTATATCTTATGTTCATGGGGCTTAGTTTTCTCGGCTTCATAGCGGTTAGTCATGTCCTCTTCATCGGTCGGAGGGTTGTGGACATTACATTGGGAAACCCTATGACCATGTTTTTATAATACAAATAAGAAATATACTTGTAGATTAGATAGACAAACCTCCCATGCCAAAATTTTCTAGCTTCATTGGAATGCGTGAGGAGAGAAGAGGGGTTTGAGAAGGGCATGAAGTGTGATAAATTGTACACTTTTGAGCTATGATGAAAAAAATATTTCTCTATGACTCTATCGTTGGAATTTTCAGTGGTTTATACATTGTTGGGTGTGAATACAATCTTCTTAGGAGACACAGTGTGGTTCATATGATAGATTGGAAATAGGTTTGTAGCAAGACCTAAGACATACAAAACATTATTGAAGGAACCATTGTCAATATCTATTCTACATTTCCCTTTTCTTTTAGTTCCAGATTCATTTCCCAAAACAATTTTAGGACCATTCAAACCATTAAGACAGGATAAGGCCTCCCTTCTAGAAACCATATGTCTTGAATATTTAGCATCGATGATGAAGGATGAGATCTTCTAGTGATTTCTACTAGGGAATGAACTCTCTCCTTTTATTCATAATTTGATCCTCCATCCTTCTTCTTTGTGCCTTTAGGAAGAGACATATATTGCTTCTCAAGGATTTGAGACATCATGTCAATTTGTTTCTTTATGCATGATCTCTCTGGATGGAAGCCCCTATTACAATATGTGCACTTACTCATTTCATCCTTTCATTTCTTCTTTTGTAGATTATTATTGAATCTATAAGACTCCTCTTGAGACTTTGTCTTTTTTTCTTTTTATTAGGAAGCTTCTTTGAACTAGCCCTGTTCTTTCCTTTGGAACCTTTATTTGAATCTCCATAAACCAAAGCTTGATGTTTGGAAGGTTTAATGGTGCCCATCATGACCAACTTGTATTTCTCTTGGGTCAAAGATTCCATGAATTCTGCAAGTGATGGCATCTTCCGATTTTTAGCAGTTAGTTTGGTAGCATGGAAGGTCAAAAAAAACACTAAGTAATTAGGGCTTAAATTTGAAAGTATGGACAAGACTAGTTTCTCATCCTTCTTTTCAAGTCCACTCTACTCCAGTTGAAGAAGAAGAGATTTGAACTTGGAGAAATAGTCTTGTAAGGCCTTGAAATTGCTTGGACTCAGTGAAATAAGCTCATTCTCTACTTTATGTCCCCTCATTTCATTTTTATTTCCAAAAAAGGGTTGAAGTTTCTACCATACTTCATTTGGTGTAGTCAATCCATCTAGATGGAAAAGAAGGTCTCTGGAAATATTGAGACACAAGATACCATAAGCCTCACCAATCCTATTTTTCCACTTGATATTCTATACTACTACATTAGGATTGGATTCAATTTCCATGGTAACCATGTAGAGTCTTTTTCTCCTCAACAAGATCTACATCTGTTTCTTACATTCAAACTAGTTAAATGGAGTCAAGATGATATTTTGAGATTGATCCATTTCTTCAACAACTGCACCCTGGTAAAATAAATGCTCTTCCTGAGAGAGTGAGAATCGATCCTACAATCATATATAAAAAAAAAGAGAGGATAAATATCGATATAAGGGATCTCTGATACCATGTGGAAATTAAGCCCAGTCTTAGCACAACTGAACTCACAAGAATTGCTAGAAAACATTCATAGATTTCACTCAAAATTGGAGATTAATTGGTGCATAACACTGACTTGCATTGAATAAGTGTACACCAGCCAAATGTTTTAATGTGATGTCTATCCAAATATATAATTACATCATATATTCAAAATACTAAGAAGGAAATTTGAATCCTCACAAATAGTGAGCTTACTACAATAAAAAAAATCCCCCCTATGTGCATAAACACTTTCCAAATCAGTCAAGGAGGTCACACATTAGTTGAATAAGTAATATCATCTAATGAGTGGTGGAAATTCAATAGGATCATGCTTTTGAGAGAGAGAAATATGGAGGATGAGTTGGGAAAAAGGAAGGAATTTTCCATGAGACTAGCTTTTACCTTTTCCACCTTAAAATTGAAAAATAGTCTAAGTTTGAGAAAGGCAAGAAAGCGCACTTAATAATCTAGGAAGTCAATAAAGTTGGAAGAATCATATCCAAATTATGTGTAATGCACTCTTGGGTGTAAACATGGAAACCGTTGTGTTATCTCCCAAAATAAATTTATTTTGATAATATGAAGAATTCGATTCATGTAATGAAAGATCTAAGGATGACTAACAAATTGGCGGTCTCCATTTTTTATATGGTTGAAAAATTTAGAAGTTATAGCTTTCAATGGCTTAGGAGAGGTTCTTAATATCTCATTAGCCACCAAAAGGCTATGTTTCGACAGCTAACGATTTAATGCAGGATAAAAGTAAACCACTAACAGCGGGCCCAAGTGAGTAAAATGCAAAAACACTTTCGGTGGCTTAGGCGAGACTTCAAATGACTCATTAGCCACCGAAAAGTTTTGCTTTCAGTAGCTTAGGGAAAAGACCAAGGAGGGTGTTAATCACCAAAAGTAGACAGAAAGTGACAGAGGAAAAATCCCTTTCAGTGGCTTAGGCGAGACTTCAGACATCTCATTAGCCACCAAAAGGTGATGCTTTCGGCAGATTAGCAAATAGTTGAAGACATGATTTAACCACCGAAATCAAATGAAAATGCGTTGGGGAAAAATTTCTTTCGGTGGCTTAGGAGAAATCTCTGACATTTCATTAGCCACCGAAAGGATGGGTTTTCGGCAGTTAAAAGGAATTTTCGGTGAGGCCACTATCTTCCAAAATCTAGGTTTCACAGTGATGCTAGGAAAATGGTTTTGGTGGCTTAGGAGAAAAGGATATCATTTCATTAGCCACCGAAAGCCATCATTTAGGTGGCTAGCAGACAAACTCTCGAAGGTTGTTAACCACTGAAAAGGTAAAATGTGGAAACAGTTAGAAAGCAGTCCAATCAAACCCCATCAACAATATAAACGATCAGTGAAGGGTGTTACAAACCACCGAAAGGACATGAGCCTACATAACTGCGTGTGGAAATAAGTGAAGGAGGTCATTATAAAACTGATAAAGGACTAATAGGATCTAAAGCCTCCATTTTTCTTCCACATGTCTAAAAGAACAACAGAAAAGCTCACTGGAGATCGAGGTTGATTTGAAGTATGATTACTAGGCAAAGGTTATCGAGAAGATCAACTGTAGCCATCGCTGTATGACCTCAGCATCCATCATGAAATCAAAATCCCTCATAATCAGTGCAAATACCCCAGTACATTTCACCTTCGACCTTATCATTTCTCTCCACCAGAAATCCAGCTCTGAGAAGAAGCCTGCTAACACACTGTCATACAGAACGTAATACTATTTTTGTAGGTACCCAGGGGTGGCATTCAACAAGATGAAGAAGGGAGGACCTGATCTTAGGCAGGTGTTGGGAGATATTAGCTATTTGGAAGCACATCCAAAGGTCTGTAAACTTTTCCAAGATGTTGGCTGTTACAAGTTTTGTGAGAAGATACAAGGTTCCCATCAGCTGGTGGTTGAGGCATTTGCCCTCTCATTTGATGGATCTATGGTAGTCATAGGCAAAGAGGAATTTCACATAGATGAAACCCTAATCACTGAAGTGACCGAACTCCCTAATCACATGTGAAGGAAGATATAACAGAGCCATGATCTACCATTTCAAATTAATGAACCACTTCATAGGTAAAATCCCACTAAATTTTCCCTTTTACTTACACATGAGTCTGGGAAAAATGGCACACCAGGTGAAGGCTCATCCCACCAAGATTGCTAGCAGACTGTCTCACCATGGTCTTATCCAACTGTTGATCCAAGAGTTGCTGAAAAGGAGGAATATGGCATGGCCTTATTTCTTGTTTGAGACAGGCGTTCAGCTAGAAGAGAAGGGGAAGTCTCCTACCAAAAAGTCCAGCACACCAAGGAGTGGGAGAAGAAAGAAAAGGGCTATATCCCCAAAAGCAACAGAACAACCTCCCTCCTCTTCCAAAGCCAAGAAGGTAAAAAGGAACTTGGATTTCAGTGAGAAGGTCCAGGAAGTTGTAGCACACAGTGAGAACATTTTAAACCTGCCCTACTAATATTTTGAAGAGGAGCAAGAGGAAGGTGAAGACCTAGCTCTGCAGATTGTAGCAGTGACTAAAGAAATACGATCCCCTACACCAAAAGAGCAATCGGAACTAGGAGAGAAGGTTTCCTCCAACAATCCCAAAACTCAAAGGATAAATCAATTTCTAAGGCAAGTGTATGAGATGGAGATTTTGGAAATGGAAATAAAGAAAAATAATGCTGCATTGACCAGTAGGAACAAGCTGCTACATAATTCTTACCTAGAGCAGAGAGAAATATATATTTTCTTAAAAATACTGAATACAAGGTACCTAAAAGATAACACTAGATTGTACAGGATGATTAGGATCCAAATACTGCAGTTGAAGAAGGCCAAGGAAAACCCTAGTAGCCACCCCACATTGGAAACCCTAGCTAAAGTTACAGTTAGCCTTCAGCCTCCAAAAACAAGCCAGGTTGCTGTTAACCCTCCTAGCACAGAGCCTGCTAAAGAAAAAAGTTGAGCAAACAGACCTAAAAGAACATTTTTGGAAGAAACCTAATAATTTTTGGAAAACAGGGATTTTGGTGGCTTAGGCGGACGTTAGGGTAGTTCATTAGCCACTGAAAGCACCACTTTTGGTAGCTAACGGTTCCGATAGTCTGGCCTCTTAAATCACCAAAAGCATACATATGCTTAAAATTAAATTTTGGCATGAAGGACAAGTTTTGGGCAAATATAGATGGATCAGGGACAAATTCTGAAGATGAAGGACATGGAGGAAAGTGTCGAGAAAGGTCTATTTCAGTTTTACTATGACATAATAGCAGAAAAGGTCACCAACACCTAGCTGTCAAAAGAAAATAGTGACTTAACCAGTAGAGGGCCAGTGGAAGTGATTTCCAGTAGTTACCTTAGTTATCTGAAGGTTCATACAGTGAACTAATTCTACAATTAGTTAGACAAGTAGTTAATTAGGGTTTTTTAACCTAAGTTGCAAAAAACAATTATTTTGTGTATTTTTGTTAAAACAAATCCAAGTTTTCAGGATCTGAGTATTTTGTAAAGGCTATAAAGCCTAAGACTTATTTTATTGAAAGGGTTTGACTTCGAAGACTTGTATACCATACTATTGTTAGCTTCTCATTTTGGTCATGATTTAATACAAGCGCTTTTGTTATCATTTGTTCAGCTTCCATTTCTGTCTTTTCTGTGCTTATGCTTGAATGTGTTATTCAGGTTATATTCAAGTTGATTAATGACTAATAGTTGTCACCCTATTGGCATGTTGATGTTACCATCCTTACCATGATTTAGCCATTTATATGCATCTATTTTGTGTGTAAATCTGCCAGCCTGATGAGTTCTCCATCCCTGCACCTTATTGTCAACCTCTAAACAGTGGTAACTAAAAGCCTTGTACCTGATTGAGTTTCATGCATGTTTTGAGAGTGGAAGGTCATGTAGGTCACCTAACTTTATCCATATTATAAAACCCCAAAAAACATTGTAAGTTACCAGGCATCATCGAGCTGCAACCTAGAGGAGTTTCTTGTAGTGATAACAAATTGGCCCTGTTGCCGGGGAGAGGAGACTGAAGCTCCGCTTCCCTGGGAGACGACATAGATCCATGATTTGATGATAGACAAAGCTTGGACACTATTCTGGTTTTAATCATCTATCTAGAGACTCCATTGAAATAAGGTGGCTTCAATAAGCCCAAGTACTAGAGAAAACCCTCAGAGGCCACCAACAACACTGGTTTCAGATCCAGAAGAGATTCTGAGAAGATCTAGGGCTTCACTAAGGTAGACCAGCAATGCTGTCAAGGAAGCTACATCAGGTATTTCAAGAAATATTTCTACTATTATTTCTTCTACTGAAACGCTTAATTCTCAGGAATTTATAAATACATCAGAAAATTCTAGGGTTTGGGGATCTTCAAGCACTGCTGCTTGTGAAGATCAAATCCCTGGTGACTCCACTACAATACGTTTACCGTCACCACCTTCTCAACTACTAGCTACATTAGTACTACCTTCCTCCACCCTTTCCATACCCATTTCCAATATGGCTGCCCCTCAAATGACCAAAATGGAAAGGATCCTGGTAGCTAGGTATGCCCCCCTAAATTTGCCTAATCCTCTCTTGGCCATGCCCACTGGAGATTACCTCAAGTACAAGCCTAAGTTCACAAGAGAGGGAGATTTCACAGCTAAAGAACATCTAGAGGCATTTTACAGTTACGCTGAGAACATTAACATAGAATAGGAAGATGTGTGGACTAGGGTTTTTGTACAAAGCCTAGATGGTCAGGCTAGGAAATGGTTCAAAGAAATGCCTGCTGGATCAGTGGTTGGAATTGAAGACCTAGATGACATCTTTCTAAAACATTGGGGAGAGAAAAGAGACCACCTCTATTATATCACGGAGTTCAACAACTTGAAAAGAGAGAATGGGGATTCTGTCTCCAACTTCACCAAGAGGTTCAACAATATGTATAGCAAGATCCCCACTGAAATCAATCCCACTGATACCTCATCCAAGATAAATTATGCAAATGCCTTTGACTCTGAATTCTTCCTGCTTCTCAGAGAAAGGAGTTCTGCCTCCTTATCACTCATGCAGGATGCTGCCCTAGAGGTAGAATCAAACATTGTGGCATCTCAGAAGGTCAAAGGAAAGACAGACAGGAAGAACCAGCCAACAGACCCTATTGGGGCTTCTTCCTCAAAGAACAAGATTGAAAAAATGACCAAACTATTAGATAACCTAACTACTGAAATGTCTAAGCTAAAGGACCAAGGACAGATACCTGTGAGGGGAAAAGGGCCAAGTGATTTGTCTCCCCGAAACCCTAATTTTGTTTCTTATAGAAGAGGAAACCCCCTAATTCAGATTCTCAGAAGGGAAAGGAATCAAGGGGAAGATCAGAGAATAAGATATCCATTTCAAAATGTTGTATTAGAAGAATATCCATAATTCATTGAAGAAGAAGGACAAGCTAAAGACAACATCCATTGCATGGAGGATGAGGTGTGACTATTCTTTTCTGACATAGGTAGAATATGAGGAAGCCCTAATTGATGAGCAGATCAGTGAAGGAGCTGTATATCAGGTCGATGGTTAGGGAGGGTACAATTTGAGGTCCACGCTGGTTGCTCCTCTTAAAAGGAATGTTGTACCTGTCAAACAACCTGCTGCACCAGCTAAAATGGTTGTCATTCCAAAACCATTGCAAAAACCAACACCTTCAGCAAGCCCTGACCATGTCCAACTCAAAGCTCTAGTACATGAGGTAAGTTTTCCTGATAGGATGCATTATTCTTTCAACCTTCAGTCAGAGATTCAGAAATTGAAGATCCCTTTCCCATTAATTGAGCTAATGAAAAATGATGCATTCAAGTTTTCCATTCTGAATTCTCTTCAGCCAAATATGCATATTGATACTGACTTTGTAAATCTGCAAGATGACAAACCTATTGTAACCCTAGGCCCCATGATCGAAGACCTAAAGGATGCATGCCTGCCTTTCTATATATCCTTGAATATCCATGATAAATTCCTTCATAACTGTCTGCTGGATTTAGGAGCTTCTCATAACCTAATTCCAAAGGCTATGATGGATGAGCTTGGTCTCAGCATTACAAAGCCCTACCATGATTTATTCTCCTTTGAATCCAGAATGGTCAAGTGCTTGGGCCTCATGAAAGACCTTGTTGTGAACCTAACTCGGCTACCTTCAAAAAGAATCATGATGGACATGGTAGTGGCTGATATCCCTCCCAAATTTGGTCTCTTGCTTTCTCGATCATGGAGCAAAAGGCTAGGTGGCACCCTTCAGATGGACCTTACATATGCCACTATCCCAATGTTTGGAGGGGAGACCAAGAGGCTTTACAGGGAAAATTAGTTGGCCTACATCATAAGAAATGAGAGAAATTCAGTGAATCACCCCATCTATGCAGTAGACACAGATTTTGGATCATGCATTCTACAAATAGATGATTCTCAGCAAACATCAGTCCAACTTACTAATCCCACCTATCAGCAGCCCGAAGAAGTGACCATAGCAGTATGGAACATGTATTTTGATGGAGCTAGCACTCAAAGCTCAGCAGGTGCAGGTGTAGTATTGATCTCTCCATTTAAGGAAAATATTCATCTGTCTTATAAGCTTGATTTTAAAATGACTAACAATATAGCAGAATATGAAGCCTTGCTACTAGGAGTTAAAGCTACCAAGGAGATGGGGATCATGTGCATGAGAATTTTTGGGGATGCAAACCTTATTATACAGTAGGTCAACAACACTTTTCAAACAAAAAATGTCAGACTAAAGGCCTACAGGGACGAGGTATGGAAACTCAGAGACTCCTTTATGTTTTTTGAACTGTCATATATACCTAGGGCTTTGAATCACCTCATTGATTCCCTGGATGTCTCTACAAGTCTATTTGTTCCTCCTTTACCTCCTAAGCTCAGCTATGATGTTCGAGTTAAGTATAGACTTTCCCTGCCAGATAATGTCAAATTTTGGAAGGTGTTTGAGAATGATGATGAGATTAGCAAATTCCTTCAGCTAGTAGATGAATTCTCTGATATACATATAGATCAGGAAAACCTAAACATGGAGGAATCCAAACAGCTCAAGTTGAAAGATAAAGTGGCTGACCAGAACATGGTCCAATTACCCAGCAATTATATACCTCGGGGTCTAGTACCTCTGGAAGAGATTTTTGATCATAATGACATCCTTTCAAGCGTGCACAAAAGGAGCAATACCCTACTATCCAAGAGAAAAACATAGGTAGCCAAAGCAATCCAAAATGGATAAATCTATCCACTGAGTTGATTGCTGATCAGAGGTCCAAATTTTATAGCCTGATAAAAGAATTTGCTGATATTTTTGCATGGGAGTATAGTGACCTAAAAACCTATGACACCAATATCATCCAACATAGGATTCCTTTGGAGAAGGATGCCCTCCCTTTCAAGCATAAGCTAAGATCCATCAGTCCTCTCCTACTACCTATAATTGAAAAAGAAATCCATAAGCTCCTCAAAGCCAAAATCATAATCCCCCTCAGGTATTCCAAGTGGATTGACAACCTAGTGGTGGTAAGGAAGAAGAATGGGGAAATTAGGTTGTGTGTGGATTTTAAAAACCTAAATAAATCTTCCAAAAAAGAAAACTATCCACTGCCCAATATGGAACACCTATTGCAAAGAGTCTCAAGGGCTAGGGTTATGTCATTTCTGGATGGCTTCTCTGGATACAACCAAGTTGCTGTGCACCTTAATGACCAAGAGAAGATTGCCTTTACCACCCCCTGGGGCACATTCATGTATGCTAAAATTCTATTTGGGCTGATGAATGCTGGGGGTACTTTTCAGAGAGCCATGGACCTGGATTTTGTAGGATTGAAAGATAAATATGTGCTTATATACTTGGATGACCTAACTGTTTACTCTCACAGCCATCATGACCATTTGCAGCATTTGAGGAGGGTGTTTCTGAAGTGCAGAAGGTATGGAATATCACTCAATCCTAAGAAGTCCTAGTTTGCACTCAGTGAAGGGAAAATCCTAGGTCACATAGTCTCAGCTGAAGGTGTAAATATTGATCCGGTAAGGGTGGAAGCAATCCAGAAGGTGTCCATACTAAGGTCAAAAAGGGACATTCAGTCCTTTTTGGGAAAGATAAACTTTGTCAGGAGGTTCATCCCTAATTTATCCGAGTTGGTAAAGCGCATAACAGCCATGCTAAAAAAGGATGCAGAAATAAAATGGACTGGCCAGGCAAGAAGCTCTTTTGAAGACATCAAGAGGGCTATCATGGAGGCCCCAACCCTAATTAGTCCTGACTATATCAAGATTTTTTATCTCTTCTCTTTTGCATCCTATGACACAGTGGCAGTTGTGTTGTTACAAAAATATAATGAGGGTCTTGATCATCCAATTGCATTATTCAGCAAAACCTTGAGAGATTCTGAGTTGAAGTATGATCCAATAAGGAAACAAGCTTATGCTCTCATAAAGTCATTGAAGACTTTCAGAATTTACATTCTCCATGCAAAATTCCTTGCATATGTCCCTTCAGCTGCTGTGAAGGATGTTTTGACTCAGCCTGACATTGATAGGAAGAGAGCTAAGTGGATTTCCAAGCTCATTGAGTTTGATATAGTGGTAAAGACCACTAAGCTAGTAAAGGGACTAGGTCTGGCCAAACTCATGGCTAAAGAAAACTATGAACTAATGAGGATAAACTTCACCTATGTCAAATAAGAAAAAGTACAAACTATGGTAGCAGCAAAAGTAGATCAAGATCAGAATGACATTCCACCAGTGGCTGAAAACCTATCTTCATGTGAGTGGTACTCAGGTATTATTCAATTTTTGTAGAAATTAGAAGTTCCTCTTGATCTCACTCCTAATCAAGCATGATCTCTTAAATTAAAGTCTATTAAGTTTTGCATAGTTGACAAACTGCTATACTAGAAAGATCTGTCTAGAGTTTTGTTGAGATGTCTGGATAAGGAAGAATCAGATCAGTTAATGCACCACTTTCACTCCAACACATGTGGGGGACACCATTATTGGAAGACCACAACCCACAAGATCCTAAGGGCATGATACTATTGGCCAGTCCTTTTTGCTGATGTATGTACTTTTGTAAGGGCTTGTGACTAGTGCCAAAGATTTATAGGGAAGCAAGTACAACTCAAATCCTTGCCCCTTAGGCCTATTGTGGTGAATGGGCCTTTTCAGAAATGGGGTCTGGATTTCATAGGTGAAATAAATCCATCTTCCAGTGGGAAGCATAAATGGATCCTAGTAGTCACAGACTACTTTACCAAATGGATAGAGGTAGTACCCACCAGGAATGCCACTCATCAATTCACCATGACATTTTTATATGAGAATATCTTTAGCAGGTTTGGTTGCCCAGTAAGGTTAGTAACTGGTAATGCACTAGCTTTCAAAGCTGTGGCATTAGTGAGAATGTATGAGTCAATGGGAATTCAGCTGGTGCATTCCACATCCTATTATCCTCAAGGAAATGGCCTGATTGAGTCATCCAACAAAAGCCTAGTCAGGATCATCAGAAAACTACTGGAGACAAATCAGAAAAGTTGGGATTCTAAGCTTAAGTTTGCTTTATGGGTTGATAGGGTAATAGAAAAAATATCTATAGGGAATTCTGGATTCAAGTTAGTTTATGGTATTGAGGCCATTTTTCCAATTCATCTCATTCTACCAGTGGCAAAATTCTTTCAGGAAGAGGAAGATGAACCAAATGATATGGTGAGGAGGAGGATGGATTTGGTGGAGTTTCAGAAAGCCAGGGAACAAGTGATAGGAAAATCAGAAGCCCATCAACAGAGGATAAAGGTCATGTTTCACAAAAGGGAAAAAGTAGGCAACTTTCAGGTTGGATATTGGGTCCTCAAGTGGGATGTTGTCAGACAGGACAAGGGAAAACATGGAAAGTTTGATTCTTTGTGGATTGGCCCTTTTGTGATAGCTCGGGTACATAATAATAACACCTTCAAATTGCAGAATATGGAAGGGGAAGAGGTGTTTGATGGCCTAGTGAATGGGTGGTTTCTAAAACTTTACTTTATTTGAGGCTCTGAGGCCTTCTCATTGTAAATTAGTAGTTAGTAGTTTGTTTTTGCTTACAAAATAAACTCCATGCCCAATGGAACAATAAATGATATTGTTAAGTTTTTACTTGTCTTCAGGGAAAGGAATTTTGGTTTGGGATTCTTGGGACCTCACTGGGAGGTTCCCATCCCCAAGTAGGAGCCAGATGTTATCTCCCAAAATAAATTTATTTTATAATATGAAGAATTCGATTCATATAATGAAATATTTGAGGATGACTAACAAATTGGCAGTCTTTGTTTTTTATATGGTTGAAAATTTTGGAAGTTATAGCTTTCAGTGGATTAGGAGACATTCTTAATAGCTCATTAGCCACCAAAAGGCTATGTTTCAGCAGTTAACGGTTTAACACAGGATAAAAGTAAACCACCGAAAGTGGGCCCGAGTGAGTAAAATGCAAAAACACTTTCAGTGGCTTAGGAGAGACTTCAAATGACTCATTAGCCACCAAAAAGTGTTGCTTTCAGAAGCTTAGGAAAAATACCAAGGAGGGTGTTAATCACCGAAAGCAGACAGAAAGCGATAGGGGAAAAAACCCTTTTGGTGGCTTAGGTGAGACTTCAAACATCTCATTAGCCACCAAAAGGTGATGCTTTCAATAGCTTAGCGAATAGTTGAAGACTAACCACCGAAATCAAGTGAAAAGGAAATGGGGAAAAAGCGCTTTGAGTGGCTTGGGAGAAAGCTCTGACGATTCATTAGCCACCGAAAGGATGGGTTTTTGACAGATAAAAGGGATTTTTGGCGAGGCCACTATCTGCCGAAAGCTGGGTTTCACCGTGACGCTGGGAAAATGGTTTTAGTGGCTTAGGAGAAAGGGATATAATTTCATTAGCCACCTAAAGCCATCATTTCGGTGGCTAGCAGACAAACTCCCGAAGGCTGTTAACTATTGAAAAGGTAAAATGTGGAAATGGTTAGAAAGTGGTCAAATCAAACCCCGTCAGCAAGATAAACAATCAGTGTAGGGAGTGACAAACCACAAAAAAGATGTGAGCCTGCATAACTGCGTGTGGAAATAAGTGAAGGAGGTAATTATAAAACTGATAAAGGATTGATAGGATCTAAAGCCTTAATTTTTCTTCCACCTGTCTAAAATAACAGCAGAAAATCTCACCGAGGATCCAGGTTGATTTGAAGTATGATTGATGGGAAAGGGTTATCGAGAAGATCAACTGCATCCATCACCTTATGACCTTAGCATCCATCATGAAATCAAAATCCCTCATAATCAATGCCAAAACCCCAGTGCATTTCACCTTCTACCTTAGCATTTCTCTCCACCAGAAACCCAGCTCTAAGAAGCAACTTGCTAACACACTGTCATATAGAACTTAAGACTATTTTTGCAGGTACCTAGGGGTGGCATTCAACAAGATGAAGAATGGAGGACCTACTCTTAGGTAGGAGTTGGGAGATATCAATTATTTGGAAGCACATATAGAGTTCTGTAAACTTTTCCAGGATGTTGGCTGCTGTAGGTTTTGTGAGAAGATACAAGGTTCCCATCAGCAGGTGGCTGAGGCATTTTCCCTCTCATTTGATGGCTCTAATTCAGTCATAGGAAAAGAGGAA
This sequence comes from Pseudotsuga menziesii, assembly GCA_001517045.1. NCBI lineage: Eukaryota > Viridiplantae > Streptophyta > Pinopsida > Pinales > Pinaceae > Pseudotsuga > Pseudotsuga menziesii. The sequence continues at coordinate 559,229 of LPNX010683888.1, read as the reverse complement.
TTTCACATAGATGAAACCATAATCACTGAAGTGACTGAACTCCCTGGCACAGGAGAAAAATGGTTCAAAACCATCATACCAAAACATGTAGAGTTCAGTTCTTACCTAAAGCCTAAGCATAGAGGAGTGGTGTGGAAGAAGAGTGTGCCATCATCCTGGTTAGAAGAAAGGTGGCAACAACTTTTGAAGGATATTGTGGTCTACATAACATGTGAAGGAAGATATAACAGAGCCATGATCTACCATTTCAAATTAATGAACCACTTCATAGGTAAAAGCCCACTAAATTTTCCCTTTTACTTACACAGGAGTCTGGGAAAAATGGCACACCAAGTGAAGGCTCAACCCACTAAGATTGCTGGTAGACTATCTCACCATGGTCTTATCCAACTGTTGATCCAAGAGTTGCTGAAAAGGAGGAATATGGCATGGCCTTATTTCTTGTTTTGGAATGGATTTGAGACAGGCCTTCAGCTAGAAGAGAAGGGGAAGTCTCTTGCCAAAAACTCCAGCACACCAAGGAGTGGGAGAAGAAAGAGAAGGGCTATATCCCCAGCAGTAGTAGAATAGCCTCCCTCCTATTCCAAAGACAAGAAGGTAAAAAGGAACTTGGATTTCAGTGAGAAGGGCCAAGAAGTTGCAACACACAGTGAGAACATTTTAAACCTGCCCTACTCAAATTCTGAGGAGGAGTAAGAGGAAGGTGAAAACCTAGCTCTGTAGATTGTAGCAGTCACTAAAGAACTACCATCCCCTACACCAAAAGAGCAAGAGGAACCAGTAGAGAAGGATTCCTCCAGCAAGCCCAAAACTCAAAGGATAAATCAAGTGCTGAGGAAAGTGTATGAGATGGAGATTTTGGAAAGGGAAATAAAGAAAAATAATGCTGCATTGACCAATAGGAACAAGCGGCTACATAAGTCTTACCTAGAGTAGAGAGAAAGATATATTTTCTTAAAAAGACTGAATACAAGGTACCTAAAATACAATACTAGATTGTACAGGATGATTAGGCTCCAAAGACTGTAGGTGAAGAATGCCAAGGCAAACCCTAGCAGCCTCCCCACATTGGAAACCCTAGCCAAAGCTACAGTTAGCCTTTAGCCTCTATAAATAATCCAGGCTGCTATTATCCCTTCTAGCACAAAGCCTGCTGAAGAAGATAGTTGAGCAAACAGACCTAAAAGAACATTTTTTGAAGAAACCTAATATTTTTTGGAAAATAGGGCTTTTGGTGGCTTACGTGGATGCTGGGGCAGTTCATTAGCCATCGAAAGCGCCGCTTTGGGCAGCTAATAGTTCCGATAGTCTGGCCTCTTAAACCACCGAAAGTAGACAGAGGCTTAAAATTAAATTTTGGCACAAAGGACCAGTTTTGGGAAAATATAGATGGCTTAGGGACAAAGTTTGAATATGAAGGACATGGAGGAAAGTGTCAAGAAAGGTTTGTTTCAGTTTTACTATGACATAATAGCAGAAAAGGTCACCAACACCTAGCTATCAAAAGAAAATAGTGACTTAACCAGTAGAGGGCCAGTGGTAGTGATTTCTAGTAGTTACCTTAGTTATCTGAAGGTTCATACAGTGAACTAATTCTACAATTAGTTAGACAAATAGTTAATTAGGGTTTTTTAACCTAAGTTGCAAAAAACAATTATTTTGTGTATTTTTGTTAAAACAGATCCAAGTTTTCAGGATCTGAGTATTTTGTAAAGGCTATAAATCCTAAGACTTATTTTATTGAAAGGGTTCGACTTTGGGGACTTGTATACCATACTATTATCAGCTTCTCATTTTTCTCATGATTTAATATAAGCTCTTTTGTTATCATTTGTTCAACTTCCATTTTTGTCTTTTCTGTGCTTATGCTTGAATGTGTTATTCAGGTTATATTCAAGTTAATTAATGACTGATAGTTGTCACCCTATTGGCATGTTGATGTGATTTTAATTATAAGTACCATCCTTATCATGATTTAGCCATTTATATGCATCTGTTTTGTCTATAAATCTGCCAGCCTGATGAGTTCTCCATCCCTGCACCTTATTGTCAACCTCTGAATAGTTGTAACTAAAAGACTTGTACCTAATTGAGTTCCATGGATGTTTTGAGAGTGGAAGGTCATATAGGTCACCTGACTTGATCTATATTAGAAAACCTCAAAAAACATTGTAAGTTACTAGGCATCCTTGAGCTGCAACCTAGAGGAGTTTCCTGGAGTGATAACACGTTGACCAAAAATGCAAGTGGAGGCCAACTACCTAGTATAGAACCTAGGAAATTAATCACGGAGATTAATAAAATATATACTAAATATGATGATGGTTTTTTGAGTATTCTGGCATATGAATAAAGGAATCCCCCCTTGTATGCATAAGAATAAGTGAGCCATGTCCCTTTAGAGCAAGAGTAGAGTAGATTTTTTTAATTTATTTTGAAGTTACTACATGTTTCTTTATTTAGATTCTACAAGTGGTATTTATTTTCTTTTCCACAATGTAATTTCCAAATCATACTTAGTTTTTATCAAAGTTGGAAAGAAAAATCGTTGTGATTTATGGGAACAAAAAACTCATAAATCACACCAAGGGAGAACCTTGTGATAGTAGGGTCTCAATAGTATTGTTAAAGTACATGATCATTGGCAAGAGTGATTGAAGATATATTTTCATTTACAAAGTGTGGTTTTGTGTAACATCATTTTATTTCTTATATACTGATCCAATTTCCTTTCCATAGAATCATATTAGAAAAAGTAGAGAAAGTAAAGAAAATAGAATCCTACATATTCAATTAATGACATCTCACAATTTTACGAACTATGTATTGATAATTAAAATGAAATATGATCTATGCATATAAATAAATTATCAATGACTTCTAAAGTTTGTTCAATAAACTACTCATATTTTTTTCTTTGGTTCATGTTAGGATTAATTAATCTTCCTTTGTCCAATATAGTCTATTTGGTTATTTTCCTAACTTAGGGAGTTATTATTACTGTACTAGAGTGTGTGGGACAAACCTAGAGGTTATCTTCCACTTACTTCATGTGCATGAATGATTTTATGTGCCTCTGGGAGAAATCCCTACATTATAGGATCCGATTTTGAGTGCCACCAGCAGCCTCCATTAGTTGGTTGTGGTAGGTAAGCAATTATGTTGATTTAACCTCTAGTTACAATCACTTAGATAACTTTTAGTTATCCTAACGCCAGCTTTGCATGCATGCAGGGAGAGTGGCACTTTTTCCCCACCTACCTCATCAGTTAACTAATTGTAGATTGATTTAGACATTTGGAGTTAGACTAGTGAACTACAAGAGTGATTTAGACACACTAAGTTAGCTAATCAGTCATTTAGAACTGATAGATTCGAATCCAATATTTAGTATTTGAATTCTATTTATTGTATAATCATTATATTATTGATTAATGAATGAAGATTAATGTTGTGATTATCTGAGCAATTATTGTCTAATTTATCTGAAATTGGTGACATGAATTTTCTGTTCAGTGTACATTCTCTTTGATTATTCCACTGTATAATTCCTTTCCTATAACTTTCATATTTTCCTGTAGATCAATGGTTCACAACTTTAATATGCTATCAGATCCTTGTTCAAGATAGTAGCAAAACTTGTCTGACCTCCATTGTGCACCACAAGCAGCTAAGTTTCCACATAATTCTTATAATCTTTGCCTTGCTAACTCTGGATTATGTCCAAAAAAGTCTCTGTAGGTGTGACGGACTCTGAAAATCACATGTCGACGTGGAAAGGTTTGAACAAACATATGATTGTGAATTGGTTTTTTTTGCAGTTATATTTTGTAGCTACAACTTCAATATAGATTTGAGATTACCAGTTCCTTTTCTTACTCCATCCAAAAGATATTTAGAGTGGAAATTGAAGATGATTTCTTCTCTAAAGAGACAATGTCTCTATGAGGTATCTATTAGACTTGGTAAAGAGTCTTATGAAGATGAGAATGACTAGCTAAAGGATAGTGATATCTACGGATATGTCTAGCCTTTTCTCCAATATTGCGCTACCTTACTGATTCTACTGAATACCCAAAGGATCTCTAGACATAATTGGATAGAACCTTTGGAAAGAACATTGAGGATCAATATAGAAATTTGGAGATTGCACCCAGAACCACAAGTTTTATTTATTCAAAAGTATCAACCTCTATTCTCTCTGATGAATTTTTTCAAGATGAATAATAAGCAAAATATTCAACATGGTCAATTCGAATTGAAGAAAGTCTCCTTGGACTGACTCATTCTCCTGCTGCTCCAGAAGTTTATGAGATCTATGATATCTCATATTCTCATATAGCCGATCCAGAAGAAGACATTCGAATATCTATTATTGAAGAAAAACTCTCCTTCCATTCAACTCAAGCATTCTCCAGTGATTCTTATATTTTAAATTATGTGCAAATTTTTCCAGTGATTGCTTCAGAAAATGAAGAGGAATTCTATTTCTCTCTCTCTAATTTTTTTGTTGGTGTGCAGAAATATCATACTTTGGATGTTTTGGAAGAAATCTCATATTTTAGGATTGATGCATTCACTCTAATTTATATATAGCTTCCAACAAATTCCTACATGATTTCTTGCACCAATACTCAGACTTTTGTTGAAGAAGGAGAAAATTGTGCATCTACCATCTTAGTGGAGCACTTGGAACCTTTGTTCCACACTCTTGGATCTGATATGAACTTATTTGAATATGATATGACCTTATTTGGTTTGAATTTTAAGTTTCAAGATCCTTTATTCGTGCTTTTAGCTATTCTCATCAATTTTGGTGTGAAAAATCAAGTACCTCAAGTCTCTTTCAAAATTGTTGTTGGGGATTTGATGTTAGTTTTCTCTCATGAGTTTGCTGATATTATATTTTTTGAATCATTGGATATTTTAGAAGATATACCATATTATGGAGCTCAAGCATTCGCTCTCCAAGGTCCCAGGACTTCTCTACCTTTATACTTGATCACATACTCATCTCCTCACAATACTAGTAAAGACAAAGACATCCTGCATTCACCTGGACACTTTCTCCTAACACTTGAAGCTGACTTTACCTCATATGGTTCGATTTTCAAGGCTGCAACATATAATTTTATTGGGTTTACCTCACATGGTTTTAATTTTCAAGCACTTTTTTCTCTCTCATCATTTGATATCAGTTGCTCTACATGGGTTCAGTTTTCATCTTGCAGTTGTTTATGTTCTTGATTCAATTGAGCATATTCCTCTTCTTCCAAAGAGGAAAATTATTTCAGATATAATCATTTAGTTTGTATAGGTTCACATGCATAGTCCCAATATGATAATGCATAGAAGAACCAAGATTCTACATTACTTCTCCATAGAGTTGCATATTGCAATAAAATTTCTTGATTCCTACTTATTTTGAGGCGAGGGGGGGTCCCATGAGGTTTTCTCCATGTTCCTTATTTTATTAAGCAGTATTTTATGTCATTTAGATTGTATGGGTCACTTTTGGCCTAGTTTCCAGGGCCCAAGTTGTCCAAAGTTAATATTAAGCGGGGGGGTGGTTGTTAGGATTAATTAGTCCTCCTTTGTCCAATATAGTCTATTTGATCATTTTTCCTAACTTAGGGAGTTATTATTACTGTACTAGAGTGTGTGGGACACACCTAGAGGTTATCTTCCACTTACTTCATGTGCATGAATTAGTTTATGTGCATATGGGAGAAACCCCTACATTATAGCATCCCACTTTGAGTGCCACCAGCAGCCTCCATTAGTTGGTTTTGGTAGGTAAGCAGTTATGAGGATTTAACCTCAAGTTACAATCAGTTATATCACTTTTAGTTAGCCTAGCGCCAGTTTTGCATGCATGTAGGGAGAGTGGCACCTTTTACCCACCTACCTCATCAATTAACTAATTGTAGACTAATTTAGACATTTGGAGTTATACTAGTGAGCTCCAGTAATGATTTAGACACACTGAGTTAGGTAATCAGTCAGTTAGAACTGTTAGATTTGAATCCTATATTTAGCATTCAAATTAGATTTATTGTATAATAATTATATTATTGATTAATTAAATGAAGGTTAATGTTGTGATTATATGAGCAATTCTTGTTTGATTTATCTGAAATTTATGGCATGAATTTCCTATCCAGTGTACATTTTCCTTGATTATTCCACTGCATAATTCCTTTCCTACATATTTCATCTTTGGTTGTAGATCAATGGTTCACAAATTTAACAATTCATTCTTTCTAGCCTCATCTTTGACTATTTCCTCTCTATTTCTTGTTTATTTTCTCTGCTTCCACTTGTTTTGTAATTCTTTTTTGTTTTTCATCTTAGGCCTATTTCCTTTGAGAAAGATAGTTCAAAGTGAACTCTATTTATAAAGCTTCAGTTAAATATGAATGTCCCAATCAGTGCTTTAGTTAAAGAATCAGTTGAACTATTAATGATCAACATTCAGTTAAGTAAAGAAGAGATTAGTGTTCATCAATCAATAAGATTCGATTAGTAATGATTAATTATGTGATTAAAGAAAGATGTAATAATTAACTAAAGTTTTTACACTTTAGTTAGACTAACATAAGAAACTTAATTTAATCAAAGGAAGACATTTCAGTTAAGAAAGTGTGTTGCATGTGACACTTGAGTTATTGCAATATGACACTTACATTAGTGTGTTAACTAAGTGATCAATATTCAGTTAGACATTGAGTTCACTCCAATGTTAGTTAACTATCAGTTAATATCCATCATTGAATTCATGTTGAAGATTCAATGCATGGATTGATTATATCATAAAGGAAATTCGAAATTGTAATAAGTGGGTGCCTGATTCTCATGTAATCATTCACTAGGGTTTGCATGGCAGTCATTATGGCTTGTAAAAAGTATGCTAAGCATATGGAAAGTTCATGGAAGTTGTTACGGTGGATCTTTATTCTATATTGCTCTGTATTCTCTCTTATCAGGCAATTTGCTTATGTTGTAAAAGTCATTCTCTACAATCTATCTATTATATTTTGAATAATTGTTGGGTTTTTCATCCTCTTTATTATGAGGATTTTCCCCATGGTACATCTTGTGTTGTGGATGAATTATTGTGTGTGATTGAATTGTTATTTGTTACAGGTCCTCAACATATCATTAATAAAAAATTTAAAGTTCAAGAATCTCCATTATTGCTCAAAACATTAACAAATTATTGTAATGAGAAGGTACAAGTATTGATTCTAATTCATAAGTAATGCAATGAACTAATGTCCCTATAAAAGTGATGGTCACCACATTGAAGTAATCCAATAAAATTTAAGGAAGCCATTGTAATTAAGAAGTGGCCAAAATATATGAATAAATATTATGGTCATACAATCAATAGTAATTAGATTCCAACACCATCAACGAGATTTGATTATAGGTAATCCTTCTATGTATATTTGTTTTCCTTTCTCATTTTTTCTCTTTCTCCTCCTTCATTTTTTGTTTTCTCCTTTTTCTTTCGTTGAGCCTTTGATTTTGTTTCTCCTAGTATTTATTCTTCCTTTTCCTTGGTCTTTTAGTTTTATGACCTCTCTCAGGTTTCAATTTTCTCCTCTTTGTAATTCTTGTTTTCTCTTTTATTATTTTGTTGTTATGTATTTATTTAGATATGAACTTTGTCATTTTTATATTAGCCATAATAAATAATAATAATAATATAATTTTAAGGACAGAAACAATCCACACACCAAATTAGTGTATGAGAACCCTTTGTTTATCGAACAAGGGATCCCCTCCACATAGTGATTTGACTATTAAATTCTACACATGTATATACCCTACACACCTTTGGATTTGAACCTATGACCTATTAGGAGGAAACACATGTTTTTAACTATTAGGCCACTCAAGTTGTACCTTTAGTCCCACCGTAAGTACAAAGTGTGAGTGTGTGTGTGTGTGTGTGTGTGTGTGTAGTTGTTTCTCTTTACTATGTTCTAAAGGTGGCAATATCCAAGAATATATCCATTCTTCACATTTATGGTGACTCAAAGATGATCATTGATTGGTACAATAACAAAATCCAAATCAAGTCACCTCATCTACAACATCTCATAAATTCTATTTTTGGGAAAATGGAATACTTTACGGTAATATAATTTGCTCATATATAGAGAGAACTGAATAGAAAAGTTGACCAGTTATCAAAAAATGCCTTGATTCTAGAACTTGGGAAAAATGAGATAGAAGAAACGAAAGAAGGAATTGGCCCTATTCTACAAGGATTGTAATGAATATATGAAATCCTCAAAAAGGAATGATGATAAGTAAGTCTTGCTCCAATTTTGTATGAAGAATGTAAAGAAGATATTTATGTACTAAAGATAGTATCTTGTGTTGTATTGATGTAAATATTTTACTATTAGTCCTTCTTGGGATTTCTTGTTTATTCTCTATGAATGAATGATATTTTCAATTTGGAATATATATATATAAAAGTTTTAAACATTTATTTCCATATTTGAATTATACCCTTAAATATATGATTTAATTTATATGTTTACTCGTTTATATATATATATATATATATATTAAAGAGATTTATTAAATGTATTTTTATCAATATTTAGTTTTATATATATATTAAATTAAAGAAATTTAAAGTGTATTTATCAATATTTAGTTTTATATAACTTCCCTTTTAGTAATAGGCTTTTCTTTCTTTTTTGTTTTAATTTAGGGTTTCATTTTTCTTTCATTTATTGCCATCTTTAGTAATTAGGGTTTTGGATTATGCTTTTTTTCCTATTAATATCAACATGTTATATTAGATTTTCCTTATCATTCACTCATCCTAATGGTAGACCACATTCTATTGATACAAAATGTTGAGAATTAAAATCAAGTGTGATAGCTCCAAAATAACACTCTCATCAGATTCATGAAACCATATATGCCATCATCCATGAAACATTTTCTTGCACGATATTCTTGATATTCTTCAAACCTTTTCTTGAACCTTCTAGAGAGACTCTAAAAAGGAGGGGAATCCCTTGCAACCCAATGTGCATGAAATACTTCATTTGTGTGCTCTCTAATGAGAATTTGAAGCTTAATCTGACCTTGGACAAGGATCTTTAAACTTGATGGAATCGACACCTATGATCTCAAATTGAAAGGATTGAGGTATATATTGTACTCTTTATGTTTTCCTCACACTTTGGCCATGTACTAAGACAATAATTCCACCCCCACTACTATTATTATCTCCCTACCACTACCACCCCCACCACAGCTTGACATTATAAACTTGCAATTTGTGGCATAATTTGAGATATTTAGAAGAGATCTAGAGTAAAAATGGCTTGAATAAATCTTACCTTCTTGGTAATACCCAACGAGGTAGACAAATAGGTTCCATGGGGACTCAAGGAGGATTCATGGGAATTTGGATTGGGATAAGGTTTGGATCCTATAAACATGTAATCCAAGTATTCCTTATGAATATGAGATAACCCACACACTAGGGTTTGTCTAGATGCTCATACAAAGACAAAATTTCAAAAGAGTTAGGATTCTTTTGTTTTGGGCTATCCAGTTTTGATGGACGCTCAAAACTTAGGTATTCAAGATGTGCATGTTCATGCATCCTTTAATATTTTTTCGAAACTTATCTTCTCTCTTGTGTCAAAAAATTGTATATATCATCGATACATTTATCTTACTACTTGTATATAGAATTGAAGAGTTGTGTCATCATCAAATACTTGCGGGCTAACACATAAATGAATCCAACATGAAATATTTGCAATATGATGGAGAAATGTTAAAAATTGCTTTGTGTACCTATTAGGTGAAAGTACAAGCTTCTGTTATTCTTGTTTATCCAAATTTCACACTATTAATAGAGAAATCATTGGGAATGGTGGCCCATAAGGAACCGATAAAGAAATATTTGTTACTTCCCTATGTAGCATCTTCTCCTTTGAAAATCTATCCTCTATAGGAAAAACTTTTGGGAATATATTAGTATCAATTGTAGGAGCATGGGTTTAGGGATTTCCCTATGATTTCATGAATAATATATGCCTCCCATGCCTAATTATACTAATGTTGGTGGCATGCGTTGCATATTATGGCGTTAAGTTGTTAGAGTCATCTAAGAGAGCCTTGAAAATGTAAGGGTTGCATAAATTGACAACTTTGGTGATATCGGATTTGTTGTATTCGGAAGTACAAGGAAATCCATGGTGGATTTAATGGTGGTACTCTACATGGAAAGAGTCTATTGTTTGAATTATTGAACCATTGATCTATAGGAAATGAGTGCAATTAAAAGGTATAATTGTGTAGTAGAATGGAATGAACAATGTACACTGAACAAGACAAATTTCAAAGAAAACTTATAAGAACTAATTAGTAAATTACAGCATTAATCTTCATTAATTCTAGCAATATACAACAGTGTTACAATAAGGAGAATTCGAATTGTGTGCATGATATTCGAATCTACCAACTCAATCATGATTGAATGGCTAACTAGAGGTGTCTAAATCACTATCATAGACCACTAGTCTAACTCCACATGTCTAATTCAGTCTATCATTCAGTTAAACTAGTTAAATTGATGAGGTAGGTGAGAAATGGCACCTACTCCCATGTAGCCATGCAAGACTAGTGCTAACTCAACTGAAATACATCTAATTGAATGTAATTGGAGCTTAACTTAGCATAACTAACTATAAACTACAACCAACTAATAGAGGCTAATGGTGGCACTCAGAGTGACTCCTAAAGTGTAGAGATTGGCACTAGTGGCACCAAATGGAACACTAGTGGCACCAAACTCTATCAAATGAATCCTAATTTGGGAAAATGATCTAATAGACTATATCTAGAAAAGGGAGGATTATAAATCCTAAACCCCCCCCTTAATCCTAACTTGGACAACTGTGGGCCCTAGAAACAAGGCCAAAAGTCACCCATTACAATCTAAAATAATTAAAATCTTCTTAATAAACCGAGGAAAATGGGCAAAAACTCATGGGAAAACCACCCCTCAAAATAAGTAGGAACATGAAATACAAGCTATTATTAGGAGAAAAGACTTCCTCTTTGGGAAATAACTTGCAAAAACTATGATGCAATTTGCATTACTATGAAGCAACACGGTTCTTTTGTGCTGCAGCATCCTGAAGATGTGCATGTGAACCTCTCACATGTCTTATGATCTGATGGATGTTGTATGTGTTTCTTCTTTATGGAGAAGGAAATGAATTATCAATTTTCTTCTTCTGTGGGACAAATGGTTGGTCCTTCTCTATCATCAAGTAGCACTTTCCTAGAACCTTGTTGCACCACTCTATAGAGAGAGAATTTATGAGAGAGAGAGAGACATGCTCAATATGATACTGGGACCTTGTTCTCCTTCTGTCTTATGGATTCCTAGCACCATCCCTAGCTGCAACAATGATCTTTTGGGCCCATTTAGGTTTAGGCCACTTATTTGGGATGGGTGTTGGGGCGCATACTCCATATGGGGTAACTCCGCGGTTAGTTAGGAAATTTGTAAGCGGAGCTATGGGTCAAAATAGTCTTAGGGGTGTCAGGGTAAGTCAAAACTCTCTCTTTTTGTAATAAGCCCATGATTTAAATCCAGGGTTTAGGGTTTGTGGGTGCCCATGGTTTAAGACCAGGGTTTTGTAAAACTGCGCAGTATAAATAAGCGCTTATGTAAAATGGATAGGTTAGGCTTTTGATGTAAGGAAAGATAAGGCAAGTAAGATTGGTTTTTGTAAGGAAGAAAGAAAGATCTGCAGCTGTGTGCGCAGAAGCCTGCTGCTGTGTGCGCGGCTATTAAGAGCTGAAGGAATCTGCAGCTGGGTGCGCAGATAAACTGTGGTTTTGAGGAAAGAGGAATAAAACGCAGTTTGTGGACGTAGCCCCTACACTGGGGGTGAACCACGTTATATGTGGTGTTGTGGTTTTGTTGTGTTGTTTCTGTTTCTGTTATTTTCATGCATCTAACTGAATATATCTGATAATATAAAGATCTCTGCTAATACTAAGCTTCACAGTGAATTCCCTGTAGTGGGTTATGCAAGTTTGGTTTGTTTATTATGCTCTGAAGTTATATGTGAGTGAATGATAAGTGAACAGGAAGTTGAATAATAATTGTTTAGAAAGGCTAAGGTACAGTAATCCCCCTCTTTGCATGTAGAAACCTGATTCTGCGGCACCCCATTGCTGTTTCGGGTGAGACTACAACCTGCGCGCAGGTTGTTGCCGAAAGGGCCAACACAGTGGGTCTTTTGTTGGTGCGAAGTATAAAGCGTTAACTCGGGTCTGCCCAAGTGCCAACAATGGGAGTTGGATTTGGATCTAGAATCTCATGAGGTTTGGCCTCAATACTAAGATCATTTTGATATTGATCCCCTTCATCTAAATCTGAAACATGTGACAAAATATCATCATCAATAGGTAGTGGAAGAGTGGTTATACCTTCTTGTGCTTCGGATGGTGGTAAATCTAACAACCGACATTCTTCAAACTGAACAGTGTGCTCAATGAATCATTTCATAGTTTCAAGTTCCATCAACGTATATTATTTTTCATCCTCAACATATCCCAACAGTATGCATTCACTACTCTAGGATTTTAAGACCTTTCTCTTATCAATGGGTATTCTGGCCCAAGCTTTGGAACCAAAAACTATCAAGTGAGAGGCATTGGGATTATTCCCATTCAGTGCTTCAAATGTAGTGACCCCAACCACTAATTTATGAGGCACTCTATTTTGTATGTATGAAGCACAGTTTATAGTTTATACCCAAAGAGAAGGAGGAATATTCTTGGAGTGGAAAAGACAGGTTTCCATATCCTTTAATGATCTATTTTTCCTCTCAGCCACACGATTCTGATGTGGTGTGTATGGAACTGAGTGTTCCATTCAAATCGCTTATAATTCACAATAATGCTGAAAATATATTTTAATGTATTAACCTCCATTATCTGATCTTATGGACTTGATATTTTTCCTGAAACTATTCTCAATAAAAGCTTTAAAAACTTTAACAATTCCAAATACTTCTGACTTTTGTTTCATGAAATATACCCAACAGAACCTAGAACAATCATCAATATAAGTAATCAAATACCTAGAACCATTCATTGATGTTGTATCCATTGATCCTGACACATCACTGTGTATCAAATCAAGTGTATAGGCATCCCTAGTTTCCTTCCCAACTTCATACCTCTTCTCTGGATGCTTACCTACCAAGCAACCATGACATACTCCATCTAATGTTTGGATGAGAGGCAAGCCTTCATTCATTTTTTCATTTTGGATTTGTTGGAGATATTTGAAATTGATATTCACAAATATATCATTACATATCTTGCTGGTGTTGTTAGAACGAGTCAATAGAGATGTAGGATGTGAAACAGGCAAAAAATGAGAGAACTCATAAGCCTTTGAGGCATGGTTAGAAAACTCTTTCACTATGAGATTTCAAGTAGTTTTTCTTTGATTTCAACTGAGTCAGATACGAATGTAACTCTCTTGGGAGTTCCTGTATGGGTCATTTGATAAACAGAAAACAAATTAGCTGCAAGAGAGGGAACATAGAGAACATTCTTAAACTCACCATGTTGGATTTTAACTAAACCTCTTCCTGCTGCTGGGATTTAGGAGTCATTCCCCATGTGAATGTTAGGTCCTCCTGATAGAGTGAGAGTGGAGAAGGATTCCTTGGAGGAAACCATGTGGTTGGATGCTCCAAAATCAATCAAGTAAGCTTTCGACTAAGTAAGGCATGGCATCTCTCATGATATTCTGTCAGTGGTCCAGCATCAGAATTCTTTGGTCCTTGTGGAAAGGAAATATTGTTTTGTTCAAGGAGAGTTTACATTTGGTCGATTTGATTCTTCATGCACTGGATTTCAGGATGAAATCCCTTCATACAATATGTACACTTAGTATTTTAAAAAAAATTCTTTTTCTTGGACCCCGAGGCTCCTTTAGAATAATTCTTATTCTCTTTTGGCTTTGAATCAGAGGATTTGGGATCCTTCCCCTTGTGCTTCCCTTTATCTTGTGCATTGGTTGAGTTTGACATCAAAAGAGCTTGATTCTTGGAAGTTTGAAGCACTCCCATTTGAACAAACTTATCCTGCTCTTGTATTCAAGACTCAGCAAACCCATCTAGAGATGGAATATTCCAATTGGGGATGGAAGCTCTTCCGGAATGGAAGGTAGAGACAAAGATAGGGTACCTTGAGACAATATTGGTCATTACTAATAGAACCAATTGCTCATATTTCCTCTCTATTATGTATTTCTTATATTGTAGTGCTAGTGACTTGAATTTTGTGAAAAATTGTTGTATAGTTTTGAAACTACTGGGTTGCAATGAAATGAGATCATTCTCCAATATGTACCCTCAAATATAATATTTCTTTACAAACAAGAATTCAAGTTTATCTCAAGATTCCTTCAGAGTATTCAATCCCTCAAAGTGAAAGAGAAGATCTAGGGATATGCGAGTGCATAGGAAGCCAGAGGCTTCATCCAAACAATTCAAGAACTTAGTTTTCTCAGTAGGGTGATGGGGCTCTGTCTCTTTGTCGATTGTCATCCTAAACAGACCAATATAGCGCAAGGATACCTGCATATATGACCTCTAATCAACATAGTTGAATGGTGTAAGGATATGGGGCAGAAGAGCTGAGGACTCCATCAAAATTTATGTTGAACAGTCAATTCTTCAACAAGTTACATAGGTTCCTGCATGTATCACTCAAAAAACCAAAAAAAATTCACAATCATGTCAGTTTCAAGCCTTCCATATCAACATGTACATATTCTTAGGGTTCATCACACCAATAGAGACTTCTCTGGACGAATCCGGAGTTAGCAAGGAAAATATTACAGGATTTATGTGGAAACCCAACTACTTCTGGTGTAGAATGGAGATCGAACATACTTGTTTCTATCTTGAACAAGGATTTGATACCATGTTTGAATTATTAAACCATTAATCTAAAATAAATGATAATTGAAAGGTATAATTGTGTAGTATAATTTGATGAACAATGTGCACTGAACAAGAAAAATTTCAGAGAAAACTGATAAGAATTGATCAATAAATTACAACATTAATCTTCATTAATTCTAGAAATATACAACAGTGTTACAATAAGGAGAATTCAAATCATGTTGAGGGATTCCAGCAATTCCATCATGGTATTGAGTCCAAGGTAACAATGGCCTTCTTCGTTGAGAATATGTTTGAAAACTTCAAAATGGTAATGTCTGTTACAGCTGATTTTACCACAGATGGTGGATCACACTTTTATGGCCTTCCCTGTCCCTCTGCAGACTCTTTAGACCCCATGGACCATTTTTGTACCTTTTATGTTTCCAATATCGTCCCTAAAAACATGCAATAATTTCCATACACGACTTTTAATCCCTTTCTCGCCTATATTCATGAATTTGACCCTTAAACCCATGTCCATCGAGATGTGTGCAAAAGGCCAAATTAATTTGGAGTTTTCCTTGATGTGCATCTAAAACACTTGTCTCTTGGCCTTCCATATGCCTTGAGATCACTCAGATTCGACCTTCCATTACCCCATTGAAGAGACATATAAGGAACCTTTTGGATACATTGAAGAGCAAAAAAACTATAGTCCATTGTTGTCGGAGCTTATACTTAAGTCTGCATCTCTTTGTCCCTTGGAGCACTTTGTGTTCTTCCCAAGCTTTCCTTTTTCTTGTGAGCTTGCTATCGAGAGATGGAGGATTGAAGTGGTGGAGGCCCAAGTGGGGGACTTAGTTTCTCCGATTCGCAAATGTGCCGATAGAGGTTGTCACTATTGTAATCTTTGTTTTATATCAACAGAAATATCTTTTCCTGTCCAATAATGTGTATTTAAATGAGTATTTGATCCATGGATGTTTTTAAATGCTTATATGTTATTGATTATATATGCTAGAGTAGGTCTAACACAATTATATATAGCATGCTTGTCTTGTTTTCTAAATGTTGAGGAAGCAAATTGCCAATACAAGCGGGAGTGGAAAAGCTCAACGGGGATCTACATCAACCTTCCGGAATAAGGTATGAATCGAGATCCTTTAGTGTTAGATGTTTGGTTTCTCTTGCATATAGGAAAGGATTGATTTCTGGAGTTAATCTATCTATTGTGGTACCCCAAGCCATAGGAATTTCTCCCTGTAATAGAATTGGTGACTCCGCTAGGGAGGTCCTAGTCATTTTTCCTTTGGGGATTTTTTTCGGCATTCAATGTTCTTGAATTGCTCTGATTTCTTTGTTTCTGAGTTGGGTATGGGGGCATGTTTTCCTAGTAGTGTCTGATAGGAGTCAATTTTGTCTCAATTTATCTATTTTCCTTCATTTTTATCTCTTTTTCTTCCTGTACATGAGTTTTTGCCTCACAGTCACATGTACATGCGGTTTTGACTGAGATATCTGTGTATATACGCGGGTTTTCTGCACACAGACGCATATGCCCTAATTTTACCTTTTAGAGGAAGATTGAGTTTTGTTGGGTGATTTTGGATGATTGATGAGTCTCCTTATATGCTTTTAGAGTCTGTATACACCTCTGTTTCTGACCAGAGACACCTTTTAGGGTAAATTCTTTTTTAAGAATGTTCTTGTCATTGCATTTTCGATTTTTAGTTTTGGGATTAGTGCATTAGGTCTCTTTTACCTTAGTGCTTTACCTGGGTGTTGTTTGATAGTGCTTGCAGAGTCTGGGGGAGGTAGATTCATTCTTTTGCTTTATTATCTCATTTTTATTCAAAAAATCCAAAAATATTTGCTTCTTTGCATCATTATGCATCATTGCACTTTGCATTTTTCATGGTAGTTGCACTAGGTTTTCTTAGAGAAGTATTAGTCAGGATTTCATATAGGAATGATTGGATTTGTCATTTGAAGAAAAAATTGCATTTCACCTAGTAGTATGCCCTGTTTTTCATTCGACACAATGCATTTGCATCGATTGTTAGGTGTGCATTTTACTTCATGTTGCGTCATAACACCATTGGTTGCACGATCCTCTACCTTTTTGAGTAATAAGCCAATTAAAATCAACGCTTAATTA
Organism: Pseudotsuga menziesii; assembly: GCA_001517045.1. Classification (NCBI taxonomy): domain Eukaryota; kingdom Viridiplantae; phylum Streptophyta; class Pinopsida; order Pinales; family Pinaceae; genus Pseudotsuga; species Pseudotsuga menziesii. Next base: position 542,096 of record LPNX010683888.1, on the reverse strand, counting down.
AAATGGATTACACTATTTTATTTTACAGGGTACAATAATAAGATTAGGTTTTAGGTTCTTGGAATAGTTCATTGTGAGTAAATTCTCCAAGACCACTAAACAAAACATGTATGTGTCTGTCCAGGTGAGAGTGTGAAATTCCTTGGTATAATTAGTGTTTCTCAGGATCCTCCTCTTACAAGGGAGTTAAGCACGAGGCAGTGTGAGCAGTTATTGATTGGGATGACCCCTAGTCATAACTAAGTAACACTAGAGATATTTCCAAGATTGTATTCGTATCCGGGGGCTCTTTCGAGAGTTTCAGGCTTTTCTACCTTGCCCATACGATCAATCCCGCCTGTGACTATCTGCCTGAGCATTGATTATATTGAGGTGACCTTAGTGGCCTTACATAGGTTATCGAGGGGGTACTTTGCAGGGGTTATTCTGTAGGTGTCTCGACCAGGTTGGGGTCAGAAAGCACAGTCGCTATATGCGTTGAAGCTGAGGGCCACAATAATTGGTTACAAACCTATGCTTGTTGTGTATGGGAGTATCAAGCCTCTCTTAGGCGAGACATACATGATTCATTCGAGAGATCACATATCCTACCCTTGTTTTCTTGTGATTGGCTCTAGATTATATAGGTGTATGCTCTGTGCACACTAGCTTGCTTAGGGTTTGCATAATTAGAAGAGTATTTTCCATTTTTTTGAGTCATTGTGGATCTGGGTGTGGCACTTCACCATTCTCGTCTTTTAGCAGGACTTCTGCCTTCTACATCTCCTCTTCCTTTGGGAGAGAGAAATATAATGTTCGGGTGAACTAATTCTCACATTGATTCACACACGATGGGAGATCATGAAAATGAAATTCCTGAGATGTCCTCTCCACCTCAAGATGTTGGGGAGGAAGATCTTATTCTTGTATATGATCCTTCACCTGATATACCTACACACTCTGGGTATGATCCCTCATTCACAGGTCATTGGTATTGGTTTTCGAGTGACGAGACTCATCATGAACCTGCGAACACTAGTTATGTTAGTTATGGCATGTCTGGTATCCCTACATATGATATGGAATAGCATGTCGAGTCAGAATTTGAACCTAACACTATGCCTGGGGGCATTCCCATTCCTTTCCATGCGGAGAGATTTGGGAACACAAGTCACATTGCACCCTCCATCCTGGCGGTGGAGGCTACATCAAACGTTTGTCCTAGACCTAGTGTTAGTAGTCCTATTTAGATACCAGAACCAAGACGAGTCACTATAGGGAATACCACTTACATCGTTTCACATGTCCCTTCGTCCTCTATTCCTAGTTCTTCGAATGTTATTCCTCCCCCTTATTCATGTGGTCCTTCGAGCCGGAATGTTGCTGCTAGTCATGTTTCTACTTTTGCTACTCGTGTAGTCGTGTCTCAAATTCGAGTACCTCCTGTTGTCTCAGGAGGTCATATTCCTCTTTCTGGAACGTCTTCTGGTCTATCGCAGGGAGTTCCCCATATTCGTACTCATGGAATTTTTCATGGGACATCTTATGGATCCTCTCATGGACAATATTATGGACCACAGTATGGATAGAGTTATTCAACTTATGGGTATAGGTATCAAAAACCCGCTTACTCCCCGAATTATGGCTTTGTAGCTCCACATAGTCAAGGTACACCATATTATGGTGCTTCCATGCCACCCTACATGGGTCAAATGGGAGGAGGGTACTATGGCCATGGATATGGTGGTTACGGTAATCAGTCTTATGTAAATCAAAAATATTAGGGAGCATGGCATCGACCTACTCAACCTAGGCTCCATTTCCTCACAAAATTAAATTTACCTGACTTGTCAAGACTAACGAACGATCCAGTATCTGATGACCCAGCTTGGTCGGTTGTCCCTAACAAGCTTCCCTTGGACATTCCAAAATTCAAGGAAAAACCAGGAGAAGATCCTAGTGAACATGTTACTACATTTCACCTTTGGTGCTCTTCTAATTCCTTACATGATGATTCGATTCGATTAAGGTTGTTTCAATGCACCCTTACCGGGCCTGTAGCGAAATGGTACATAGAATTACCTTGGGGGGCATTCGTTTTGTTCGATGAACTAGCTATGGCTTTTCTCAATCACTTCTAGCTACTAGTGTGTTACGAAATTGGTACAAAACTCTTGTCGACATTTCGGAAAGAAAAATCCACACATATCTCGGACCATATCCAAGAGTGGCGTAGACGAAAGAGATTGATTAAAGCCTTCATACCGCCGGAGTTTCTCCTCAAGTGGTTCCTTAAATCGTTACTGCCTTATATAGCGCAGTATGTTTCTACGTCCAAAGTTCAGAACAAGGAACAAGCCATTTTTAGGGTGCAAGAATTGGATTTTATTTATGCTCAATCCAGATTATTATATGAGATTATTCCTAACACTTCGCGTTCTAGTTTTGACCCTAAGGTCAAACCTGGACCACATGCCGATGGCATTGTTGGTTGTACGAGTACCAAACCTATAGATTTGGTTGTGCAATAGGTGATTCAATTGTCCATCAACTAATATACCTCAGGACAAGCCATGGCTTCATCTCAACCCACCCAAATGGTGAATGTACTTTCGGTGCAATCTTCGAACCAGAAGGGTAACCAGCAACCCGGAAGGAATAAGAAAAAGGGTAAAAACAATCGTAAGGGTGGGAATACGAATGAAAATGACAATTTTAATGACAAGAATGCCCGCAATGCTGGGGGGAGAAGAGTATAAATGTAAGGTTAAGTTTCCTTTCAAGTTGTGTAAGGATGACCACCTCACTCACTTGTACCCTTGTATGAAAGATGCCTCGAGGTTCATAGCACAGGGCCCAGCTGTGCTGACTAACCCTTTACCTCATAATCACAACATGAACTCGAGGACCCATGATCAGTCTGGTTGAGATCAAGATCCGTCGAAAGCCAGTAGTGGTCATGGTTGCATCAACATGGTACGTGCTACTAAGGTTGTGACTCATGCGAAGGACTATGGTTCGTCACAACCGGACCTTAGGAAAGAACCTCCTCCTACCGAGAGTCCTTTACGTATTGAAAATCCTACGGATAAACCTGAGAGTGTACCTCACATTCCTAAGGGAGTCTTAAAGCATTCGAGGAACAATACTAATGCCCAAGCTGCCTGGAACTATTCTGGTGTCGAGGATTTGGGCCACACTCCTTGTGCGATGTCTGCGCTTGAAGTTCTTTAGAGTTGTCCATCGCAAAGGAAGGATTTGCTTTCTTCTCTTGGTGTTAACGATGATAAATCTTCCTCCATCATCAAATTTGAAACCATGGGACTACAGCGTCACTTTCCTTACTATGTGTCTCTCTTGATTCATGTAGAATGTCTTAACATGACCGTCAAACACACTGTGATTAACAAAGGCGTTGTTGCTTCCATGGTGTCTTTGTCATGTTGGAAGGGTTTGGGTTCCCCTGAGCTGTCTAAATCCACTACCATGTTAACTGCCTTTTATGGTATATCATTTCAGCCGCACGGGATTCTTCCTTCACTTAAGGTCCATTTGGGAGGGAAGACCGTTGCAATCGAGGTCGAGGTGGTTGATGCACCCCTTGATTACAATCTGTTACTAGGTAGGAATTGGATGTATAGTATGCAAGCCATCGCTTCTTCTCTATTTCAAGTTGTATGATTTCCATTTAATGGGAATATTGTTATGATTGATCAGACATCATTCAAAAATCTGAGTGTTACTACATCGTCGGGAGCTTCCATCCCAATTATCAATCATTCTCAGCCGAAAACTGGGAGTGTGGGTGTTGGCATGTATCCATCCCTTATGGGAACCTTTATTTGTCCTGCACCCATTCTTATGATTGGGTCTAGTTTTGGTGGGCCTTTGTCTTCATTGAATTCGATGTCTTTTTGCACTAACCATATGGAATATCCATGGATTCTTCCTTCATCAAATCCTTCGAATAATCCTATCGAAACGAACGTGTCGTTTTTTGCAGCAATGATAGCATATAAAGCGAATCTTGAATGTGTTGTAGAGCCTAATCCTTCCTATTCACGGAGGGAGGAGGAGGACCTATATGTGCTGCCTGCATGGGAAGTTGAGTCCTCTCACACACATGATTTCCTTTAGAGTGTTTTTCCATCAGATGAAGCTATTATTGAGGCCATGTCTGGGGTTGAGCCACCTTTGGAAGAGTTACATCATAGATCTTATTTTCTTCCCGAACTTGACTGTTTGGAGTGTGAGGACTTCAGGGAGATTCTTAGTGAGAGAATTGGTAGTCCCATGGTTCCATTGAGCTCTCCTAGTCTGATGGCTGATGGAAACATGGTGAATATATCTCCTACCATCCCTATCAATATCTCTCGTGATCCTGGCAAGATTGAGAATGTCTATAGTGGGGAATAATGTTCCCATGCTGAGATTCAGGAGTATACTGAGCTATTCAAAGAGTTTTGTGATATATTTGCTTGGTCATATGAGGAAATGTTAGGTATCAACCCTTGTATTGTCGAACATGAAATCAAGACCTACCTAGGTGCGAATCTTGTTTGACAATGCTTGCGTGCGGTGAATCCTAGAAAAGCACCTGTGATTAAGGCTGAGATAGAAAAGTTGTTAAATGTCGGTTTTATCTATCCCATTCCCTTGACGGAGTGGGTTTCAAACCTCGTTCCGGTTGATAACGAGCAGGGAGTGATTCGTATATGCACTGATTTCTGTGACTTGAATCATGCCTGTCCTAAGGATAATTTTCCCACGCCATTTATTGATCAAATTTTGGATGAGTGTGTAGGAAGTGAGGTATTTTCCTTTCTGAACGGCTTTTCTGGATATAATCAAATCCAGATCAAACTCAAGGACCAACATAAAACTGCATTTATTTTTCCTTGGGGTACATTTACATATCAAAAGATGCCTTTCGATCTTAAAAACACCGGAGCCACATTTCAGCAGGATATGACTTTGATAATCCATGATCTCAAATTGATTATTGAAGTATTTTTGGATGACCTTGCTGCTCATTCTCATCTGAGAGTGCGTCATTCCTACCATTTGAGATTAGTATTCGAAAGGTGCCGCCACTACCAGGTTATTTTAAATCCTCATAAGTGCATCTTTTGCATGAAGTCTGGTCGCTTGTTAGGATTCATTGTCTCTAACGAGGGTATAAGAGTTGATCCCTTAAAGGTTGAGGCAATACTTAAATTGTCTCCCACAAGAAACATTAGACATCTTCAATGTTTGTAAGGCATGGCAAATTTCTTGTGGAGATTCGTGGTTAACTTTACCAATTTGACTAAAGGCTTTATGCGTCTTTTGAAGAAGGACACTAGCTTTTGCTAGGATGAGCGAGCCCAGGAGTCCTTTGATGCACTTAAACAAGCCTTAGCATCGGCCCCTATGATTATTCCACCCTACTATAGCCGTGACTTTTTGCTTTATGTGGCCGCGTCCATGGAGACGATTGGTATGGTTTTGGTTCAAGAGGATGAGGAGCTCCATGAGCATGTCGTATATTATTTGATCCGAAACCTTGTAGATGCAGAGATCCATTATTCCCATGTGGAGAAACTTGCCTTAGCTACCGTTCATCCGGTTTAGAGACTGAGGAACTACATTCTCCTTCCCCAGACCTTGGTGGTAGCCCATGTCAATCCATTTCAGTTCATCCTCACTAGAAGGATGATCGGGGGAAAGTATAATAAATGGATTTTCATCTTGCAAGAATTCGATCTCGAGTTTGTTTCAGCAAAATCAAAAAAATCGTTGATTTTTGTGGAGCTTATATCTGATTTCCCAAGTGAGGAGGAGCCTAGAAATTTGTGAAGATACGTTTGTCGATGAGCACATTTTCCTAATCTCAACTTTGGATCCATGGTATGGGGATATCATTATATATTTACAAACATTGAAGGTCCCTACTCACCTCTCACGGGATGAACGAACTACCTTATCTTCACATATCCAAGAACTACCTTATAGTGGATAACACATTGTACCATCGTGGGGTAGATTCCGTTTTACGTCATCGTTTAACTCATGAGCAGGTTGAGCTTCTGCTGAATGATTGCCATGGAGGGGCATGTGGTGTTCATTTATCTAGGATTTCTACAGCCCAAAAAATCTTGAGAGCGGGTTATTTCTGGCCGTCGATCTTTAAAGATTGTGTCAATGTGGTTAAGAAGTGCCACCCTTTCCAGGTGTTTGCACATAATATGCACTCACATATTTCCCTGTTACATCCGATTATCACTGTCGGTCCCTTCACTAAGTGGGAAATTGACTACATGGATTGCAACCCAACTTTAGCTGGGGGGCATCATCATATTATAGTGTCTGTTGACTATTTCACGAAATGGGCTGAGGCTATGCCCACGGTTAAATCCGATGGTGAGACAGTTGCGCATTTTGTATTCAACCAGATCATTACTCGGTCCAGTATTCCAAAGGAGCTTGTCACTGACCATGGTAGGCACTTTCAGAATCGAATGATGGAAGAGTTAGCCTTGAAGTTAGGGTATAAGGAGGATCATTCCTCTTCTTATTACCCTCAAGTGAATGGACAGGTTGAAGCAGTGAAAAAATCATTTAATTCCATTCTCCAATGAACCATCACACAAAGCAAGACCAATTGGAAAATCATGTTAGATCCTGCTTTGTGGGATTATAGAACCACGGTTAGGACTGCCACCGATTTTTCTCCATATTAGTTTGTACATGGAGTGGAGTCTGTCTTGCTAGTTGAATGCGAAATCCCTTCATTCAAGCTAGCCATAGAGATTTTACCAGACACTTCCCCATTGGAGGAACATTTGGTCCACTTAGAGCAGCTTGATGAGCAACGCCGAGATTCCTTAATGGCTATAGAAGTAAATAAGCATCGCATTAAGGTCCAGTATGATAAATCTATCCATCCAAGGAGGTTTAGGGAAGAAGATTTGGTCCTTTTGTGGGATCAAGCTAAAGACCCCTTGGGGGTAGGAAATTTTAACCCCATGTGGCATGGTCCTTACATTGTCAAAACTGTGTTAGAGAAGGGTGCCTATGAGCTGGTAGATTATGAGGGGATAGCCTTGGAGGAGCCTAGAAATGGGCTCTATCTTAAAAAATACTATGCATGATCTTCAGCTAGGGCTGATTGTTGTATATTATTGTATAGTTTTTTTGCATAGTTAGGTTTTCTTATGGTGATCGGGTATGTTGATTAGCTTTAATTTCTTATGGAAGATGTCAAAGGAGTCTTCTGTTTACATAGGATTCACTGATGGTGCTAGCCTCCACACTCAACACTCAGCCTCTGCTGCTTGGTTGATTTATAATCCTACAAGTCAAGTATTGTCTTCAGGAGGCGTATGTTTACATCCCTCTTTGAACAATGTTGTTGACTAGAGTGTCATTATCGAGTTATTACGGGATGCCATTTCACATGGTGTTCTCTCTCTTGAGGTATGTCTTGATTCACACTTTGACCCATTCGTGCCGATTTTAGGTATGATGTTTAAACTAGAATATAGGTTAGATTTCACCTACATTTGCATTTTACATGACCTTATGACCATTTCATTATAACCTTAGGTACGAACCCATTCTATCCTGTCACAAAACCTTATTACTATTATTGAAGTGACATCATATGAATGCTAGAGCTTGACCTTACATGGGTACTCTAGTTAGCTCCTTGTTTGCATTTGGTACCCATGCCGACAATTTGTCCTTTAGGGTGTGGGATTCCATTGTATAGCATCACCATGCCATTTCATAAGAGCTTCATACTCCTCTTGATCTTTTTGCTGGACTATTTCCCCAGGACTCCCTTATGTCAAGTTGTAATTGCATTATCATGAGCTTTTCCTACCTCATTGAGCCTTATGTCAGCTTCCCTAACTTTGAGTATCAGCCATATAGCTCGATCTTGTCTCATGTCTAGCCATGGAGAACCATTTTATATATCCTTTGCAGCTTTATTCCCGATTTTTACCAGGAGGGGACTTTCCCCCGAGTGTCACTATCTTACACATATGTCCTTACATTAAGCATAGGTATGTTCCATTGCTTGGAACTAGTTTGTTTGTCCCTTGACACTCGTGTCCTCCTAGTCTGTAACTATAAAGCGATTTTATTATTTTTCAATATTTTCAAATAATTGAAAAAGTCCAAAAAAAAATAAAAAAGCCAAAAAGCCGGACAAGAAAAGATGTTACCTTTGGCAGCAGTCGAGCCATGTCTCCTTCGAATAGAGCACTGTATATCACATCCGTTGGTTGGGTTATTAGTTTGACTTTAGGATTTGTACTCGTTTATCTGAGTTTATCTCCATCGATGGGTTAAGCTTCCAGTCCCTATGGAGCCTCTGTCGATGCCTCCTATGTCGCAGAGATGTCCTAGTTTTGTATATAAAGTCTATGCTGCCTACATTCAGTCATCATTCACCTTTATGCTCTTGTTTGAAGGAAGTTGAAACCTGAGTTGGACATTCCTCAGTTATCTCGACTTTGCATGTTGGCCATTCCCAGTATAGTTACTGGTTCATGCACATTATGATCGAGTCCTTCCACATTATACAGCTTTGCTAAGTACCTTGTGTTGGATGATGGGGGATGCCTTAATTCCCTCCTTCCAGAGGATTTCATCCCATCAACTTCATATCATTTATTCTGGGATAGGAATCTAGAGTCATTTTTGAGTGCCTTGAGACTTTTAGTCATCAGTGGCAGGTTCTGTCTCCATTGATAGTTTTTTGGGAATACATCAATGTCCCCTGATCGATGGATCCTCTCAAGTGTTCGACCTCAACACATTTATTCACACTTGTTAGTTTACACTCTAGTACCTTGATTCCCATTTTCATTATTGGTGGGTGATCTCGCATCTATTAACGGTATACATCAATGACCAGTAATTAGACGATGGACTACTATGTTTGACCTCGACACCTCTATTCACATAGTAGGACATGTACTTGTAGCAGTTTGTGTAGAAGACCTTCCAGATTGGTGGCATCTATTATATGCTACCTTCTTGATCATGCCAGTGTTCTTGAGATTTCAGCACCCGTGACTTGATTCTAGTATATGTCAGATGTTTCCAACCATTATGGAGATCTTGATCCATTATATATCTTCAGCTTTCATGGAGATCATGATCGTTTGTATATCTTCATCATGGAGATTATGATTTATCTATATTGTATGTCATGATGACCACACATGTCATATTTTTTATCATGCCTATTCATGGCCATTGTACTCTTATGTATTCGGGAATGCTACATCTACATGCAGTTATGTGCAGAGTTTGATTATTGTATTGTACTGATTGGATGGTTGGTTCTTCCACTAGGTTCTTCATCACTCCACTTATGGGATGGACTTATAATTTACTTCGAACATCGTATGACCCCTCTGACCTCAGACATTAGGGGGCATCTGTTATAGCTGATTTTACCACACATGGTGGATCACACTTTTATGGCCTTCCCTATCCCTTTGCAGACTCTTTATATCCCATGGACCATTTTTGTACCTTTGATGTTTCCAAGATCATCCCTAAAAACATGCAATAATTTCCATATGTGACTTTTAATCCCTTTCTCATGTATATACACGGATTTGACCCTTAAACCTAGGTACATCGGGATGTGTGCAAAAGGCCAAATTATTTTGTATTTTTCCTTGATGTGGATCCGAAACACTTGTCTCTTGGCCTTCCATATGCCCTGAGATCACTCAGATTTGACCTTCCATTACCCCATTGAAGAGCTATATGAGGAACCCTTTGGATACATTGAAGAGGGAGGAACTGAAGAGCAAGAAAACTATAGTCCATTGTTGCCGGAGCTTATACTTGAGTCTGCATCCCTTTGTCCCTTGTATCACTTTGTGTTCTTCCCAAGATTTCCTTTTTCTTGTGATCTTTCTATCGAGAGATGGAGGATTGAAGTGGTGGAGTCCCAAGTGGGGGACTCAGTTTCTCTGATTCGTAGACGTGTCGACAGAGGTTGTCACTATTGTAATCTCTGTTTTATATCAATAGAAATATCGTTTCCTGTCCAATAATGTGTATTTAAATGAGTATTTGATCCATGGATGTTTTTAAATTCTTATATGTTATTGATTATATATTCTAGAGTAGGTCTAACAAAATTATATATAGCATGCTTGTCTTGTTTGCTAAATGTTGAGGAAGCAAATTGCCAATACAAGTGGGAGTGGAAAATCTCAACGGGTATCTACATCAACCGTCTGAAATAAGGTACGAATCGAGATCCATTAGTGTTAGATGTTTGGTTTCTCTTGCATTTAGGAAAGGATTGATTTCTGGAGTTAATCTGTTTGTTGTGGTACCCCAAGCCATAGGAATTTCTCTCCGTAACAATGTCCAAGTAAAAGTGAAGGCCTTGAATTTGACATATATGTATTCTTCATTCCACATTTAACTACAAGGTGTACATAAACTGGAAACTAATCAATCTAAATTGATGTGCAAACAAAAACTTGTACATTCAAAATTATCGAAGATGCTTTGCATCACAAGAGAAACACAACATTTAGTTTTATTATTTTGGTTTTGTAGGGAGAAAATGATTCTATTAGGAAAATCGATACATTCAAAATGGTAAGTTCTTAGTTCAAAGTTGACAGAATTGTTTATATTAAAAATAATAATAAAATAACAAGAAAATGTAGTTGGATTGTAATTGGACATTATCTCCATATTATTGTACAATTTTTATGTGGTATTGGAATAAAGGAGTAAATTTAAAAGTGAACAAATTCAACTAATTTAAAAAGATTCACATAGTCAAAATTTCTAAAAATGAATAGAATAGAGATAATATTGCTTAACCTAAAAAATAAACTAGCCAACAAAAAAAGATTATGTTTGTCCACTTTTTAACTCACATTTTAGGATAAATACTTGGGTATAAATGCAAGGAGTTAAGCTAAATAATAGTTTTTCCACCTTTACTAAACAACTAGAGTAGTTGTCGAAGCATCATGGTGGACTCCTGGGTGAGTCCCAAGAATGTATCATTTGTTAGTTTTGTCCCCTTTAGATTCCTTATGGAGTTATGCTTACAAAGCCTAGCATTTTGATGTGGCCAGGAGTGGTCACATTGGCACTAGAAACCCCTAATTCAAAGAGGATATCGCTTCCTACAAGACAATTAGCATCATTGTCAATAGTAGAGACATCTATTTAAACAACTTATCTCCCAAATTATACCATGTGGATGATGTGACTACAATTTCTACTTAGAACCATATGCATATGAATGGTTCCATGGTGCTCTATCCTACTACTCCAAACCCCTCTATCTACCACTCTTGTTATTGTTACCCAATAAGCTATTTTTATTCAATGAGATTGCATCCCAACTAATTCTGTAAGAAATGGAGATGATGAGGACAAAGGAAAAAAACTTATCCATGGTGGGTTTGGACAAGATCAAGCCTCACTTACTTGATTTCCTTAGTGGAGATGATTCCATGTGTTGGGTAGATGCGGCCACTAATACACTTGATGACAACATTCTTATGAAAATATTTGAATGCAATTAATTAATAGATATATATATAAGAAAGAGTGTGCACAAAAGGTTGCACCTCACTTTGTTTCCTTTATAGTGACAACTGTTTCTTTTACTTATGTATTTATCTCTTTATACAGATGCATTTGATTCCATTTTAAAAAAGGGACATATGATATGAATAGTATAATATGGTCATAGGATTCCAAGTTATTTGGCCATCTAATAGTCTTGTGGTTTTAAATGTGTTACAACTTTTACTCTTAATGATCATCACAATGAAGCCAACTATTCACAAACTATCACATCGACTTGAAATAGAGTTTGGACCAAGTTTTTTATTAACTACTATTGGAGAAGCAAGTTAATAAGCCAACTGGAACAATAGCCAACTTAGTCGATTAGCCGACTAAGTCGATTAATCGATTAATTAGAGATTAGGTCGGCCACATAAGGTCGTGTCGGTTGACAGAACCGACAGGTAGTTATTTGTAACTATTTTGTAATTCATATATATTAGGATATTGAGCCAGATGAGAACTCGGTTCGGTTCTCTGTATTGTATGGACCCTTTCATTATAATATAATCTGTGATTCTACCTACTTGTTCTTGTCTCTTGTCTCTGTTATGTATGTATGCTTTTAACGTGTATTATTGGTAACCCTATGTGATCTGTGAGATTACAACATTGGTTCCATTGTTGGTAGTACATGTCTGAGATGTATACAAACAAATGATATCAGAATAGGAAATTAAGGATTGGTGGGAGCGTAAAATAGAAAACTACTTGCAAAATTACACACGAAGAAACATATTAATGATTGCTCAAGCAAAAGAAAGGCTCTTTACTGAAACCCATGAGAAGTTTGTAGAATCGGTACCCCAGCTCTTGAAAAAACTTTTGGATGAAAAAGTCGGAAGTGACTAAAGACCAACAGCTGCTAGAAAAATTGATTCGAGGGGCAACGACAAACCTATGGGAGTGGTTTGAAAATATCACCAATGAATTCTGCGAGGAACAAGCTATAGAATAAAGAACTTCGGTGGAAACCATTCAGAAGAAATTCTATAAAGACCTTACCGAGAAATTCTTGTGTTCCTTACCGACCTTGCTGTTTAAGTTCCTGATAGAGAAAGGAGTGGGTCATATCGTTCAACCTCGTCCATCACTACACAGACCGCCATCAAACCCTAATTGGGTGGAAAAACAAAAGAAGTGGAAGAAATTCATTGCCAAAAGGGAGTGGGAATACTTCCTAAGTAAGTAAACAGAACTATCCGGGATTTATAAAGGGTCAGGTAGGCTATGGGGGGGTAGTTGGTCATATGTCAGGGTAAAGTGGAGAGGATTCTAGTCGACTAAAGAGATACCATTCACCAGCAATGAGAAGTTGGCCTAAAAAGGAAATCGAAAGGACAATGTCACATAAAGTTACAATGGACTTACAGAAAGTAGAGAGGGAGAAGAGGCTGCAAAGAAGGGAAGAAAGAAGAGAAAGAGCTATAGCACTGCAAAGAGGAATGAGTACTAGGGTGACAGACCAATAGAGAAATTCGCCAGAGTCGGGTCATGAACGACAAGAAGAAGGCATGGAAGAAGAAGCGTCCCCTATGGAAGAAGATTTGTGGATAGAGCAATGAGAAGCTCTCCAAATAGAAGTTCCCCAGGAGGTAAGACCTCTATCTCCAACAAATCCGAGTACTAGGATACAAGCCATTGTCGAAGAGGACCTCATACTAAGAGCTGGTGAGTTTGGTATATGGATCTGACTAGATGATGAGAAAAACAATGATAATCATCTACTTATCTGTCGACCAGAAGAAGGAAATTGGGTCACGCTTCAAGCGTTACCCTCCAACTGAAGTATCCACTTACTTTACTTGACACATGAAGGAGCACCCCCCCTACCAAATACATCTTTGGAGAATATAGAAAATCTGGATCTGTAGACAAATAATTGTTGTTGGACATCGACAGGAGAAGTCGACCCCGACCAACTGCTTGTCGAAGAAGAAATGACAAATAAGACTACAGACAGAAACAAGAGTTTTGTAGACAATAGTTCTGCACAAAGGAATAAACAAAACATCCCACTACCCCCACCACCGCCACCTCCTGAAGAAGATAGTGACAATGAATTCGACATGGGTCATGGGTCAGCACACATCCCTCTATATGAGGGTGACGAGGATCCCAAACGACATTGGTTCGTCTACGAATCGACAAGGAAGGTAAACCAAGTCACAGATGAAGATAGACATATGGCGTAGTTCATTGGTGCCTTAAGGAAAAGAGCACTAACATGGTATATGACCTTTTTTGAAAGAACCCCGAGAGAAACTAAAGCATAAGTCAAAGCACAATTTTTGTTGTTCTTTAAAACTCCAGATGTAAAACATCTAGTAGCTAAGAAATTGAAGACAACATCACAAAAGTCAAGAGAAACTGTCCGTGACTACAACAAATGCTGGAAAGACCTTATCAGCCAATTGGATTATGTCATTGATGAGCAACTATTAAACCAGTGGTTTCTTGCAGGTCTGTCACAAAAAATTCATCAGCACATAAGTTTGGAGACATTCAAAACTTATGAAGATGCACTTACTAAAGCTCTAAAAGTAGAAATGGCTGAAGATATTCCAGCATACCCCATAGATCATAGATTGGAGGAACAGCTTGATATCACGCAGAAATCATTAAAAGAACTAAACCTTAAGAGTCAGGAGATTTGGTGCATGAAATGCTCAATGGCTGGACATTCAAAACACAACTATCGATAGGATATCAGCCAATAGGACATTCGATTTGTGCAAACAAAGTGTTTTTGTGACATTTGCCAAGACCATGGCGATCACATGACAAAATATTGCCCATTTAACATGAAAAATGGCAAAGCATCTTGGTGTGTTATCTGTGAAACAAAGAATCACGCCATGACCGACTGCCATCTAAACCTAAAAAACTGATAGAAATATCACGTAGTCTACCAGACTAACACAGTCGCATAGAACAATGAGAAATGAAACAATGTACAAAACGACCAAAATAATAAAAGGTACAAAGGTCATCGATACGAGCACTGGTTCGACAACCAACGTGGAGGATATGGAAGTTGAGGTCGATTCTCTGGGAATTGCGACAACCGACCACATCGGCCCATCCAATGTTTCACATGTTACAAGGAATGACACCGATATGTAGACTGTCCATACAAGGATAGAACTGACTTAAAATCCTGTACTAGTTGTGGAGTAGGGAATCACTCATTAGAGGATTGCCCTACTATGCTTGAAAAAATAAATAAGAAGAAAAATGTTAATGTCTTGTCATGTGTGCAAAAACATGATATAATTAATACAAAGAATCTGCATATAGTAACCCGATAAGGGACAAAAATTGGGAATTATAACTCACGAATAAGCAAAATAAAATAAAAGAATGTTTATCTGACCCAGTAAAAGAAAAACAAATATATAAAGATGCAACAAACGTAATTAAATAATTTTCCCAACAATAAGAAGCTGATGACAACCGACATAACATATTAAAAGAGTTAATACACTTAGTACAAAATTCAAATGCAGAATATAATATAATAAAGATTCAGTAGAATTTAATTTAGACATAGAATTATATGATTGGGAAGTCGAGAAATATGAAACACAAGCAAGGGTTGCTAGATTGTTCAAAAAGTGCATAAAAAACCAATCCGACAGTGCTTCTTGGTGTCCACCATACCAAAAATATTTGAAAAGAAAACTAGAGAATATCCTACCTTAAAACCAGTAAATATAAATAATACACAAATATCAAGGTATAAAGAAAGAGAATCACCAGTCATGCATATAGAATAAGTATCCAGAAACATTGGTGAACATGGACGACTACAAAGCCTAGTGGAAACTTTTACAGGCCAAGCTACTAGATGGTGGGATACCCATCAATCAAGACTGCAGACTTGGACAACAGCTTCAACTTTCTTCATAGAAAGATTTGGAGGAAAAAAATTAACCAATCAAGCCCAAATACCTATGTTCATCCAAGGACAAGATCCAAAAGACCACATAAGAACATGTGAAAAATAATGGAAAAGACTTGGGTATAAAGATGAACATACATGGCCACACATGTTTCCATCAACACTCTCCAAATTACCAAACAAATGGTACAAAATGGAAGAAGCTCAAGGTAAAAAATTCCTATGGCATGAACTCAAAGAGAATTTTATCAAATATTTCAACTTTGTACCACAAAATAAGAATTTGGTCAAAATGACAAAACAGATCAAAGCATTTGTACAACCAACAGAAAACAAAACCCTAAAAGACAACCAACTGACAATAAACTGTAACAATATACAAACCGAGACAATACTACAGTCCACAAGAATACAGATGGAAAATGAAAACCCAAAAGGGAAAAGCTTTAGATGGAAACCAAACCACGACGAAACAACAAAACCAATTCGCACAGTACTCAAAGTTGAGACAACCAACAAGAAGGATAACGACCGAATGACCGTAGCATATTTCCTTGCCACATTTTCACAGTTTAAGGGAGGGAGCCGACCAATCAACGAAGCCAAAGCATCGGAATGGCTAGATGCTAAAGTCAAAACTAGAGAATTCGACATCTTAAGTGATGACCGACCAAAAATGGCAAAAATTGGAGACTACTGGAGTGAAGAACAAACAACAGAAATAGTGAACTTATCAAAAGAATTTCAGGATGTATTTGCCAAAGATTATAAATATCTCAAAGTTTTAGTCCATGAAATGGGTGAAATGAAAATCGACATTAAACCTGATGTTCGACCTCTGAAGAAAAGGCCATATAAGCTAGCTCACAAATACAAAGAGATAGTCAAGAAGGAGATTGATAACATGCTTGCAGCAGGTATTATCTACCCTATTGACCAATCAGAATGGGCAAGTCCAATGGTTGTTCAACCAAAGAAACATGATCCAACCAAGCTAAGAATTTGTGTCGATTTCAGAGAGCTAAATAAAGTTACATTAACAGACCCATTTCCAACACCTTATGCAGACGAAATATTAAATGAGGTCGCAGGCCATGAATGCTACTCATTTACAGATGGTTTCTCAGGTTATAACCAATTACCAATAGCTAAAGAAGATCAGAAAAAGACAACATTTGTATGTGAATTTGGTTCATTTGCTTATAGGGTTATGCCTTTTGGACTAAAAACGCAACTGCAGTATTTTCCAGAATTGTGGTCAAAACATTCCAAGAATATATTTACAAAACAATGCCAGTATACTTTGATGATTGGACAATATACTCTATGTTAAAAGATCACTGCAAATGGCTACGGCTTATGTTCAAACGATGTCGACAGTTCTAGTTATCTTTGAACATCAAAAAGTGTATATTTCTAACCCCCATAGGGATATTATTAGGACACATTGTCTGTAAAGAAGGTATTAAGGTCAACTTTGCAAAAATAAAAATTATCCTCGACTTAAAACCACCAGTGAACCCAAAACAAGTCAGGGTATTACTCAGTCATATAGGATACTACAGAAAATTCATAAGATATTATTCAGACATGACCTACCCACTGGAATAACTACTAAGAGAAGATAAATATTTCGACTGGACAGAGGAATGCAACATATCATTTGATTGGGTTGGTGTATCTAGACTACCCGCTCCTCAACTTGGCCAAGTACCCTAGAGGCCGAGGACTATGGCAGTCATAAGTTCGACAGTTCAAAGAAACCCTAACAACCAAGCTGAAGTTATCGCAAGTCTAACTACATCCCTCATTCTGACCGACCCCTAACCCAACCCACCAGCCAATGAACCAACAGGAGATGAGGAAGAAGAGAACATGGATGAAATAAATCGAGAAATCGACGAACCGTTCTTCGACCTTCAATAAGATTCACCCCCATAGATCCACAACCCATCACCTGACCATATCTCCACCAACACAATCACACCTGACCATTCACCAATACCATCACCACCACCCCCCAACCCAAAATCTGTAATCCAACCAGCTGCACCTGAACCACCTCCGCCATAACCATTAGCGCCAAGAACATCTGCATCTGGTCCCTCGGTGCACAACCAACTAGATGCACAACTAGCTACAACAATCATCCAACCGACCCAACCAGAAATACCTTCAACCACTACTAGCCAACAACTAGACAACCCAATTTTGACTCTTGCATATGCACAGGTGCCAAAGCAAGCAAAGCAACAAAAGAACAAAAGAAAGAAAGACAAAAAGAAGAAGGACCATCAAAGCTAGACGACAATGGTCTACATCAGTCAACTTGGGTCAACCACTGCAGTTGATGCAACCAAGCTAAGGGATGGAGAATTAGGGAAACTCTTGGAAACAATGGAAATCAAAGAAAAAACAAGGAGCCAAAACAGACGTAAGGATTTCGACGATAACAAAAAATAACAAGTCGAGTTCCTTAACAAATGCAAAAACCTTGTGCAATCTGTGATACCAGGACCGACAGAGGTCGACACTGACAAGCCGCTAGAAAAAGCTTATCAGCTGTTTGAGAGTGTGGTGTCGGTGCTACAGGCACAGATGTAGGACACAAGAGAGGGGTAGAAAGAAGAAATAGCTAGACTGTTGATGCAACAACACACAGCTTTTTCAGAAGCATACAAGGTACTGCAAGATCACATGGAGGGGTTGGTCATTACAAAAGAAGTATTGAGAGACTGGCCTGCTTAGTATGGGAAAGTCTATCAACAAACCTGACAGACCTGACAAGAAATCCAAGTGCTCAAGAAGATAAAAAGAACAGAGGAAGCACTCAGAAGCACAATTGAAAATCAAATAGTGCTCGAAACAGCCAAATTGCAGAAGCTCAAGCAACAAGCACACCAGTGGGTACAACAAGCAATTCCAAGTTTATAAAAATTAGAGATCATCTACTCGCAGATGAAATGACTTTTTGAAACAACAGAGGAAAAGGACCAATTTATGGGTCTTGACATGGAAAGGATAGCATAACTTTCCATTCAAGAGAAAATATCAATATTATCAAGTCTAACTACATTAACCATCGACATACAGAAAATACTGCAAAGTTGGACGAAATTCCAACATCAGCTGGCAGTAATAGCTAAAGCAATTGTTGAAGTCTATGTACAGAAAATACCAACCATCAGACTTTACAACCCATGAATATCGAACACAGAAATAACTACTTAGGATAGGAAAAGAAATTTTGGTACCTCCCTGTGTCTTCAGGACGAATAAACGTTCTGTTTGTGGGGGAGATGTTGGAGGAGCAAGTCGGTAAGCCGACTGGAACGATAGCTGACTTAGTTGATTAGCCGACTAAGTCGATCAGCCGACTAATTAAAGATTAGGTCAGCCACATAAGGTCGTGTCGGTTGACCGAACCGACAGGTAGTTATTTGTAACTATTTTGTAATTCATATATATTAGGTTGTTGAGCCAAATGAGAACTTGGTTCAGTTCTCTATATTGTATGGACCCTTTCATTATAATATAATCTGTGATTCTACCTACGTGTTCTTGTCTCCTGTCTCTGTTATGTATGTATGCTTTCAACGTGTATTATTGGTAACCCTATGTGATCTGTGAGATTACAACAACTACCATATATGAAATATGATCAATTCCATATCCCACACTTTTCCACCCTCATTTTGATGTATATCTTTGACAGTTTCAATGACAACGAAAACACTCCATCTAACTTTTATAGGTGCACCAAGATCAATCCTCCTCAAAGATCGTTGGCTCTATGGTCATTCCTTCTATCCTCTTGTTGATGCCTCAAACTGTTTCATGACATCAACACAAAGGAAAATTATCCAACCTAATAACTTCATAGGACTCCCTCAATAATTTGTCATATTTCCAGGTCATTTGGGATGATCGCCCCTTATAGATTTTAGCCTCCATTGGCCTAGGGTTGTTCTCATTCACAATAGACTCTAGGTTTTTGTTTGATTCATGTTAACAGATGAATGGATCTAATAAGGTGATTTTTTTAAATGGGTTTTCACTAGGTAAACCTATTGAAAATTAAAGAACATTTTTAAAATATCGATATTTGATATATTACCAATCCATAGAATTATCAAAGAAAAAATAACATCATGGTTTTAAATATCAATGAATTCATGTACAATAGCAGCATCAGTTCACTACAATAGACAAATCCAAAATAATGTTTAAACCTTTCAAGAATATATAACTTAGTCAATATGCAATTCAATGGAGGACATAACAAAGAAAACTTTATTAATAATTGTTGAATCTTTGTTAGCAAAAATTGTTCATACATTTGACATTATTCAATCTTGAAAACATTGCATACTTGGTTATATCAGGTAAATAGTTCATGCAACTTCTAGTGAAAGGAAACATCACCAGCCTTTCTCTAGCAACCCCCTCCCACGCCAAAAGATACAAAAACCCCTCAAAGGTTTCCTATACATACAAATTAGCTCCATTAATTAAGGAGAATATTTAGGACTAACTATAATATAATTGTACTGATCCGAGCTAGAACCAAAGACAAAGTCTTTCCACTTAGAGTAAACATCTAACATCTCTCTAATATTTGAGTAGCTAGCATGCTCTAACTGAAGTTTATATTTACATAACAAGGACTTTATCTTGTTGAAGTAAAATCTAGACCAACTGTCCAAAAATCCTTGCAAATGGATTTGAGCTGAGTTGGACTAGTGGTGAACAATCTAAATGAGGAGACATCTGCCTAAGATAGATTTCGAATTGTATCAACAGATTGTTCTCTTTGGTCTTCAACTAAGGATATTTGCAAATTAGTTGGGTCTGAATTAGCTATCTCATCTAATATTGTCATTCCTAGCATCTCCATAAGTTCATTCGTTAACGTATAGTACCTTACAAAAAAAAAATTACCTTTTGTTATATTTTGTTCCACACTGTCGCTTGCAAATTCCCAAGATTTCATCAATATCCTGACTCTTTCAATATTTGTTGAATCAAGGTGAGGCGAACCTTGGGGGGTATTTTGGATGTGTTTATGTTATTCGCGTAGTTTATCAAAAGTTGAATCAACTTTCTTTATCTTACTCACATGATCTGCTAGTAAATATGAAAGATGCTCAAAGTTGTTAAAATCATCATGTATTTGATTAAGTCCCTAAAAATATGAGTTTTATTTTGACTCTCATTGCATTCAGATGCTTCATATTTAAACTCATGTATAGTGATCCTGAAAAATATAGAGGAGGCTTGATACTCCTTGTTTTCTTCTAAAATAACTTTAAGATCAACCACTTATGTGGCATTTTGTATGACCTCTACTTCTACAATGTCTTTCTTCCTAGTTAATTGATAAATATGGTCCTTCAATGCTTGTAATTTAGCACTATGTTGAGCTCTGAGTTGCTCAACCTGTTGTTTTAGGGTTTCTTGTAAAGTATCATTTTCACTCTGAATGTTTATATTTATTTCTGTCTCTTCATCCAAATATTTGTTCATAAATGAAACTACATCTACGTTGGCACCTGCAAAATTGCTAATAGCATCAACTACTTCCATGTATCCTCCTTGAGAATCTCTTGAAGATGATTTCCAAATGATTTTGCTCAACACGGGTTCCTCCATTGTTTGTCCTTCCATACTTCTTTTCGCTCCTCTTTTCACAACGATCCTATGCCTTTTACTGACACTGTAGTCTCCTAGTAATACAACAACTTCTTCACCAAAGTCTGTTGTTTCTTCAGTTATGGAGTTCAATAGGTCTGTGATACTGATAATAGGTAGGGATGGGTCTTGAGATGAAGGTTCTTTCTAGGAAGACTCGGGAAGATTGGTTTGACATTCAATATTATCAACAGGATTAATATCCTAAGATTGGGTGTTTTGGTAAAAGGTGTCATCTTTGGTTTGCAAAGGAGGGGTATTATCTTTGTTTATTGGTATGTCTTGTTTGCTAGTTGTTTCTATCTCAAAGGTTTTGTCGGTTATAGGATCTCGCTGGGAATCATGATCAAGAGAATGAATATTAGAAATGGTGGTTCGCTCCACTAGTTTTCTGGGAACTTGTATTTTGTTATTATCGTTAGTGGTTTGAGAACATACTAGCCCAGAAGTTTTTGACAATTCTTGAGTGATTGGTGTTGGTTTGAAAACTTCTATAGGGAATTGTTTTTCTAGATCAATAATTTCACTAATTGTTTCCTTAGGAGGCAATCTACTAGATTTAACTTCTAATTCTATTTTGAAAGAAATATTTGGCAATACTTTTGGCATAGAGTCAACATAATAAATTGGCTTTGTAAAAGAAGACTTACTTTGTAGATATTGGGTCTTCTGGATCAGTGTGTTCAACTTCTAAAGAGGGAAGGTAGGAGAGGAACTGGAAGCTCGTTGTTTACCCAAATGTTTCTATAACTGTAGTTATTCCTCGGTTTTGGAAGTAGTAGGTGATATCTCTTTATCTTTGTTTTTATCCTGTATTTATTTTTTCTCCTTTTCCTTCTATTCAAAAAACCTATTTCTCTCTTTCAATACCATGAGCTTTAACTATTTTTGGGGCTCATGTATAAGTTCTCTCTGGGATGGGTCACTTACCTTGTTTGTGATTTCTTCAAAATTGTGGATGCCCTGAAAAATTAGGTCGTATGGCTCTGTTTCATGAATATAGGTATTTTTTAAATGTGCATGAGAAAATAGCCCAAGGATGAACCCTTTGGGGTCATGCATCCTTTTTTTAGCCAGACCTAGTTTCAAGTGGACTATATCTTCGGAAATGGCATTTCCATGACTTGTATTATGAATTACCAAATGTCCTATGTATAAGGGAAAATTAGGCCATGCCCCCCTCTTCTTTGCAGAAATCTGGTTGTGTGCACCATCAACTACTATTTGGAAATCCACCTCTGCCAATGTCGTTCAACCTGGAACAATCCTAGGTAACAAGTGAAGTGTTTCTCTCCCCCATATCCTGAAATATGTGAAGAATTATGTGCAATATCAATCTCCCAAGGTTGCAAGTAGTGATAAGGTATTCTCGGATAGTCGAAGTGTGTTCTTATTAAAAATAGCAAAGCATACAGCTCCAATGAAATTATCACATATGTCATAAATGTAGGGTATATAGTTGTCCTCCCAAAAAATTGAATACATATGGATTGGTGGTTTTGGTTTCGTCCAACACCAATTCATAGCAGGATAAGCAAATGAAGCACATACTACATCCATTAAATATGATGATAGATAAAATGTAGGTGCCTTTTTTGTTGTGGTTTTCTACACCTGAAGGATATCATCCTTGAATGTAATGGAAAATATTTGATCCCAGTTGAAAATCGTACCCACGGTTGTTGTTGGGCTCTAGAAATTGTCCCTTATAATGACTTTATTTACATACATTTCCTGGACTATCTATCATGATTTAATACATCTATGTTCAATAAGGTTGTCTTTTACTTTGTTTTATTAATTAAAATCTCGTAAACATAAATGAAGCCTAATCTATCATTTTTATGTATTAAACGTAATGTTGTACAAATGATCAACATTTTTGCATTCCTTCTGGTTCCAGGTCTCGCACTAGGTTTGATTGCATTAGTTTACTGGTTTGGCTTACCCGTGTCTTCTGATCCTCGATAGTTTGTCGATCCTACATGTGAAAATCAAAACCAGAAATTTTTCTTAAGTTTATAACAATATTTTAGATAAATTAATAAAATATTAAAAAGAAATTATTATTAATCTTTTTAAAACAACTTTTGTTTAAATCATTAAACAAAACCATTTGAATTAAAGATTAAAATATATAAAAGAAAAGTCATTTGAATTAAATTAAAGGATTTCTTTAAATCATTAAACAAAACCATTTCACTCAAAGATTAAAATATTCATTTGAATTAAAATTCCATTTAAGCATTGAAAGGAAGTAACGTTAATATATCACTTCCCGGCCATTTAATATATAACATGGCCTTTCATACTATGATGTTTGTTAACTTTTTTATTAATGATTCGTTGTTTTACTCTACAGGACGTAATGCGTTAAAGGAGGATGTGTTCAACGCTTCATCTCCATTTGAAAATAACGCACCATGAGGAGGAGGAGGGCGCACATCATGAGGATGAAGAAGTAGAGGATCAGGTGGAACCTAGCCACAATGGAACCTAGCACCCAACAATGAATTTGGCCAACAACTTAGTACCAATTCAGCTAAGAATCAAGGTTTTGAATTCATTATAGTTACAGGTCATCCAGACGCCCATATGAACCGTCATTCTCATTCGAACGTTCATTCAGACTGTCATTCACACCTTCGAAATCATTGGTTCGGGTACTTAGAGGCATTCATAGAAAAAATAGCAACGTGGGTTTTGTTTTTAGTGGTCATCTCATGCTTCTCCACTTCCAAAATTCCACCCAGGTCATTTATTCATCCACAAGAATCTCGAGTCTCAATTGCCTGAATGTAGAAATTCATCTTTTCCCCAATGGCTGAAAATGAATCTCTTCAGTTTTCTCTTTAATGGATTCAATTCTAGGCATTAATCTCTGATGTATAAAAGCCTATATATATAGGCTCTTATCCTTGGTCAAAAGGGAGATACACTGTAATGTACAAATTCTGAAATTTGATAATCTTCAGTTTTCTCTTTAATGGATTCAATTCTAGGCATTAATCTCTGATGTATAAAAGCCTATATATATAGGCTCTTATCCTTGGTCAAAAGGGAGATACACTGTAATGTACAAATTCTGAAATTTGATAATATGGAATTGTTGCTCTGTTCTTGGTTTAATTTCGTTTTTATGCTCTAGTGACTTATTAGTTTGTGAATATGAATCCATTGTCACCTAAGAGAGCCCCTCAGTGACAAGTGTGCATTTATGTAAGTGTAGTTTTGTTTTTCATTTCCTTTTGTCAATTTCATCTATAACTAGATGCTTGTGTATTTGTGTCTTTAATATTGCAGGTTCTCATGTATTAGATTGTTTCTTTAGAATGCATAGTTATGGCTCTTCCTTTTCACGTTTCTGTTTTGTAAATATTGCATTTTCCCTTCCTTTGTGTGCACAAATCGCTGTCTATTTCTATTGATGTAGTTGGTTATTTAAATCGCATCATTTCACTAACAGTTGCACTTAGTTCCATACGGTTCCAAAAATTACTTTTGCCTTAGTTAGATTCCAGAATTGCATTGTTGTAGTTAGATATTCGGATTGTGTCTTCACCGTCTAATGCATTTTCTTTCACCCTTTTGGCTTCCATAGGATCTATACTTCATTTCCATAATTCTGTTAGTATACAAACATAGAATTAAGACGTACAGTTTAGTGGTTAAAACATTTTTTCTTTGTTTCATTTGCCTTAAAAAGAAAATAGAATTTTTTTTCCAGCGATTACATCTTTGCTTTCTGTAGAGTTTACTTGCTTTAAGGTTGAATTCATAGAAGATAGGGTTTGTATTTCATAATATTTATACACTATTCTTTACTTTCCAGCAACACTAGCAACTCTTTCCATTTGCAAAGTAGAAATTAGATCATTTGCTTATGAGTAGTTTTGCAGAGATAGCTTATTGCTTTTTATTTAGAATAGAATTTCATTCTACTTTCTTGAATTCATAGTTATTCTTTGAATCGTGTTTCATAGAATATTTTGTTTGTTTGTTTTCTTAAAAGTAGTATAGTTTCATATTTTCGAATAGTTAGTTGCAATTTAATTTGTTCTAGTTTAGATCTATGATTTCACACAGTAGAATAGCTTTCCAAGTCATAATATAGGATAGATTAATTGCTTATGCTTTTGGTTGATTGCTTAAAGTATTTTGCTTCCGTTGTTTAGATTGTTTTCAGACCAAGCATTGTTTTCTAAAATTAGATTGTTTTCAGACCAAGCATTGTTTTCTAAAATAGTGATTTATTTTTATTGCAATTTCAATTTCCGTTCATAGGTTAGAATAGCATAGAGTTATCTTTTGAAATCGCATTGAATCTTTTCAGTTTACTAAGTTAGTTTATCCTAGGATAGTTTAGGCTTTATCCCTATACATATAGTGTTTGCATCTCACAAGCTACCTTTCCGTGTTGACAATTTAAGTTGAAATTAATTAGCATATATTTTCACCAACATTTTGGCATCGTTGTCGAGGAGGTGCTAAAAGGGTTGAAGTGTAGGTAGATAGGTTTCGTTTACATAACACAACAAGTGGAAGGAGAAACGATAAGATGCAAAGACGACTTCGCTACAGAATTTATGTAGTGTAATAGCCTAACACATCCATTTAGTGGGTCGCCCCAAAATCTTGTTGTTCATTTTCGCAAGTGTGTTTTGCAAGTGTGTTTTTTTTCTTCTTCAAGCTTATTTTTCGCAAGTGTGTTTCACAAAGTGTGCTTATTTTATCATAGGCATGTTTAGTGTTTGCAAGTTTTACTTTTTGTGCAGTGTGTTTACTTTTTGCAAAATTTTATTGTATTTCCCTAGAGTAGGTGTGTCATCTGGAAATGTTACTTGTCTGAAAGTTCAGTTTACTTTTTTGTAAGTATGTTTACTTTTTTAATGTGTGTGATATGTTTTTCAATTAGACTATATATATATATATATATATATATATATATATTGAAAAAAAATCAAGTTTGGGTACTGTAAAAACCCTAAACACTAATCCATGTGTGAGGAAAAACCTACCAACCAATGACATGGATTCGAAGGTGCTTATTAGTATCAGAGAACTCTCTCAAATCCCAGTAGCTAGGATCTCAATTTCTTCTTCTGAAGGTGAACACATCTTGACAAAAGTCAAGAATTTATCTAGCTCTCCAAAAATCATAGAGGAACCACAGTCCCATGAGATACAACCAGACTCTCCTTTCCCATCTACCAAGGAAACTAGAAACATGGAGACTACATTCGATGGAGAGAGACCTGCAATTCAAGAGTTCTCTACATATATATCAACAGATCCTTCATGTAGTCAATAAATTGAACATTTAGAAGAAGATGATTTGCATGGATTGAGGAAGGAAGGTGAGTATCAGGATTTAATCGTGTATTGGTTTCAAGGGGTAACCCAGCCACAATACCATTCCATCCTTCGAAACCTTCCGATGCAGAAACAAGTAAGTTGGTTGGTATTCCACATTCAGATAATCACTGCAATAACTATCTCATATGTGGATAAAGGTATATTTTCTATATTTCTTCACACTTGGTTACATTGGAAGAGCTCATATACCTTAATTAAAAAAAAATCTCTTAGATAGGAAAATATGTATATAAATAAAAAATTACATGTTTAGTTTAGAAATTACTGCAACTTAGATTTTTGTTTTCTTTTTCAAATAAAAAAACTAAGAAGAACATAATGTTAATAACTAAACCAAAACAATTTTACATCATTAATTCTTTCCATACATGCATGTTTTTACTATAATTTTTGCTTAAGACTAACTTCAAATATCATGAGGATTTACCATAGGTTTAAGGTCTATCTAAAAACCTAGAGGTCACTCTACATCCTAGCTTCATTATCAAAGCCTGTTATTTAAAGAATTTTTATCACAAAGTAGCATAAGAGTGAACGAAATTCCTAGTTTGTTGGGGAACACTATTATAACTCTATATGAAAAAGGCGATTTTTGGGACTAGAGACACCTTTCATTCATTATCTTATGGCTTCATCCACTTTACACTAAACCCATCAACCGTGTGTATCCTTGATTCAGTAGATTCCTCTTGCAATCTTTATTTTGGTTTTGTGATAATCAAAAAAAGACTAGTTGTCCTCCAACCCATATACCATCCCATTCTATAACATGGTTTTCAAAGTTTCTCCCGCACCACTCCTTCATAGAAAATTTATTGCCAAAAATATCTAGGGAGTAGATATTTGGGACAAGATACTCTAATGCAAAATGGGTTCAAGAGGTTGAACCGTCGAGGTACTGACCTATGGTATGACTAGGTAAACCTGACGGGGTACTGAACATGCCCGACTTAAAGAGGGGAATCTTCCTAGGGAGGATAGCTTGTTAAAAAAAAAAAGAGAAAAAGAGTAGAAAAAATAGAAAAGAAAAAAAACTGAAAATGACTTTGTGATAATAAAGGTTGTTGTGGGTCTACTGGAGGAAAGTATGTATGGTTCATCTAAAGAAAAAGAAGTCTATCAATATACCATTTGGGAATGTTTGTAAGTTTCACTTAAGACCTTGTTTTCTAATTCATACTATACCTAGGATGTCACTATCCTAGAAGTGGGACCCATAAACTTAGGAGCCTCATGAACTCGAAATGCAAACTTTGTCTATAGTTTCTAAACATTTTACAAGTAGCAGGGATGACTAATTTCCTATAGGATTTATAGACTATCTATACCCTCAGGTTTTTTATTGCGAGAGACATGAGGAAAATCCCCTATCATAAGATTAAATGTGGTCTTTGTAAGCATAAACTAATGAATTTGCATGTATTGAAGAATCTAACTTACTATGATATTGTTTTGGTTTATATCATTAATATTTCTTTTTCCAAAACGTTTTACATTTTCTTTGGAATAATGATGGATTCCTAGAATTGTTCGTTGATTGTTATTTGATCCCGAATAAGGATACTAGAGAATACAACACAATCTTAATTTATTGATGGCACGAGGACGTGCCATATCTTTGGTCTAGGGGAGTGTTGGGATCTGGAAATATTTCCTTACAATGACCTTATTTACATACATTTCCTGGTCTATCTATCATGATTTAATACATCTATGTTCAATAAGGTTGTCTTTTACTTTGTTCTATTAATTAAAATATCGTAAACATAAATGAATCCTGATCTATCATTTTTATGTATTAAATGCAATGTTGTACAAATGATCAACATTTTCGCATTCCTTCCAGTTCCAGGTTCCACACTAGGTTTGATTGCATTAGTTTACTGGTTTGTCCTACCTGTGTCTTTCGATCCTCATTAGTCATGTCAATCCTACATGCGAAAATCAAAAACATGAATTTATCATAAGTTTATGACAATATTTTAGAGAAAATAATGGAATATTAAAAAATATATATTAATCTTTTTAAAAAAAATTTATTAAATTGAGCACATAGATCTATGGATCAATACACAACTCACAAAATAGATCACACAATTTACTCAGCAATTGAAGAATGAAACAGTGCAAAAATGGCTTGCAACTGTTAATACTTTCATTAATCAAAAGTAATTAGATAATAATTACAATGAAGTACAATGGCTAAATAAACTCATGCAATTCGAATCCTATGTGAGGAAATTCGAATTGGTTTGACTCTACTTGACTGAATGGTTAATCAGTCTTGTCTAAATCAATATCGGAGTTCATCGGAGTTCTAAATCACAACTCAAGTGTCCAATTCAGTGTTAACTAGTCTAACTTACTAAGGTAGGTGAGTAAATGTGCCTCTCCTGCATGTAGCCATGCAATCCTAGCGTTAACTAAGTAGAACTGAATGTAACTGACTCCTAAATGAGCTTGACTAGTCACCAACTCAACTCAACTAATGGAGGTTGGTATCGGCACTCCTAGTGGCTCCTAATTTGTAGGGATTGATCTAGGAGGCTCCTAAACCAATGCATACAAGTGAAATCATTGGTATTAAGCCTTAATTAGTGTTCCCAGCACTTTAGTATCTAGAACATGTGCCCCAATTAGGTCAAGTGGACCCAATGGTGCTAGTGACTAAAAATAGATTGGAAGGACTCCTGATTTAGACATGACTCTTGATTTAGACATATGAACAAATTGGACAAGAGAGGATTAATAATCCTAACATCCCCCCTAAATGCTAACTTGGACAATCTATGGGTCCTGTTAACTAAGACCATAAGTCACCCATTACATCAAGTAAAGTAAAGTAACTGCTCAATACAAGGATTTGGGGAAAAACCACATGGGAAAAAATCCCCCCCTATAACTAAGCAAATAGAATCGGGATTCAAGTTTGAAAAAATTGAAAATATGTTGCTACAATCTCTGTTATGTAGCAAAGCAGAATGCATGATGTTCTGTGCATAGGTACCCTGGGGCTTGGCATGTAGAATTCTCCATATTCTCCCAAAATGATGATGGAAGGAAGGAGTAATGTAACATTTGTCTCTTGTTGGATGAAGAGGTGTATGATCAACTCTATTCTTATGAATGTAGTGAGACTGAGCCCTTTCCATGTAGCATCTTATAGGGAGTCTATTTCATCTCTCTAAAGGAGGTAAGATTGCATGACATAGCGCAAGGGTCTTTCCCTTCTGAGTATCAGATGGATTTCCAGTCATCTTCCTAGCTTCCAGTTTGGAAGGAGGGACTAGATCTGGATCCGAGTCACCCTGAATCTCAATCTCATAAAATGATACAATTGGATCTGCAATACTAGAAGAAACTGCAAAAGAATTATATGAAACGTTTTTACCTTTCCTTGCAAGTGGTTGCTGACAGTGCACTGGTTCTGAAAATGGCATGAAGTGTGAGAATTCATATTCCTTGGAGGAATGATTTGTAGCACCCTTCGCTATGATGTTCCCAGTAAAGATATATGTGATATCCACTGATTCATGACCAAATATGACTCACTTTGGAGAGCCAGTATGAGTCATTTGGTATACAAATAATAGGTTTGCAGCTAGGGAGGGAACATAAAGCACATCTTTGAACTTTCCATGTTCAATCTTGATAGAGCCCTTCCCTTTGGCTTGAACTTTACAACTATTTCCCATCTAAATACTAGGACCATCAAAAGACTGTAAGGAAGAGAGTGATTCTCTGGATGCAACCGTATGATTGGAAGCTCCATAATCAATGAGGAAGGCATGTGTTGTTGAGCAGCTAGCCTTCAGTGCATGTCATGTCTCTTCATGTTCTGCATTTTATTCTCTATGACCAGCCTTCCTTGCGCTAGCAGGTATAGTAATGTTATTTTTCTTCAGAAGAAGAGACATCTCATCAATTGCTCTTCTCATACAGTTGCTTTCTGGATGAAATCCCCTTCCATAGTAAGAACATAGTATCTTTCCTTTGTCATTCTTCTTCCTTCTCTTTGAACCTGAAGGATCTTTTGACTGGTCTTTCTCTATAAGAGACTCATCCTTTTGCTTCCCTTTATCATTTGCTACCTTAAATCCTCCTACATCCAATGCTTGATCTCTAGAAGATCGAATTATCCCCATTTGGATCAATTTGTCATGCTCCTAAGTGAGATATTCAATGAAGGAGTTAAGAGTAGGCATATTCTATTTTTGAGTAGAAAGCTTCACAGAATGAAATGTTGATACAAATACTGAATAGTTTGCACCAAGTTTGGAGAGAATGGCAAGGATGAGGTGATCATCCTTCGTATCAACCTTGCACGAATTCAATTTGAACACTAGATGCTTGAACTTTGTGAAGAAGTCATTTAGTGTTTCAAAATTGGCTGGATGGAGAGAGATCAACTCACTCTCCAGCTGATAGATCCTTAGGTCATCCTGTTTGTCAAATAAGGAGGAAATCTTATCCCAAGCCTCCTTGGGAGTCTTCAATCCATTTATTTGGAAGAGAAGATCTTGAGATATTGAGAGGCAAAGAATCTGTAGGCTTCATCAAGCCTATTCCAGTACTTTTCTTTGTCAACATAATGAATTGGCTCTTTCTCTGTCTCCATTGTGAGTCTGAACAGTATTTTGGAGCATAGTTGCATATCCGTGTCCTCCTTCCAATGGTGATAGTTGAAAGGAGTGAGGAGCTCAATTGGAGGAGCCATCTATAATGTAGTGGAAAAGACTAAGATGTTGTAACGAATGTTGTGAAGGAGACTGAGATGCTTGTAGCAAATGAAGTGAAGAGGATGGATAAACTTGTAAATCATACAATCAAATAGACAAAATAAGGTCGACAGTCTGCACTTTTGGAATTTACTTCACACCTAGCATAGTTTATCAATCAATCTTGATCAACAATTTCTTAACTTGGGATATTAAGTGGTAAATTCTCTACTTCTGGTGCAGTGTTGGAAGGAAAAAATTTGTTCAAAATATTTTTTTGATCCAAGTATGGATCTATAGTAGGAGAAGTGCCTTGTCCTACTGAGGCTCTGATACCATATTAAATTGAACACTTAGATCTATAGATCAACACACAATTCACACAATTTACTCAGCAATTGAAGAATGAAACAGTGCAAAAATGGCTTGCAATTGTTAATGCTTTCATTAATCAAAAGTAATTAGATAATAATTACAATCAAGTACAATGGCTAAATAGACTCAGGCAATTCGAATCCTATGTGAGGAAATTCAAATTGGTTTGACTCTACTTGACTGAATGGTTAACTGACCTTGTCTAAATCATTATCGGAGTTCTAAATCACAACTCAAGTGTCTAATTCAATGTTAACTAGTCTAACTGACTGAGGTAGGAAAGTAAATGTGCATCACCTGCATGCAGCCATGCAATCCTAGCGCTAATTGAGTAGAACTAAATGTAAGGGTTAGAACTGAATCTAACTGACTCCTAACTGAGCTTGACTAGTCACCAACTCAACTTAGGTGATGGAGGTTGGTATTGACACTCCTAGTGGCTCCTAATTTGTAGGGATTTATATAGGAGGCCCCTAAATGAATGCATGCAAGTGCAATTAGTGGTATTAGGCCTCAATTAGTGGTCCCCACACTTTAGTAACTAGAACATGTCCCCCAATTAGGCCAAGTGGACCTAATGGTGCTAGTGACTAAAACTAGACTCGAAGGAATCCTAATTTAGACATATGACCAAATTGGAAAAGGGAGGATTAATAATCCTAACAAACTTTATTTAAATCATTAAACAAAACCAATTGAGTTAAAGATTAAAATATTCATTTTAATTAAAAGTCCATTTAAGCATTGAAAGGAAGTAACGTTGATATATCACTTCCCAGCCATTAAATATATAACATGGATTTTCATACTATGATGTTTGTTAAATTTTTTATTAATGATTCATTGATTTAATGTGCAATATGTAACGTGTTAAAGGAGGATGCGTTCAACACATCATTTCCATTTGGGAATCACACACCATGAGGAGAAGGAGGTCGCACATCATGAGGATGAAGAAGCAGAGGATCACGTAGAACGTAGCCATAGTGGAACCTAGCACCCAGCAATGACTTTGGCCAACAACCCAGCACCAATTCAGCTAGGAATCAAGTTTTTGAATTCATTATTCTCATTCAAACTTTCATTCAGACTGTCATTCACACCTCTGAAGTCATTGGTTTGAGTACTTTGAGGCATTCACGAAAAAAACGAAAACGTGGGTTTTGTTCGTAGTGGTCCTCTCATGCTTCTCCACCTCCAAGATTCCACCCAGATCATTTATTCATCCACAAGAATCTTGAGGCCCAATTGCTTGAATGTAGAAATTCGTTTTTCCCCAATGGATGAAAATGAATCTCTTCTGTTTTCTAATTAATGGATTTAGTTCCAGTCATTAATCTCTGATGTATAAAATCCTATATATATAGGCTCTTAGCCTTTCTCAAAACGGAGATACACTGTAGTGTACATATTCTGAAATTTGATAATATGGAATTGCTGCTCTATTACTGGTTTAATTTCATTTGTATGCTCTGGTGGCTGATTAGATTGTGAATCTGAAGCTAGTGTCACCAAAGAGGGCCCCTCAATGACAAGTGTGAATTTCTATAAGTGTAGTTTTGTTTTTGCATTTCATTTTGTCCATTCCAGCTATAACTAAATGCTTGTGTATTTAATATTGCAGGTTCTCATGTATTAGATTGTTTCTTTAGAATACAAATCTCTACCTCTTCCTTTTCTCATTTATGTTTTGTTAATGTTGCATTTTCCATTCCTTTGCATGCACAAATCGCTGTCTATTTCCTTTGTTGTAGTTGGTTATTTAAATCGCATCATTTCACTGACAATTGCACTTGGTTTCATATGTTTCCAAATATCACTTCTTCCTTAGTTAGATTCTAGAATTGTGTTGGTGTAGGTTATATCTTAGGATTGTGTCTTCATTGTCTAATGCATTTGCTTTCACCCTTTTGGTTGTCGTAGGATCTATACTTCATTTCCATAATTCCATTAGTAGACAGAATAGAATTAATACTTAGAGTTTAGTGGTTAAAATGTTTTTGCTTTGTTTCATTTGCCATAGAAAGAAATTATAATTGTTTTCCCAGCCATTGCATATTTGATTTCTATAGAGTTTACCTGCTTTAAGGTTGAATTCATAGAAGATAGGGTTTGAATTTCATAATTTTTAGACACTAGTCTTTACTTTCCAGCAACACTAGCAAGTATTTCCATTTGCAAATTAGAAATTAGATCATTTTCTTATGAGTAGTTTTACTATTTTTCCATAGATAGTTTATTTATTTATATTTAGAATAGCATTTCATTCTGATTTCTTGAATTGATAGTTAGTCTTTGAATCTCATTTCATAGAATAATTTGTTTGTTTGTTTTCTTAAAAGTAGTATAGTTTCATGTTTTTTAATAGTTAGTTACAATTGAATTTGTTCTAGTTTAGGTCTCTGATTTTGCACAGCAGAATAGCTTTTCAATTCATAAAATAGGATAAATTAATTGCTTATGCTTTTGGTTGATTGCTTAAAGTATTTTTTCTTCCGTTGTTTAGTTTGTTTTCAAACCAAGCATTGCTTTCTAGAATAGTGATTTCTTTTTATTGCAATTTCAATTTTCGTTCATAGGTTAGAATAGCATAGAATTATCTTTTGAAATCACATTGAATCTTTTCAAGTTACTAGGTTAGTTTATCCTAGGATAGTTTAGGCTTTAACCCTGCACATATAGTGTTTGCATCTCACAAGATACCTTCTTGGGTTGGCAATTTAAGTTGGAATTAATTAGCATATATTTTCACCAACAGTTGCAACGTAGTAAGCTAGTGGTGCCCATTCCAGCTTGAAATAATGGAAATTTTCAGCTCCATAGAACCTGTAAAGCATTGCATCCAATAAATTTTAGTGTTCCCCGAGCAAAACAATAGGATATTGTCGATGCGATTTGAGAACAAATGTACTAGGGTCAACCATCCAAGTTTTTAACAATACTTTTGGCTCAAACTGGTTTCTAAAAGATTGGATGGGATCTTACATGAGTAATTGATATGCGGTCTTCAACCCATATATTTTGGTGAATGTGTTTGGTTTGATGTTAGCGAATACCACTTTGTTGGAATCTCTAAAAGTGATGGTGGGGATATGTTGGAGTATCCTAAGTCATCTATCCAACTAGGTCCTTCAGTAGACTAATTGTAAAAAAGTAGATTATGTTGATCTCATAGGTCATGTCAGTTAGTTGAACCGACAAGTAGTTATGTAGCTGTTTGTAAATATTATATATAGGTTGTAGAGATGGATAAATACTTGGTTCAATTTTATGTATGAACCAACAAATGTTCTTGAATAATATAAGTTGTTGTTTTTTTGTCTATCATTCCTTATCTCTTGTATATATCAGTGTTTATATGAATCTATAGATGTATCATTGGTAACCTTGCAATCTGATTTATTACAACATTGGTTTTGTTGCTGGTGCTACATGTATCGAATGAAAATGACTATGACCCGATGATATTAGAGTAGGAGATTAAGGATTGGTGGAAGCAAAAAATAACGAACTAACTGCAAAATTACGTTAGAAGAAACAAGCTGACTATTTCTCAAGAAAAAGAGAAATTGTTCTCTGAAACACATGAAAATTTTGTCGAATCCATCCCTTATACAATGAAGACACTCCTGGATGAGAAATACGATAGATGAGAAAGAATGACAATTACGCCAGAAATTGACTGAAGGAGGCTGTAAAAATTTGTCGGAGTGGTTCGAAATAATCGCTAACGAATTTTGTAAGGAATGAGCTATCGAGGAATGAGTCTCTCCTGATAACATTAAAGAGAAATTCTATAAAAACCTCATTGAACAATTTTTTTGTTCACTACCAACACTTTTGTTCATATTCCTGGTCGACAAAGGAGCAGGAAACATTATCGAACCTCTACCATCGTTGCTAACACTACTAAGAAACATAAACTGGGAAGCAAAGCAAAAGGAGTGGGAAAAACTCATACAAGAGAGAGAGTGGGAGTACTTCCTTAGTAAATAACCAGTTGCACCCTGTCTTTATCAAATCTTTCGGGTCGAAAATGGGGAACTAGTTGATCATGTTCTGAGTAAAATAGAGAAATAACCATCAACCAATGAAGAAAATGACAGGGGAAGTAATGAAAAGTAAAAACAACAAGGGAAAAAATAGAAGACTCATGCACAAAAGCACTCTAGATATCTAGAAGATCGAACATGAAAAGAGAAGAAAGAGACGGGAAAAAATAAGGGAGGAGGTTGTTGTAATCCAACAAGAGAGAGAGATGAATATAGTGATACAATCAGAAGAAAATCCACCAGAATCGGGTCATGACCAACAAGAAGAGGGCGTTGATGAATATATGTCACCCATGGAAGAGGACTCTTAGATAGAGCGGGGTAGATCTCTCCAGGTAACCATACCTCAAAATATAATTCTGTATTCCCCATCAAATCTTACTCAGAGTTCCCAAGTGTAATACATCGTTCAAGAAGAATTAGGACTATGAGTCGGGAAAGTAGGCGTTTGGATTTAACGGGACAATGAAGGAAATAATGTCGACCATATTTTAATTCATCGACTATGGGAATTGAATTAGGTCACTTTTCAACCCTATTTTTCCAATCATAGTTTTCATCTATTTTACTTAGAACGTGGAGGAGTGCCCTCCCCCCAGCCAATTCCAACTTCAGATAAATAACCAGAACAGTCGGTATCACTTGTAAGAGAAGTGCCCCAGTTTGAAATTTTTTTTACTTGTTTATCGACGGAAGCAGCTGACATAAACCAAATTATATCCAACACTAATTTGGCTAATACAGAAAACATTACTGACGGAAACGAAAGATACGTTAAAAATAGTTGTGAAAAAATACCAGTTACAAGAATTCTCCCGCCACCACCACCGACAATAGAGGAAAACGATGTTGCATATATGACGCATGTAACCACTCACATCCCCCCCTATGAGGGCGACAAAGACACAAAATGACATTGGTTTGTTTGTGAGTCAATATGGGACGGAAACGCCATCACCAGTGAAGATCATCAAATGGAATAGTTTGCTGGTGCTCTTCGAAAAGGATCACTCACTTGGTACAAGACCTACATAGAGAAAATTCCAAATGCAACAAAAGGTCAAATTAAGTAACATTTTATGCATTTATTTAAAAATCCTGACGCAAAGCATCTCGCTGAAAAAAAAAGGAAAACCATTGCTCAAAAGTCGACCGAAATAGTATGTGAATACGATAAAATATTTAAGAACTTGCTGAGCTAATTAGAGTAGAATATTGATGAAAAATTATTAATTCAGTGGTTTGTGGACGGATTACTACACAAAATTTGAATTCACATCCATTTAGACAATTTTGATGCATATGAAGATGCACTAACAAAAGCGTTGCAAATCGAAATGGACAAGGATTATCTTATAAATACTGTCGATCGACATATTGAGGAACAACTTGAAATTATGAAAAAATAAATACGATAAATGACCCTCTGAGGAAATGATATAAGGTGTACCAAATGCTCGGCGATCGATCATACGAAATAATTTTGTCGTAGAGACGATCGTTGATAGGATATCCGGTTCGTTCAATCGAAATGTTATTGTGACATATGCTAGGAGCATGAATTACATGGAACAAAAGACTGCTTGTATAATATGAAGAATGAACAAGCTCATTGGTGTGCAATTTGTTAATTCAAGATCCATTTGACAACAGGGTGTCAAATCTTACTCAGAGTTCCCAAGTGCAAGACATCGTTCAAGATTACTTAGGACTATGATATGGCCAAGTAGGCATTTGGATTCGGTAGGATGATGATGGAAATAATGTCGACCATCTTTTAATTCATCGATCGTAGGAAGGGAATTGGGTCACTTTTCATCCCTATTCCTCCAATCGTTGTTTTCATATATTTTACTCAAAATGTGGAGGAGCACCCCCAGCCAATTCCAGCTTCATATAAGTCACCAGAATAGTCGACATCAGTGGTAAGAGAAGTTCCCCAGTTTGAATGAATTTTACTTAGGTATCGACACAAGCAGTTGACAATGAACTAGTTGATACGAAAAACATTACCGAAGGAAATGAAACATCTATTGAAAATAGCTGTGAAAAACTATCAGTTACAAGAAGTGTCCCACCACCACCACCGATAGAAAAGGATGATGAAGCTGCATATATGGTGCACATAACTGCTCATATCCCCCTCTATGAGGGCGATGAAGAAACAAAACAAAATTGGTTTGTCTATGATTCAATATGGGAGTCCAACGCCATCACCAATGAAGATCCATTCGATAGTGGAGT
This sequence comes from Pseudotsuga menziesii, assembly GCA_001517045.1. NCBI lineage: Eukaryota > Viridiplantae > Streptophyta > Pinopsida > Pinales > Pinaceae > Pseudotsuga > Pseudotsuga menziesii. The sequence goes on along the minus strand of LPNX010683888.1, from coordinate 504,138 downwards.
GTCAATTGAATTTAAAAAATCGATAGAATTACCAAGCAGTGTATTATACCAATGTTGTCATTCAAAACAATAACGCTAACAACAATGAGAGAAATGGCAATAATGACCGAAACAATTATCAAAGATATGATGGGTAGAGATACGATTGTTGGAATGACCACTTAAATCGGCAAGGAGAATTTCAAGGTCAAGGTCTATATTTTGGAAATCAGGAGAACCGACCATGACGGCCCATCCAATGTTATACATGTCTTAACGTGGGACATCGACATGCATACTGTCCGTACAAGGACCAAACTAATTTAAAATTTTGTACAAATTGTGGAGTGGGTGATCACTCTTTGTGTTGATGTATTTGTAACTTCAGAATGTATTCACTTGTATATCTTATGTATTGTACCCCGATGTTCCTATTGGGAAGTATTTGTAATGTAATTGAGTCATGCCATACCTAGATGTTCCTATTGGGAGAATAAATAATGTAAACAAGTCATGTAAAGTCATAGAGGGTAACCCTCCTTATTGATCAAGGGTTAAAGTCCCCGCAGTTGTGGGGCACTAGGGTTGTTAGACTCTCCTAGAGAAGTCGGCCCTGGTGAGTTAATGTAAGTCGGGTCATAAGTACCATAGTTGTGGTTACTCAATTCTACATAAATGAGTTAGGATTACTTGAGCCCACATAACAGAGTAAAATATTAAGTGAACGAAATAATATAAATAGAGAGTGAGCCACTATATTTATCGCACACACTCACTCAACTAGGGAGCATGAGTGAGAGAGGAAGTTCTCACACAAGTGAGAGAGAGAGAACAGTTGTTGGAGATCATATTTTGTCTTTGGGTTTTACCGCTGCCACTGCTGATCATTCTAACTCTAAGGAAGTTGTGGGGTTTTCTCCTTTATGGTTTCCCCGAGGAAAATATTTGTGTTCATTGTCTATTGTGATTGATTGTTGTGCTTGTTATTCTCTCAGATAAGATCCTAAGATCATATTGCTTAAATGATAAAAATCTGACATGGTATCAGAGCTAACCTGAGAAGAAGACATTGTACAGCTGTAGAAGCTAGGGATTCTTATGTTTTGGGTCTCTCTCCACAATCTATCAGTAAAAGGATTCTAGGATAACTCTCCATTGAAGGGCACTTTTTTTTGTCGAAGCAGAATTTGATTTCAGGCATTTTTAGTTTTTGCTGGAGGAAATTAGGACTTTTCACATAAGAGGAATTTTTGAGTGATCCCAGCATAGGATTGCTCTCCTCATCAAAATCGAATTTTAGAGACCAATTTAAAGATTTTTGGTTGGGTAAAACTTTAGGAAAGTCAAACCCTAGTTTGACCTCGGGCTTGAAAAAACCCTAAAATACTAAAACGGGTAGTTTTGGTACATTTTCTATATCTCGGGATTGAAGAAGTCTCCTTGACCGAAATTTTCACAGGTTCAATAAAAAATACTTATGTACCTTTCGTAAAAAATGTAGCGTCATATTCTCTATATTCTATGAGATATGATTCCTCTAAATCAGGGTTCCATCCTCTTCCAGGATTCATCCCCAAACAGGACACCTAGGGAGAATTGCTATATCTCGAGCTAAGAGTATCCAAATGAAACTTTTCAAGATTTTCCAGATAGGGCATGGATTATAATTTATGTGGTAACATTTTCAAACCCTAATGATGAAATATGGACATGTGGAATTTTGTACAAGTTCACTATACTGAACAGTCCTGAAATACGTCACTTTGGGAAAACTATCATAAGTCCCAATTGGTGAAACCAATTCTGGTAAAACATATTTTTTTGGAAACAGGACAGATTCGGTTACCTCCATACAAAATTTTAGACACAAATGAGCAGTACATTTGGAGATACCGCAGAAACAATATCAAGAATTTATGGAGAAGAAATTGGTAAACTAGGGCTTCCTGTTTCGGGAGCTTCCCTCCACTGTTTTCAGAAAAGGAGTACATTGGACAGCTCGAATTGAAGAGGTATATATTTATATCTAGTCATATCTAAAATATTCCAAGTTTTTAAAATTAGGGTTTCTCCAACAAACCCTAGATCAGCCAACTCCGGAACCAGGACGGACACCTCAAATCGGTAAGATCTAATCTTTTGCTATTTACATTTGAGGTTATCATTTCAAGATGACTAATCACACCATATTGATGACAAGCTTGGTGAAACTAACAACTTCCAATCATGGAATTATTAGATCTCACTAGTTATTAAAATGAAATTGGACACCTACATAAGTGGAAAGGTTCCAATTCCAGAGGGAGATGAGGCTAAAAGCCTTACACAAGAAGAACTTGGTCAAGGCCAGGAAGATCATTGTTGGTTCAATCAAAGATCACATTATACCACAAGTGCATTCCCTGAATATACCTAAATATATGTTTGATTCCTCGACCACGCTATTTGAAGGGAAGAACATAAATCGGAAGATGACTTTAAGAAACCAGTTGAAGAATGTGAAGATCTAGAATGCAGAGACCATACAGTCATACTTTACAAGGGTCTCTCAAATAAAAGAACAACTTGAAGCAGTGGATGAAGAAGAAGAGAATGCAAATGTTGTGATAACCACCTTGATTGGCCTCCCAGGATCATGGGATTCATTCATTTGAGAAATGTGTGCTAGAAGGAAGTGATTAGTTTCAGAAGAGTCTGGGAAGAGCACACACAAGATGAAGCTCAACCCATAATAAGAGAAGATGGGAGAAACTAAAGATCAAGTGCCCATGATTCAAAGAAGATCCCTCAAGTGATGAGGAATATGAAGAACTCAATTCTTTAAGAACCTCTTATCCATATTAAGCATTTGGATAATAAATGATGCTGTTATGAATGAAGAAGATGATGAAGTTGAAGGATCAAGAAGGAGTCTACCCATGAAATTAATAAAGATAAGTATTCAAGTGTCATTTCATGATATTATTTTGTTATGCATGATATAATGTTTGCATTAATGACAGTATAATACTAATATGTATGTGATGGGTAACTAGCTCATGGTGCTATACAACTCTCCATTGCTACCTATATAGAATGAAACCTCTTTACTGACATATTGGATTAGTGCACAATCTCACTGATGTCTTGGTAGAGATGGAAGGCATATAGAAATTTTCCTTGAGATATGGATGAATGTTGTACTGGCTAAAATAGTTGCATGATTATATATTTATGCATAAGAATTTACCATTATGAATATGCATTATGAAAATTTTCTAATCATACAACTAGTGCATTTGAATTGTAGGAAATATCGCGTACAATCACCTACAAGAAAATAAGGATGAGACTTGTTCCGAAGAACAAGTGACAACAGTTCAAGATTCACTCTAATAATCCAAAATGAAGAATAATGACTAGAATGCGATGTCGAAGACCTGAAGGGAAGTCCATAGTATCTTCCATATGGACCTGCAAGATTTAGCATGCAGTAGATGGAAACATCATGGGATACAAGGCAATATTCATAGCATGAGGCTTCTCATGGAAAGAAGGCATAGACTACGAAGAGACATTTGTAGCCAATGGAAGTTAAGACACATGATAGGAAGACTCATGTGTGCAAATTAAAGAAGGCCTTGTATGATCTTAGAAGGAACTCATGGGATAACACATACAAGAAGATCTTGAAGATCACCCAGAGTGATGAAGATCTTAACCTTTGCTACAAGGTTGAAGATGAAAGCCTATAGAGGATGACAATCTCACAGATGGGTGCGAGAAGAACTTTTGAAAAGGTTCAAGATAGGAGATATTGGTATCTAGTGACCCTAGATGGATACATAATATACTAGTAGCATAGGAAGCTACTTGTCACTCCAGTACAGAATGTTTCAATGCATAGAGTATGAAAGGAAGAGGGAAAATGATGCTCCAATTTAGAGGGAGTGACTGCAGAAGATCCTGAGGTTCGACATGGTACGACAGGATGGACAGATTACTGATGACTCTAGGATTTACTAAGAGTAAAGAGTATTCTAACCTTTACTTCAAGGTTGAAGTTGGAATACCAGTGATGCTCTTGTTATATGTTGATGGCTCGTTCCTGACAGAAAAGAGGAACTCATTAGAGTTGCAAGAAGGAGACTTGCTACCAAGTTCAAAGGACTTGGATATGGAGGTGTGGAAGAATGTGGATGGAATGTCCCTGGGACAAGGGAAGTATGCAGTAGATATCCTGAAGAGGTTCAGGATGATGTCCTGCAAGGCCATGACCACACCTATGGATCAAACCTAAAGCTATTGAGTGTTGCTTCATCAAAGTCGATTGATACCATGATGTATCATCAGATTATTTGTTCCTTGATGTACCTGACGAGTACGAGACTAGTAATTTTCTTTGTTGTGAACACATTGAGACATATTGTTCACCTGATGGTTGCAAAGCATGCATTGAGGTACCTAAAGGGTACAGTTGAGTATGGGCTCAAGTATGAAGCGAATCAGAAGACTAACCTGGAGGGTTATGTGGATTCATATTGGGCATGCAGTGCCATTGATAGGAAGAGAACTTTGGGGTGTTTCTTGATTATGAGATCAGGTATGATCTCTTGGTTTAGCAAGAAGAATTCTTGCATGGTGCTGAGTACAGCTGAGAGAGGAGCAGTGAAGCTCCAGTTTGTGATCCATATTGAGATCTCTCAAAAGAGGGAGTTCTAGCATAGCCAGTGAGACAAGTTGTCTGAGCATAAAATCTTGGCAAAGCTCGTAGGTGGCTCAAACATAAACAGTCATGTAGGTTGTCCTTAGATGTAATTGGTCCTAGAAAAGCTCATAGTTTATCCTTGGATGTAATCATCCCTGATGTGATTCTATGCTAGAAATGGCCAGAGTGAAGTTTGAGTACTTCAAGGAGAAGCTTGGTGTTCTCTAGATCGAGGTTCCTTCCAAGGGGAAGTGATGAGTCTGTGAGCCTTTCTGACATGGTGGTAGGCAGGGCCTCCCATGGTCAGATATAAGTGTTGTTCCTTTCTGACATGGTGGTAGGTAGGGCCTCCCATGGTTAGGTATAAGTGTTTTTCCTTTCTGACATGATGGTAGGTGGCGCCTCCCATGGTTAGATTTAAGTATGGTTCCTTTCTGACATGGGTGAAGGCTAGGCCCTCCCATGGTTAGATGTAAGGTTTAATCCATTCTGACATGGGGGAAGGTTGGGCCCTCCCATGGTCAAATATAAGGGCTGAGCCATCCTGACATGGGGGCAGTCTAGGCCCTCCCATGGTTAGATGTAAGTGCAGATCCATTTTGACATGGGGGCAGGTTGGGCTCTCCCATGGTCAGATGTAAGTCCATAGCCATTCTGACATGGGGGTAGGATGGGCCCTCCCATGGTCAGATGTAAGTACAGATCCATTCTAACATGGGGGAAGGTTGTGTCCTCCCATGGTCATATGTAAACGATGGTCCATTCTGACATGGGGGTAGGCTGGTCCCTCCCATGGTCAGATGTAAGGGCTGGGCCTTTCTAACATGGTGGTGGATGTGTTCCTCCCATGGTCAGATGTGAGTGTTGGGCATGCCTTTCTGACATGATGGTGGTTTTTTTCCTCTCATGGTCAAATGTAAGTGCTGGGCGGGCCTTCCTGACTAGATCAGATATAAGTGCTGAAGAAGATGAAGACCTACCTAGAGGTTAGGCCTACAACCAGCATGAAAAAGGGATGGCTCTGTAGAACTTCCTATGATGAGAAGAATTGAGAGATAGCACCAGTTGATCAAGATGGCGGAATCAGTGATGATGATGATCCAGTGATGATCCAATGATGATGCGGCCTTGATGATGGACCAGTGATTATCTAGCTTTGATGATGATCCAGTGATGATCCAGTTTCGATGATGATCCAGTGATGATCCAGTGTTGATGATGATCTAGACTTGATCCACAGAAGAAGACTTGTGCTCATGAATTGTGTCAAGAGAATACCTTCCTAGTTAAGAGAGAGTGTTGATGTATATGTAACTTCAGAATGTATTCACTTGTACATCTTATGTATTGTACCTCGATGTTCCTATCAGGAAGTATTTGTAATGTAATTGAGTCATGTCATACCCCTGATGTTCCTATCAGGAGAATCAATAATGTAAACAATTCATGTAAAGTCATAGAGGGTAACCCTCCTTATTGATCAAGGGTTAAAGTCCCCGTAGTTGTGGGGCACTAGGGTTGTTAGACTCTCCTAGAGAAGTCGGCCCTAGTGAGTTAATGTAAGTTAGGTCATTAGTACCCTAGTTGTGGCTGCTTAAGCCTACATAACTGAGTTAGGATTAATCAAGCTTACATAACAGAGTCAAATATTAAGTGAATGAAAGAATATAAATAGAGAGTGATCCTCTCTATTTATCACACAAACTCACTCAATCGGGGTGCATGAGTGAGAGAAGACGTGCCCACACAAGTGAGAGAGAGAAGAGTTGTTGGAGATCATATTTTCTATCTTTGGGTTTTACTACTGCCATTAAAGGTATTTCGACTAATTTCAACACGACCATTAAAGGTATTTCTACTAAATTCAAATTTAAAATCATTAACCCCAAGCAAGGATCCAGTTCCTTCCTAGATCTAGTCAGTCAACCATGGGGAAGAAAAATAAAAGCATCCATCTCACTTGAAAAAGAAATAATAAAACTTAAAGGTGTTGCAAATAAATTCATTGTTCCAATTCATCCATCCCAAGGAGAACCTTGGACATAACCCATCGACGATGATGTTCATTTTCCACAAGTATATAAAATATAGAATAATGAAGATGATACCATACCTAATGCATATGGAGAAATCCACCTTGGGAATCCTGATTCGATCGAATATAACTCAGACGTAGATATATACAATTAGGAACTAGAAAATTATGAATTGCAAGCACGAGAATGTTGAACTATCCAAGTTATTCCTAAAAAGAAAACCTGGAAGTGCTTTTCTGTTACTACAATCCCAAATGTATTTGAACGTAAAATTAGAGAATATCCAACCTTAACACCAATAAGGAATGAGTCATCAACCCAACCACCATTGAGGTACAAATAATGAGAATTACCATCACTCCATGTCGAGTAAGTTTCTAAAACTATAGGTGAAAAAGGTTGACTCTAGAGTCTGGTTAAAACATTTACAGGTCAATTTGCACAGTGGTGGGACACGCATCAGAAGAGATTAAAAACTTGGATGACAACATCTACATACTTTATTGAATAGTTCGAAAAGGAAGAAACTAATCACACAAGAAAACATCATGATCTTCACACAAGGGAAAGACCCTAAAAAACATATTGACATACGTGAAAAAGAGTGAAGAATATTAGGTTATAAATATGAGTGATTCTAGCCTCACTTATTTCCAAACACACTAGATGATCTACCAAATAAGTGGTACAAAATGGAAGAAGAAAGAGGAGAAACATTCACATGGAATGAACTTAAAGAAAAATTTCTTAATCGCTTCAAATTCTTGTCTCATGATGAATTATTGGTCGAAGCATATAAACACATAAAAACATTTCTACAACCAATAGATAAACTACCAACAAAGGATCGACCTAGCCAATAGATTGCTATGTGTCACAATATCCAATCAACCAAAATACAACACCTGACAACACTTCGAATAGAAATGGAAACCACAAAACTGAAAAGTTCCAATGGAAAGTTGAGCATCCAAAAACTTCAAAACCAATTAGAAAAATATTTAAGATTCAAACATTAGAAAAAGAAGACCTTGAAAGATTCACAGCATAAGACTTTTCTCCCACATTTTCACAATTCAAAAAAGGTAGTCGACGGATCAATGAAAGTAAAGAACCAGAATGGATTGAGGAAAAAGTCAAGTTAAAAGAAGTCAACATATCTAATGACGACAGACCTAAAATCGCAAATATTGGAGACTACTGGAATGAAGAAAAAATGGCAAAAATTGTCAACTTATTTAAATAATTTAGGATGTTTTTGCTTGGCACTATAAATATCTAAAAGGACTTGTTCAAGAAATAGGTGAAATGAAAATCGACATCAAAACTGAGGCAAAACCAATAAATAAATGGCCATATAGACTAGTGCATTGTTGACACAAACTCAATCGACAGGGGTCCCCTCTTTGTCGACACCCAAACTACCGCGATCTCCCTAGACATTGGACCAAACAGGGTTTACCTCGTTTGACAACACTCGTAGAGAGGATGAAGTCTCACCTGAGATGTTCGAGGGAGATATGACAGAACCAAGTTTCCACAGAAGGAAGGAGGATCATGTGCATCTACTTATCAACTTACTGCAGCATTATTCAACCGATCTAATCATTCAACTTATGCATTCACAGAACCATCTCATCATTCAACAGATCGCATTATTATACCAGAACTGCAATGAATACATTGATGCGTAAACAGATATAATAGAATAACATCATTTAAAGTAGGGAAACATTGCATCATTTACAGATCCATATTGCAGATACACGTTGCATTCATAATTGAGTGGCAAAAGACAGTAAAACAGGAAAACAGAAAAGGACACAATGATTCTTCTCAACTTCTTTCATGTCATATTAGCTTTCTCAAAAAACCATAGATTCTCCAAAATAGTTCTTTAGTACACAGATCAATAGATCTCAATTCATGCCCAGATCTTACATAACATGCAAAAACTTAGCTCTCAAGGGTGATCAAACATTTTTAACATTTACAATTCACCATCTACTTATAGGCTTGTGCCTTTACAATCGAGGTCCACTTAACTAAATTTCTAACTAACTCTTAATAGATTCTACAAAATATGACCACAATCCACATAAGGCGGTCCAAAATGACCAAAATTCATAAAATAATACAACTCTGACTTACGCGATATCTTTGAGCTTGCGCAGCATCCACGATGTTTTGCAACTAAGTTATCCCAAAACCCCTGCCAATAGGCCCCCAACACAATCTTGTGGTTCACCCTTGATCCACGTTAGCTAGACATGGTGTACTTAGTGATATTCTATTGGAAGTCTGCATACTACTAATTGATCTCTTTGACTTGCTCTTTAACCTTCTCAGCGATCTCTTGCCTCCCTGTCAAGTCATGTTTTAGTGTATGTTCAACCATCTTCTCAGCAACCTCTTTCTTGTCTTCTTTCACGGATTATAGTGCTGAAACTTCCTTAATGGAAAGTTGTGCTCCAAGATCTTGTAACTCATCTAATTGCTCACTGTACCTCTGTTGTCTTTCCCTGGCCTTTCTGACGTGTTATTGCCACTACTTCATCTCTGCATACCTTGTGATCTGAACAACTGGTGGAAGCATTCTAAGTGTCATCTTTAATGTTTCCAATTACCCTTCTACCTCCTGTAATTGCACTGTCAGTTGCTCCAACTACTCATCCTAGACTACGCTACCCAAAAATTATGTATTTGCTTATGTTACCTTCTTTGCTTCCTGCTCCATCTCTTTGAGTTGTGTCACCACATCCTCTATGGCGCTCTTCCTCTTTGTGATTTATTTAGGTGGTGTTTTTGGATGCACCAGAGAATTTAAAATGCTAATGTCGCACTCCAACTGCACGATGACCATCCTGAGCTACTGCACTTTGGATTTTGCATCCTCGTCTACATCAGCTTTCAGCACTTGTTGACATACTTCAGATATTACATTTTCCAACTGCACCCTGTGGTCCCAAAGTTGTGCCTTCTCAACTACTAGTCGATCTTGCTCCTTTTTTAACTCTTTAATCTCCTTGGCACTCTTGGCCCTCAACTCCTATTGTTCCTTATTCAATGCTTCAACCTCTCTCTATGCTTTTGCTTCCTTCTCTTGTGATCGCAAAAAATGACCATTGATGCTCTGTTCTCTGTCTACCAACTCTTTATTGGCATCTCTTTTCATGTGCACCAACATGTGTGTGGACAGCATGTTGATGTCAATTGATAAGTCCTGCAACTTCTACAATAAGGAATTCAAATCCTCATTGTTGGTCTCAATCATAGTCGGTGGAATTTGAACATTATGAACCCGCGTCCCAGTGTTTATTGAGCCAAAGTCCTGCATAGTCTCTACCTCTAGCACTTTCTTCAAAAATACATCATATAATGAATCAAGTTGTGTTCTTACCTTACCAAATCCCTCTTGCGCTAATTTATTCATCTCTTCGGTTGTCATGTCTAATGCATCTGTAATCGTTTTAATGAGTCGATTCAACTATGCCTCCATCCCTGGTGCGGAACTACTTGCTGCACCATGTTCATATCACATATTCATTCTAGATTCTTTAAACTTGCACTCTATGTCTGAGTCCATTGGGGAACGCGATGAATTTTCATTGGAATCATGGTGACTCTCCTGGTCATCCTTATGCACAGGATCAACTGATGCATCCACTGGTGGTCATGTTGATACTTCCTCCAAGTTGACCGGTTCTCTCCATGTTGTAGGTAAGTCATTAACAATTACCTCCAACTCTATGTCAGATAACTTGTAAGGCATCGGCAACCACTGCTTATCCGAGTCGCACCACGCTTGCACATGAATGGCGTGTGGGTCGATCACAAACTGATCAATCCTTTGATACTTCATTGCAGCTTCCTCGGATAACCGCAAAACTTTCACAACTGCCTCCTATAATGCTTCCCAATAGATCCAAAATTGAATAGCACAGTCCTTCAATATTTCAGGTTCCCTTACCCACCAGAGATTCTGGTAGTGTAAACCCTTATACAAACTATTATTGCCTCCACCTCCATGCCTTGATAATCATTTGGATCAATCCAAGCCACGAGCATGATTAATATCAATAGCCAACTGTATGTAAACGGTCTCTCTCATCCCTAGATTGCCACTGCATCCTCCACCAACTGGTTCATTAAAAAGAGTGACCATTTCATCTATACGCCTTCTGCACATTGATCTTTGCATGCAATAACCCCTGAGTTACATTGGATGGGTTGGTTCTTTCTGACCACTTTGCTGGACAAAATCCTTGGTTCGATGTGCACTTCCTAGTGATTGATATTGTCAATGCAGTAATCCCACCCGTCTTGCTACAAACCATAGTGCTTCTTCAACTTCGACGTGAGCCTCTTGTCATTATATTTCCCTCTGAAATACTACGAGGGGTGTGGCCCATCCTTAGGTAGCCCCATGATGTTTGAGATCAGTGCTACTATGATTGCGACTAGAGTGTCCAGCCACAAATTCTCACCATGAAAACATGACAAAAGTTTCTTTACACAAGAATGTGCCTCATTCAGCCGCCCAAAATGAAGCATGTTAATCAATCCCAACAGGCCTGCTTTTCCCAATCTATGCACCCAATCCTGTGGAATGCGCAATATCAAGCTACCTCCTACTGCTACCATCAACACATATGGTTCCTTTGTAATTTCCTCCAATGCAAGATGGTCATGGTTGTCATACTTCATCTGCATTAGTGCAAGCACAGTATATGTGGTGCATACCATACCCTGTGGTATCATTGGAATCTTTACTTGGTAATTTTTATTCTTGGTGAGCTTCCTGGGATGTGCATCAGGCTGATGGGGAGGTATATACCCATGGATCCTTAGTGGACACCCCTGCAAGAGCGACTGATTCCACAATGTTGAAACTCAATGGACCCGTCTATGCATGTATCTCTTCCTATGTTCATGTAGATGACCTATACTATTTCTTCTATGGTGGCGGGGAGCTAGGATATCGCCCCCGCTCTTCTTCTTTGGCATCGACGATGATCCTATCATCATACTTCCAACTTACTCCTCGATGATTACTGGGTCAACTGGTGATTCCCTTTCACTCGAAATCTCAATCGTGATTCGTTCACTCTACATGTCACACCATTTCCTTGCAATGCTCAATAGTCGCTCACCCTCACTTCACTTGGAAACTCACTCACTTGATATGGCACTTCTCTGCAACTCGACTCAATCTTGCACAACTTTTCTCAATTCACACTTTGTACAATGGTGACTTTTGATCGCATTCATCCCCTTCTTATAGTTCCAAATCGATCCCTCAACCATCATGACCAAATCATGCATTAACTTCCTAAATCTACCATTGATTTTTTCAATCCAGTGGTCAGATCCGTCATCAATGTGCATCGCTTCAACAAGCATCACTGGTTAATTTCTTTAACTATCTACATTTATTGTTGATTTGACTATGTTGTGACCCTGTGGATTTCACGCATGGCTCCCTTACTATGATTCCAACTCTCCTACTTGCGCATCCACTTCCTCTTGGTGTGCCCTCCTTCTATATACTCATCCTTCTATTTTTTTTCTTTTTTTTCCATTGCGCAGTGCCTGAAGCAGTAGGTGGTTTCGAGCCCATACTATAGGGCTTCAGCATGTTCTTATTCACTAGTTTAGGAAACATCAATCCATCTAAATATTGCAGTTGAAATACACCTCCTGAAGTAATCAAATTAATAAGATATGTACCTAGATAATGCATCTGTAACTTACCTGGATGCTTCATTAACTTCTTGTCATACAACAGCACCAAGTCTCCTTGTTGAAACTATTTGTTCTTGATATGTCGATCATGCCAATCCTTTTTTCGATCCTTCTTGACGCGCTGGTGAAAACCCGTAACAAAGAAATATTCCTCGAGTTGTACTAATTGTTCCAATCGTTCCTCTAGTGTTGCTTCATCATCCATTCCCATCGTTGTTGCGATGCACAATCTCAAAACAATGTACTCCATAAAAATGAACGGTATACTCCATACACCAATTTAAACAGTGTATGTCCCTTAAATCTCTTGCAAGTGGTGCAATATGCCCACAAGACTACTGGAATCTTCAAATCCTAGTCATCATGGTTGGAATTGCACACTTTTGTAAGCGCATGCTCCAACACCTTGTTGAATGCCTCCATTGTCCCATTCGCTTGTGGATGATATGGAGTACTCTTCTTATGTTGTATCTGAAGCTCCTATGTCAATGAATTGATTGTGTGATTAATGAAGTGACTACCCTGGTCACTCATTCAGATCCTTGGGTACCTGAACCAAGTCACAATGTTGTCGAACATGAACCTTGTTGTTGTCCCTATGGTGCAATCCACAACAGGTGTGACCTCTGCCCATGTTGTCAAATAGTATGTCACTGTAATTATGTATCATGTACCAGTTCTCTTTCCAGGTGGTTTTATTGGTCCCACAAAGTCCAAATCCCATTCATTGACAGACATATCAACTCTGTGCATAATCTGTCACATCATTATGAAGACTGGGCCACTAAATCCCTACGTGAAGCACCTTCCTTGCGGTAGCGTGACCGCCATAGTGTCCACCAACAAATCCCACATCTTCCTCTACCAATATATACCCTTGTTCATGTGGTAGGACACACCATCATAAAATATCATATGGTCCCAGTTTGTATAGTTGTCCAGCGACTAAATGGAAATATATTGCCTTAACAACCAACTGCTTCTTTTGACTCGTAGTCATCTCTTCTGGTGCGGTTAATGTCGCCAAGAATTGAATTATTTGTTCATAGTAATCCTCAACCATGTCAACTCTAAACAGCTGCGCATCTGGAAACCCATATTCAATGTTTGTGGGTTCCTCACCTGTCTCAATTCGTGATAAATTATCAAGGCCAACATTCAAGCAACCCGGCTTCACAATTATCTCAAAATCAAACTCCAGGAAAACAAGCAGCCAATGACATATCTTCCCCCCCAACACGGGATTATTAACCAGGTATTTCAAAGCAAAATAGTCCATGAAAATTTTGAAATGACCACCCAATAGGTAATGGAAAAACTTATGTAGCACATATACCATCACTAGACCTTCCCTCTCTGTGGTAGTGTAATTTTTCTCTGCAGACAACAGCTTCTGACTAGTGAAAGAAATTGGGTGATCAAGATCTCCTTCCCCTAGTTACATGAGAACCACTCCCAGTGCAATAGACGATGCATCCATGTGTACATCAAATTCCTTATTCCAATTAAGAAAAACTAGTATCAATGCAGAATCCATATTGGCCTTCAGCATCTCAAAACTTACTTGAAACTCTTGACTCCATATGAAAACTGCATCCTTCTTGAGCAACTTTTCCATCGGAGCTGTGACCATATCATAACCAGGGATAAAATTTCGGTAGTATCATGTATGCCCTAACCTCGATTTCATCTGCTTCACATTTGTAGGTGGGGGTAATCTCAAAATGAATGCAATCTTTGGAGGGTCAACCAAAAGGTGCACAGAAAATACACTTCTTTGAGTTCAACACGATCTAATGTTGTCGACATATTTCTAGCATCAGTCGTGTTACCACCTAAGTTCTACTTAGTGGTTTTTTAATCAAGTGAGCCTGGTGAACTGGATAAGGATAACTTGTTCGAACTTCAGAGAACCTTCAGTCTTGCTTCTAGGAAGCTTTGTTGTACTATATCACATGTTCATACCCCATGTGGGAATTGTAATAAATGTTCTAGCATGATAGTGTCTGTAAAAGACTCGGTCTCTTAGACTTTATTTGTCAATCCGATCAGCCCAGGGTGTTTTTTCCCTTGGTTATTATTGGTTGTTGAATAAACGACTGATAATTTCTGAGTTTTTCACTCCATACCTCCAAAGTTGGGGTGGTCGGCTTGGCATTTAGGCCTATTGAGGTTATTAGAGTCTATGTGTCAATGTATAAACATGCTAGACATCATTTTTTAGTCATATGAACATGTCTAAGTCCCCCTACGTGTTTTTCAATTTTTCAATTTTTTAGTTTTTTTAGTGTTCTTTATTAAAATTAAATTTTTCCAAAACTTAGGCTATTTTTTAATAGTTTAATTGGAAAAATTGATTTTGTAATAAAAGTGGGCCAAATAATCTGTTTCGGTCATGTAGGTGCTCATTTTCAAGCTAAGAGCACCATGTAAACCCATGGAACCACTATTTCCTAGTTTTGAGTGATTTTCCATCACTCAGGTCAGAAAGCCCCAAAAATCAATTATTGATTATTTTAATTAATAAATTGATGAATAATGGAGCAAATCCAAAATCATAGATTAGTGGATTCTTAGCCGATTTGATTGAAATCAGCTAGATCTGAAGCAGATTGACTGGATCTGACAAATCCTTGACTGAAGGAGGTGATCAAATCAGATCCAGAGTTGATCTTCAGCATCCTTTATGAGGAATTTCGCCCTCCCTCTCTCCTCAACACGTTTTGGCTCATCTGGATGAGTTTTGGTGGATGCTTCAGTCAATAGGTTGAGGTGGCAGTCAGATCAGCTCTCCGATTGACAATTGCACTCAGTGAGACTCAGATCTGGCTCAGTTAGACACAGATTAGGCATTGATGGACTCTCCATCAGCATATTTGGTCTATCTCCTTGGGATTTGCGCCCCCCCTAGGCTGGATCTCCTTGTTTTTGTATGTATCCTGCTTGAGGCTCCCTCTTCCAAGCTAGTTAGAGCTGGACTGAAGGGATTGCCATTGTAACTCTGTATTTGATCATCATTTGCGAATAAAGAAGCTTTGGAGGCTATACTGTGTAGTGCATGTGTATGTGTGGATTCTCAGTGTTATGCTGCTGATGTGGTAGCTGCAATTTCTTGCCAAATTTGGTGTTGCTTCTGTGTTCTGGCTTCAAGGATTCGGCTGAATCTAGTAAGGGTGTAAACTAGGAAAGCTAGATTGCTTGATCTTGTTTATCCATATGATGTATGCTCAAAAATTTCAGTTATATGCTTAAATAAGGTTATTTTGGCATGATCTTTCATTTTTGTTGCTTTATACATCTATATCCAGATCTCACGAGGTGTGCGTAGGCTTGTGTTATTTAGTTGCAAGGTCCCAATTGGATGAAGGTGTGGATTTAGATTGAATCCATTCCTATCCAATAATCTCAAGACTCTGTCCCTCAGCACTCCACAAAAGGGCCTCCTTTCAGCTTGCTCCATTCAAGCAACGATCCGACTTTCTCTCCTCTTCTTCTCATTTCTATAAAAAATCAACATTTTTTCCCGGTTACTCTGTTCGTAGCTTTGATTTTTCTTATATATATCATATTAAAAGTAATTCCAACATATATCTATCTTATCAAAGCCTATAGTCTAGATCTTGCACTTAAAAAAGTTTCATAAGCATTCTAGATCTAGCTTTAGGGAAATCATCTTTTTGCATGAAAATTTAAAGAAAACTTGTAGATCACATGCATTAGATTTCCTTTCGCTGTTATAAAATCTAATATTATGCAATATCAGTGCATATTTCATTGTCTACACAAAAATAAAGCCAATATCCCAAGGAAATCTTGCTTTCCTTGGTTCCTTTTTCGCCTGTTTAGCTAGTTTTAACTTCATTTTTTTTGAGATAAGGTAGGCTGATCCAAAGGTACTCTTAAAGTGATTTTGGGCATACATTATTCTAACATGCTCGCTGTCTTTTATCAGGTATGACGGAAAATAAAGGAAGCTTATGTCCGAAGTGGCCTCAGGAGCGTTCAAATCCCCCCAGGGATCTCCCTTTTCACTAAAATCTTAAAATTTTTGCAAAGTTTTAAGATCTTGGTTTCATCCTGTATAAGGACCAAGAAGTTTTTGATATTTCAATTTACTGATATTGTAACCAATAATAAATAAAATTATTTTTGGAATAGGCTCTTTCGAGCCCATTCCCCATCCCCCCTGGGGGGATTTGCGTCAGTGTCCTTTTCGTCGCTTTATGCTTATTTATTTTTTTAAACTAGCATTGATCCAATTTGCAGGGTAGTATACTTGATTTTATTATTAATTTCATATTCCACTTTTTGTTTTTTTTTCAAAGTAATAATAATACTTACCCCACGATTTCCCGATTGACCCGAAAGGGGAAAGAGATTCGTGGTAGGACTAATTAGAAAACTAGAATTGTGGATCTGTTTTATTTTTCAATAATGTTTTTTTCAGCTATCATAAAATTAACCCCTCCTCGATTCCACGATTGAGATCCACTTGGATCGAAAGAGGTTCCTGGAGGGTTTTCTTTTAAACAAGAACATCCAGTTTAAAACTTACTAAAATTTACAAGACTGTAGTGTGTATGCTCTGCACTTGGTTGCGGTTCATCCGATCAGTCAAGCTGTATCAAAAGCACTTGGGTGGCTAGTATAATTAGGACTCACTCTCCCCAACTGACAAACCATCAGGTGAAAATCCAACACCTAGATCAAACCTTTTACGGTGGCAAAATACCCGAAGGAAGGCGGAACTTCTGAAAAGTGACCTCGGGGCACTGATTTATGTCACACCCTAATGGGTGCGTTATGAACAATAGCCCTAGAGACTCCATTTCATCCCACATATTCCTTGCGGGTAACCGTGAAGGCTTAGTTATATATATATATATATATATATATATATATATATATATATATATATATTGTGTCTCAGCATTGTGCTTTCGTGTGTTCATCTTTTATATCTTGCCATCTTTGATTATCTATAATTAAATTCCAAAATCCCAAGTAACTCAGTCAGTTTCAACATCACAACACTAAGTAATCATCCTTAGTAACTTAATAGAGTCTACCCCCCTTGGCTTTGTTAGGAGTTGAGCCTAAACGGAGGAGTCAAGAACAAGATGACAACCTTGACTCGAGACTTTCCCCCAAGGACACACCGAGTGGCTTGAAGATTTCTGCCACGTGACCCAGGTGTGTGAAAGGTGGCAACAAGTCGCGGGTTCACTAAATGGTCCCTGATCAATCCATACACTATCCAGTCATCCATGTATACTTGCAGGAACTTCTGAATACAATATTTGAATGCGGCGACAACAACCCAGGAAATATCGTAGGCACATTATTCAACCCAAAAAGCATCACGGTGTACTAAAAACAACCCCATTTAGTAACGAATGTTGTTTTGTGGCGATCCTCCTTTGAAATCTCGATCTGGTGATAGCTAGAAAACCCATCTCTGAAGGAATATGTTTCTTGACCGCCTACTCCTTCTAGAACTTCAATAGTGAATGGTGTCGAAAATGGATCATGCATATATGCATCATTTAGTTTTCTTACATCAACACAAATCTAAACCTCACCTGTCTTCTTATTTTTTACCACCATAGGACTGATCCATTATGATTCTTTGACTGGATCAATTATTCCATCATCCATCATTCTATCAAGCTCATATTTGAACCTCTCCTTGTATCATGTATTCAGGCGATACGGCCTCTGCCTTACTAGTTTCCCATCTAGTTTCAATGGAATCTTCATCTCTCCTAAATCTCCCAGTATTCCCTTCATCTCAGAAAAATTCGTAGGGAACAAATATTGGAATTCATGCAACAGGTCTGTGATTTTTTCCATCGTTTCTTCATCCTAGTAGTCCCCAATATTTTCAAACTTTGTGTTCTTCTTTGTCCCAATGTTAACCTTTCTGATATTTAATGGCTGATTCATTGGATCTGTCGGTACGTTAGGTGCTGCGACATCCTGACTCCCTTCTGATTATGGAATATTGATATTCCACAGGTCATCATCATCTTTAGATCATCTAGTCACATTATAAATTCCATCATCGACTGCATCGAACAATGTGCATGTAGATCCACTCGATATGCAACCGGTACTACCTTCAGAACAACGTCGCAGATGAGCTGCAACACATTATGAACATCTAGATTGGCATCCACGAAACTAAAGGTGTGATCGAAGCGAACCATCAATTTCCCCTAGTAGTGATCTCTCTGCGCAACTCAGCTGATACATACCAAGATCATGACATTTCATCCAACGTGTAGACAAAGGCATGGACCCACTCATCCTTTGGTTGCAATGCCCACAAGGTCTGACAGTCAATCAAATGATCACTGGGACTATTCTCCCCATCGTACCTTCCAGCATGGTATACTTCGGCATCTCCAAAGTGAAATATCATCAATATTCGACACTGCGACCATTCATTGATCGACTTCTTATGGGTCTCCCACCAACATGTTGGGGTAGCCTTCAGAGCTTCCTCCAACGCCAAAAAGCATTGTGGTTCTGACACCTTATCTTCAAATTCAACAAAGAAACTCAGATATCTCAAGCATTCCTTCATATATTGGTAACTCAATAATCTCAATCACAACATGAAACAATGATTGCATGATCAAACCACACTTTCTTAGTGACACCTCATGCATGCAATTCTACTAGTTCTCTAAAGCATCATCAAAATCAGAAGATGCAGAGATAGAGTTGTGCCAACCAAGTTCCCCATCAGCAATCAGATGGATGTAATCTTCTAAAATGTTATATGCATGATCCCATCCCTGAAAAATTCATCCTTCACTGGCTCAACATACCTTCACCCTTCATTTGGATCTATCGGAGAGATGACTCTGATGTCTTGATTTTCAAAGGTCATCATGTACTTCTCAAAATTGATTACTACCATACTATCGTTGGCCCATCCAATCCCCAACAATGTTGGATAGGAGCCTCCACCATCAACAAATTCAATCATGTATAAATTTACATAGTTCTTGATCCCTTCAACCTCCACTACAAGGTGTGTAACTTGCCCAATTGACGTTAATCTAACATGTTTATCCAGTCGCAATTACATAGGAGACTAGCTCAGCATTGGGCTCCCCATCTTCTGCCATGTTTGTCTTATCAAAATATTGACATATGAGCCTAGATCCAAGATTAATGTAGAAATAATATATCAATTCTATGAACAATGATGCTAAGAAGATGCACAGGAAATAGATCTTGCTACTAAGAATTCTCACAAGCATATACAAGAAAAATATAGAGAAGAAAAGAGACTGAATCACATGAATGAAGAGATGAATATTGGTGTGTATCCTTCCATTAATAATGATGAATAATAGTGTACATAAATAGCACATATCTCATAGGAAAATCGAGTTGTATGGAGACAACTCATAAAGATAAAAAAGGTTGACTTACCAATATATAGCAAACCCCCATAGGTGGCTAAATCACTTCCCAAATCTATCAAGGACCTAACAAGTTGGAAAACGAATGAGTGATTTGTCAAGGATATGGAAAAACCATGCTAATCCTAGAAAAGGAGGAAAATTCATGAAGGTTGGGTTGGAAACAAAAGCACCCAGTTTCCTAGTTTGACTAGCTTTACCTTATCCATAAAAAAGCAGAAAAAGCAGAATAAAGCAGAATCTATTGTAAAGTGTTGTATACTAATTCTGGATGGTCAAAAGGTGGTCAATATCAACCCAAAATTAGAAATAAATCATTCCTAGGATATAGATGGCATGAATTGACTTTAAGGTGCAAGTGGATGCCAACTAATTAAGCTAGTGGGTGAATAATTAATCAAATAATGATTAATTATTTTATCCTAAGTTATGAGTGGGTTTAATATATTCCAACACCCCCCTATAAGTCTGAATTTATGATGGTATGACAAAAAAATATGGATGCATATAGGGCCTAGAAAAAGGCTATGGTCACCCTTCAAAAATTATTATGTCTAGAAATGTGAGGAAAGAGGCAAAACCACATGCGGAAAATCCTCCCTCAAGATAGGACAAGGCACAAAATTTGAAATATGTCTTCAAAATATATTCATATTCACTTTAATGAGCTGAATGAACTACTTCTAGATGAAGGACTTGTTGAATAAATCATGAACTCCATGATCATGCGCTAGAGTGTAAAACCTGAAAGAAGGAGGAGGAGAGACTCCTTGTATCTCGTCATCTGATGAATTAGGAGAATTATCTGAATGCTTCTTAATGATTTCAAACTCTAATCTTCAAACATAATCTGAAATGGAAAAGAGATCTGTCCATACTCCTTTCCAAAGAGTACAAAAATTAAGACAATTTATTTCACATCCAATTCCCTAAATAGATGCAAAATTGTGATGTGAACCACATGTCAATATTCCAATCTGATGTAGCACTTGTATAGATATGATATGAGCCTAATAAAACTCTGATATATCATAAATATTAGCATATGTAACAACCAGGACAAAGGCTTCACTGGCTCCATGAGGATATAGGGCTAGACTTGGAAAATTATGAGCAACTGGGGAAAACTGATAGATGTAAAAATCTGAATGATGGATGTGCATAAGATCTGAACCATAAGTGTTCAGAACAGATCCAAAAAAAGTTAATATCAGTCCAAATATGAATAAGGACATGTATGACAGCCACTGCAAGATAGGAAAGACTTCAAACCATGTAAGATAAATATCACTGCATAAGAGACCAATGAGGAATCAACTAGTGAACTTGGGATTTGTATAGTCTCAGGATTATTCAAAGGTATGGTATATGGTATGGATGGTGGTATGATATGTGTCATGACATGCATATCATCCTAAAAACAATCTTATAAATCAGATATACAATATTGTGAGGAAGCGCTGCTCAAAGACAAGTCAATATCTAGTGAAAAATCACAATTTTGGGAGATGAATATAGTAGACTGAGAGAAGGATCATAAAATAAAGGATATGATATATCAGAGACTAGATATATATAAGAGACATTAGAAAATGAGATAACTATGGCACTCAAAGCATAAGTTATATCACCTTGGAACTGTGCAGTTTGACATTGTTCTGAGGAATCAGCAGGCTTTTCTAGTTCTTCTGGAACTTCGATCTTGTGCTTCTCAAGAAGTTGAGACATGATGTCCATATTCTTCTTGAAATGCTTCTTATCTAAATGAAAACCCTTTCTGCAATAAGAACACTTGGATGTGCTCCCATTCTTCTTAACTTTCTTCATTAAATCTTCATAAGAATCTTCATCTTCAATTTTTGACTTTGGCTTCTTCACAATTTTCTTTTCTTTGGATTTGACATTATTCTTTCCTTGAACCAAAAGAGCATGATCCTTTCTCTTTGGAGAATTAAGGAAACCCATATGGATCAATTTATATTTATCCTTTGTTAGTGAATCAAGAAAAGAATTTAAAGAATGCATTTTCCACTTAGGAACAACAAGCCTGGTAGCATGAAAAGTAGACACAAAAACTGAGTAATCAAGACCCAATTTTGAAAGAATGGAAAGGATTAAATGATCATATTCTTTCTCAATCCCACATTTCTTGAGCATTAGAACAAGTGACTTGAACTTGCTGAAGAAACCCTCAATATATTCTAAATTGCTTGGACTCGGTGAGAATAACTCAATCTTCAATTGATGCGCTCTTAGCTCATCTTGAACTTCAAAGAGAGACTCCAATTGAGTCCATACTTGGTTTGGGCTGGTCAAACCATCTAGATCAAAGAGTAGATCAGGAAAAATAGAGAGGTAAAGCAATCCATATGCTTCATCCAACCTATTGTGCCACTTAGCTTTCTCAATCACAGCATTGGGCTCATTCTCCAAAGCTAGAGTAACTCTGTACAATCCCCTACTACGCAATAGAATGGATATTTTGGCTTTCCATTTGTGGTAGTTGAAGGGAGTAAGAATTATTGATGAAGGAGAATCCATATTTCCGAATTGATGTGCTCAAGAAGAAATTCTCTACAACCTGGAAAACAAACTAGGAGAAAATATTGTAAGCTAGACAAGCTCTTCTTCAGAGAGGAATAGGAGACTGGAAGCGCTCCTCAACTCTGTAGAACTTGATCAACCTTGCTGCTCTGATACCATGTAGGATATGGCAAGGTTGTGCTCCCTGTAGCTTTGATACCATATAGAATATGGCAAGGTTGTGATCCATGTAGCTCTGATACCATGTAGAAATAATAGATCAGTGCTATGAGAAGTGATGCTAAGAAGACACACAAGAAATAGATCTTGCTACTAATAATTCTTGCAAGCATACATAGGAAAAATAGAGAGAATAAAAGAGACTAAATCACATGAATGAAGAGATGAATATTGGTGTGTATCCTTCCATTGAATAATTATGAATAATAGTGTACATAAATAGCACATCCCTCATAGGAAAATCTAGTTGTATGGAGACAACTCATAAATCTCAAAAAGGCTAACTTACCAAAATATAGCAAACCCCCATAGGTGGCTAAAGCACTTCCCAAATATATCAAGGACCTCACAAGTTGGAAAATGCATGAGTGAGTTTCCAAGGATATGGAAAAAACATGCTAATCCTAGAAAATGGAGGAAAAGTCATGAAGGATGGGTTGGAAACAAAAGCACCTAGTTTCCTAGTTTGACTAGCTTTACCTTATCCATAGAAAAGAAGAAAAAGAAGAATAAAGAAGAATCTACTGTAAAGTGTTGTATAATAATTTGGGATGGTCAAAAGGTGGTCAAGATCAACCCATAATTAGAAATTAATCATTCCTAGGATATAGATGGCATGTATTGACTTTAAGGTGCAAGTGGATGCCAACTAATTAAGCTAGTGGGTGAGAAATTAATCTAATAATGATTAATTATTTTATCCTAAGTTATGAGTGGGTTTAATATATTCCAACAATGACTGAATCTGCCTCATAGTCCCCAATCTAGTCATTCATGCACATCTCTTTCCCCATATTTTTCTTATACAAAGAGTTCACCGTGGACTCTTTCTGTCCCTTGGCTGGTTGATGTAGTAGAATCTCAATATCGGCAAGAGCATCGGGATCTCTTTCCAGCAACAAGAAACTCTCGAAGAAGTTCTGCAAGGTACCATGATGTCGGGATAGTCCTACTACCAATGTATTAAAAGTAGTGGGAATTTCATAAACAGGTAACTTATTAAGATTCCTTATCATCACATCGCGTGCTTCAAAAAATGTGTCTTTCTTAGCTTCAATTTCAAAGTACACCACCTTCTTCCCATCTATCCAAATTTGTGGATGCGAGCTATCTTCTCCCATCATTGCACCTCCACGAGTGATGACCACGACGTTAGAATACAACGTCCTAGGTTTCGCTGAAATTGTTGCGATAGTCAATCCCTGATTCTGGTTCAATGGTAGATTCATAGGTTTATTCACATTCTGATTTGTATTCTGGTTCTGAATTGGAATTTGGTTTTGGTTTTGAGTCAGCAACTAGTTCTAGTTCTGCACTTGATTCTGGTTCTCTAACTAGTTTTGATTCTGCAATTGGTTCTGATTCTGTAGCTACCGGATATTTCCTGCCTACCACCTCGCGATCAGCAATGGACAATTCCCAACAGTGTGGTCAGCAATGATACAATATGTACACTACACTTGGAATTGTGAACAATCTCTCTAATAATGTCCTAGTACTCCCCAATTATAACATTGCACTAGTCTGTGACCTCATCCTCCTCCTCGACCAAATCCTCCACATCATCCTCCTCGAAATCCTCCTTGTTGCTGATACTATGGTTAATTAAATATTTGTTGCAGAGGATTTAGTTGCTTCTAAACATACTGTGTTGACTGAACATACTATGGATGATGCAGATCCATCTGCATCTGATTATACTCCATATTCATCTGCATCTAATTATACTATGGAGCCATATGCATCTGATTATACTACAGTTGTGGCACAAATTATTGTTGCAGTACAAACTACATCTGCGATTTCTATTGCGATACGAACTGTGGTTGAGGTGGTGGTTGTACCACCTACAACTGTGGCTAATGCACCTCTCGATGATCCTCTCCCTTCACATAGTATATGTCATATGTTCTTTCTTGGAGTGGGTCATATGCACGACGATCCTTATCTTCATGCCCAACAGATCAAAAAAATGTGCAGTATAAGTTCGTCAGCTTTGTCACCATATTCTACATATATCCATAGTATTCATGTCAATTCTCATATACTTGACAAATGCGGCACCATGGTACACTGCCACAACTCAATGGGTTCGGTGCTCCTGACAACAGGCAGTTTCAGAAATCCAGGCAATTATCCTTGGTATGACCATCTGCATGACATTGAGTACACCACACCTCTTCATGATGCTCTTTTCTTTTCTTGATATCTTGCAGCTACAGCATCAAGTTCACCAGCTGCGTTTGAATCTGGTTCATACCGACTGCATTCTCTCCAATGGATGAAGCTTCCAACTTCATTTCAATCTACAGAGGCTCGCTCTATGTCGTAATATTCTACTGCATCAGCGGTAGTATGATATGAGATAGTAATGTTGCAATGAACCATTCCTTATGCTGAATGTCTCTCATCTCAAAGCTGACTCTTTCCATTAGTGTCTTAAACCTTTGGTCAAAATCCCAAATAGTTTCACTTGGATACTTCTTAATTTCCTTCAGCTCTGTAATGTATTGTGCTTCATATTTTGGTTTTCTAAACTCTTCAATTAATCCTTTTCTGACTTTAGCCAATTTCTTCACCATAGTCCCCAAAGGAACTTGTGCAAATTTCATGTACCAATCTAGTGAGCGACCCCGAAGAGTTGTCTCTAATTGGTCTTTTTTGACATCATCATCCATAGTTTGTCTGACAGTCCATACTACCTCACACAGGAACTAGTACTTCTTTCGATCCTTAGTCCCATTCCCATGAAACAGAGGTAACTTTTCCTTATTTCCCTCCATTCTGGGCCTTCTTCCTATATTCATTTTTCAGTTACTATTAGAGTCTTGTTGGCACGTTGGACACGTCAGTGTTGAATTTGTATTTATTCCTAATTACGATATAGTGCGTGGAGGTGTGGGGACATTGTTGCTGGGGGTTGATGTTACCTATAACTTGTGTGTAGCATGGTTTTCCTCGTCATCACTGTAGCGTATTTTTGTCCTGTGTGGTTTTCCTTCATGATCTTTCATTATGATCGTAGTAGGACCTTTCTCTATCCTCTACCTCTTCTCTTGTTGAAACCTTTCTCCTCCTCTCGTAATACCACTCTCTTCGTCGAATTCCCTCATAGTCTTGTCATAACTTGCACCCAGTTACCCCGTATCATTCCATTCATGTCCCCCTTGTATTCGCGGTCTCCCCAGCCCCCACACACCTTAGTTCTACTACTAAAGGTGCATCTTCCATATTCCCTTTTCACAAATGAGCATCTTATTGGACAATTCCAAATACAAAAGAAACCTACCTCATGGCATGTTGAATAACTCCCTTTATGTTTTTATATAGGATTTAGTTGTATCAACCACAAACTAGGTGATATATCCCTCCAAGATACTATCAAGCCAGACTTCAACAGCTCGCAGTGCTCTTTGTCTACCTCCTACAATTCCTGGATCAATTCTGAGGACCATGAAGTTGGCTCACCTCCTTGGAAATTTGTCTTGCAATAGGTCAATTGTGCTAACCACTCATACAAGATGATCAGGGACTCAAAGAGAAATTACTCATGTGGACTGTCATGTATCTATTCTTCCATCCACTTATCCTTTGTTAGTCCAGGGTTCTGATTTTCTTTCTCAGCAAACTCTCATAGCTTTTGGTCGAACCAATCTTGGATTTTTGGTTTCATCAAATGCCACAACATGTCCTCCCTTCAGTCGCACTGAGGTCCCGACAACAAAACCATTTGTTGACACAAACTCAGTCGATAGGGGTTCCCTCTCTATAGACACCCAAACCATCATGATCTCCCTGAGTAGCGGCATAGACAGGCTTTACCCCATCTAGAAACACCCATAGAGCGGATGAAGTCTCACCCAAGATGTTCAAGGGAGATCTAATGAAACCAAGTTTTCACAGAAATAAGGAGGATCATGTGCATATACTTATCAACTTAGTGCAGCATTATTCAACCAATATAATCATTCAACTTATGCATTCACAGAACCATCTCATCATTCAACAAATCACATTATTATACCAGAACTGCAATGAACACATTGATGCGCAAACAAATCTAACAGAATAACATCATTTAAAGCAGGGAAACATCGCATCATTTATAGATCCATATCGCAGATACACATTGCATTCATAATTGAGTCACAGAAGACAGTAAAACAAGAAAACAAAAAAGGACACAATGATTCTTCTCAACTTCTGTCATGTCATATTAACTTCTACACAAAACCACAGATTCTCCCAAACAGTTCTTCAATACATAGATCAACAAATATCAATTCATGTGTAGATCTTACATAACATGCAAAAACATAGCTCTCAAGGGTGATTAAGCCTTTTTAACATTTGTAATTCAGCATCTACTTATAGGCTTGCACCTTTACAATCGAGGTCCACTTAGCTAATTTTCTAACTAATTCTTAACAGATTCTACAAAATATGACCACAATCTGCATAATGTGGTCAAAAATGACCAAAATTCATAAAATAATACAACTCCGAATTGCATGGTATGTTTGAGCTTGCACAGCATCCACGATGCTATGCAACTAACTTATCCCAAAACCCCTTCCAACACACACAAATACAAAGAAATAGTAAAGAAATAAATCGACAGCATGCTAAGAGCCGGAATCATTTACCCTATTGATCAATCGGAATGGGAAAGTCCATTGGTGGTCCAACCAAAGAAACACAACCCGACACGAATAAGGATCTGTGTCAACTTTCGGGACCTTAATAAAGTAACCCTTACAGACCCATTTCCAACCCCTTTTACAGATGAAATTCTTAATGAAGTTGCGGGCCATGAGTGTTATTCGTTTACATACGGATTTTTAGGATATAACCAAGTACCCATCATT
Source organism: Pseudotsuga menziesii (assembly GCA_001517045.1). NCBI lineage: Eukaryota > Viridiplantae > Streptophyta > Pinopsida > Pinales > Pinaceae > Pseudotsuga > Pseudotsuga menziesii. The sequence goes on along the minus strand of LPNX010683888.1, from coordinate 476,621 downwards.
AAAGAAGACCAAAATAAGACGACATTTGTATGTGAGTTTGCATCATTTGCATAACAATTCATGCCCTTTGCATTGAAAAACACCCCAACTATATTCTCCAAAATTGTCGTTAAAGAATTTCAGGAATATATCTACAAAGCAATGGTTGTATATTTACATGATTGGACAATCTACTCTATGATGAAAAATCATTGTAAATGGCTGACACTTGTGCTAGAAAGATGTCGACAGATCCAATTATCTCTCAATATAAAAAAGTGTATCTTTGCAACTCCAATAGGAATCCTACAGGGACATGTAGTATGAAAGGAAGGAATTAAAGTTGGCTATGCAAAAATTAAAATTATTCTTGACTTAAAACCACCAGTAAATCATAAACAAGTTCAAGTTTTACTTGGACATATGAGATACTATATAAATTTCATCTGACATTATTCTGACATGACCTACCCATTCAAGGAATTACTAAAAGAAAGGCAGGAATACAAGTGGACTGACCAATGCGTTGCATCGTTCCACATATTAAAGAAAAAATTAGTCGAAGCACCCATACTATGATTTCCAAATTAGTCAATCAGGTTTCATGTGCATATCGATGTGCCCGAAATAGCAATCAGAGAAATCTTAACTCAACTTGGAGATGATGGAATGGACCATCCAAATGCATACAATAATAGAAGTTTCAATAAAAATGAGAGGAACTACTCAACAAAAGAAAGAGAAGTACTTGGAATGGTATTCGCATTTCAAAAATACTAACATTACCTACTCGCTAACCCATTTTTGTTCTACACAAACCATCAAGATTAAAATATTTAGTAAAAAAACAATTACATCATGGAAGAATTTGTCGATGGTTGCTATTATTTCAAGAATTCGAGTTTGAAGTCATAGTTCAACTAGGAAAAAAAATATCGGACCGAACCAATTTTCAAGAATCGACATGGGGGAGGAACTGACCAGAATTGAAGATGACCTACCAGATGCTCATTTATTCCTAATTGAAGTTGTACCTTTCAACTTAGCTGAAATTGCTCAATTCCTAGAGAAAGACCAAGCACTAGAAGGAATGAGTGATAATAAGAATATGATGATACTGGAAATGAAAGTTGCACCTTACACCATAGTAAACGGATTTATTTACAAATTTGGATTAGACGATGTGTTCTTGACAACAAAAGACAAGATATAATTAATGAAGCACACTACAGTCCAACTGGTGGACATTTTCAAGCCGACGCGACAGCCAAGAAAATCCAATAGTCGGTATTATGGTGGACGACTATACACCGAGACCATTAATAATTTATGAACAAGTGTGACCGATGAAAATGGATAGGTTGTAGAAATTCTGACCAGCAATAGATTAATTTCACTCACAACAAATTACAATTGATCATGCAAAATTGTCAACAATGGAGACTGAAAATGGAGCTGTAACACAAAATTATATTAACTCAGTGTACAATAGCCAACCCTGTAATATCATAGGTTGCTGAATATATAGAATACATCAATAGGTCGAATGCATAAGGAGGCATCCAAAGCTAGCATAAAGCAGGCTTACCCAAAATAGGCAAATCCCCCATAGGTGTAAAAAGCTGATCCCAAATCTGTCATGAGGCTCACGAATTGGCAAGGGCGCATGGGCAAGCTAATGAGTGGTGGAATGGCAGCTCATACATGCTTTTTCATGGAGGAAAGAGTGGAGGAGGAAGAGGCAACAAAGCTGATTCACCTCACCTAGTCTTGCTTTCCTAAGTGCCTTAAAACACTGAAAAAGCAAGGAATAAAGCAGAAAAAGAAGAAGGGCGCCTAGGAGGCCAGGAATAAAGAAGATTTGATTCCTAAGGCTTTCCCAAGCGCTACATGAGTCAAATATGGCAAGTTTGACCTCTATGGATAGGCAATTAGCAACTTGCACATGGTGGGACTCATGGACTAGGAAAATAAGACAAAAATAAATGAATTAATGTCTAAGTGGGTAAATACTATGGGTTGATTATTCTAACACCCCCCCTTAAGCCTGACTTTATGAGTAATAAATCAAAATATAGGGCCTAGCAACAAGGCTTAGTCACCCTTTTACATACTGCAAGTCCATATGAAACAAGGAAAGAGGCAAAACCAACTTGGGAAAATCCTCCCTTAAACATGGACTGTAAAACAAAATTGTAGAATCTTGTCTCTACTCATGCTTTGACAGCATGATCAGAAATCTCCAGC
>LPNX010683888.1:421319-473345 GCA_001517045.1 Pseudotsuga menziesii | reverse complement strand
GCCCATCATCACCAGCTTGTCTTGTTCTTGTGTGAGAGATTCCATGAAATCTGCAAGGCTGGGCATCTTCCAGGTTCGAGCTGTGAGTTTTGTGGCATATAAGGTCGAAACAAAGACTGATTAGTCAGGTCCTAGCTTTGAGAGGATGGCCAATATGAGCTGCTCATCTTTCTTTTCGATACCACACTGCTTCAGCTGCAAAACTAGTGCTTTGAACTTGGAGAAATACAGCTGCAGGGATTCAAAGCTGTTGGGACTCAGAGAAATCAGCTCATTTTCGATCTGATGTCCCCTCATCTCATCTGTCTTTCCAAAGAGCTCAGACATCTTCTCCCATACTTGATCCGATGAAGTTAATCCATCGAGATGGAAAAGGAGGTCTCGGGAAATACTGACACATAGGAGGCCATAAGCCTCATCTCTCCGATTGTGCCATTTGATCTTCTCTGCAGCTGCATTGGGCTCTGCTTCTATTGCCATAGTCACCCTGTAGAGGCCTTTCGCTCTCAACAAGATCTCCATCTCTTCTTTCCATTCAAAATAGTTGAAGGGAGTCAAGATAGTTTTCTGTGAATCCATAGCTTTAGAAAATCTGTCCCGGCTGTCAGTAGAAGGCTCCCAGTCTTGATGTCGAACCCGCAAAACAATTTTTGAAGGAGAGTAATAACCTACAATGGCTTTGATACCATGTAGAAATTTTGACCAGCAATAGATTAATTTCACTCACAACAAATTACAATTGATCATGCAAAATTGTCAACAATGGAGACTGAAAATGGAGCTGTAACACAAAATTATATTACCTCAGTGTACAATAGCCAACCCTGTAATATCATAGGTTTCTGAATATATAGAATACATCAATAGGTCGAATGCATAAGGAGGAATCCAAAGCTAGCATAAAGCAGGCTTACCCAAAATAGGCAAATCCCCCATAGGTGTAAAAAGCTGATCCCAAATCTGTCATGAGGCTCACGAATTGGAAAGGGCACATGGGCAAGCTAATGAATGGTGGAATGGCAGCTCATACATGCTTTTGCATGGAGGAAAGAGTGGAGGAGGAAGAGGAAACAAAGCTGATTCACCTCACCTAGTCTTGCTTTCCTATGTGCCTTAAAACACTGAAAAAGCAGGGAATAAAGCAGAAAAAGTAGAAGGGCGCCTAGGAGGCCAGGAATAAAGAAGATTTGATTCCTAAGGCTTTCCCAAGCGCTACATGAGTCAAAGATGGCAATTTTGACCTATATGGATAGGCAATTAGCAACTTGCACATGGTGGGACTCATGGACTAGGAAAATAAGACAAAAATAAATGAATTAATGTCTAAGTGGGTAAATACTATGGGTTGATTATTCTAACATAGGTCAGCATCTACCAATCACATAAATGTCTTTAATATCGGTAAATCCAATATTAACATTTGAAATTTGGGTAATTGATTTCATAGGACCATTTCTAATATTGGATAGACGAATAGGAGCATGATATATCATCACAGCAGTTGGATATGTTACCAAGTGGCTAGAAGAAGAACCAGTTGAATATTTCTCAGGTGAGATAGCCAGTAAATTTATACACAAAAACATTATCACAAGATTTGGGTTTCCATTGACCTTAATCAATGATCATTGGTCACATTTTGTAAACAAAACAATCGTAGCTCTGATAAAACAATTCATGATTGAGCATGAGAAAAATTGCATCGTATCACCCTCACTCTAATGGTGCAATTGAAACTTTTAACAAAACATCAACTAGAGTCTTAACAAAAATATGTAACACTGAAAAACATGATTGGGACAACAAGATACCTGTCGTTTTATGGGAATATTGAACAACATAAAAATGTCCAACAGGTTAGACAATGTTCTGACTTGTCTATGGACAGGAACCAGTCGTACCCTTACACTTTCAACAACAAACTCCTCTAATTGCCAATATATTACACATCGATGTCAAAAATTCCAGAAAATAAATATTTATGCAACTATCCAAACTTGAATAACACCGACTAATCACAAATACAATATCAATAAATTTAAAAACAACAACAAAAATCCTGGCATGATAGAAATATCAAAAACAAAAATATGTTGGTAGGAGACCTTGCGTTACTGTATAATATTCGAGTAAAAGCTAAGAAACTGCACACTAAGTAGATGTGTCCATATATTGTAGAAGATATCAATACTAATGGATCAGTCCAACCAAAAACACTTCAAGGAAATGTATTTGAGCAACTGGTTAACGGGGCCCAACTAAAATGATATAAAGCTTGAAAAAGAAAGAAAAAAAATTAAAATGGTTGCACAACTATAAACAATTGAAAAAAAACTATAAAAATCTAAAACAAACACAAGAAAAAACTACTATGAAAAGAACTAGTATGACATGACCCTATATCAATTCTCAAGCAGGAAGCAGTAAAACACAAATTGGGAGATAAAATCATCAACATGAGCAAAGCAAGAATGAGAAATCTTAGTCACTTCAACATTATCAGCACCATTAAGACCCATAAACACACTGACACCTAGAGCATAAAATTCGTCATGCCTCGAAAGAAGCACTAACAACTCGTCCGCTCCAAATAATTATGCTCTAAATACTGCATTGGAAGAGACTTGGACTTCATTCTATGAAGAACTTGAACAACAGAGAATCCAAACACCAGAGCACTTCTTAACACCTTTTGAAATAAGAGCATATGGCTGATGCAATGGAACTGAAGAAGTTGACTGCAACTACCAGGTCCGTGACAAAAAAACTTAAAAAGTTGGAAGAAAACAACACACCACTAGAGAGCCAATTACACAACATCCATAATTCCAAAGTGGTCGAGGAGCCATGGAATAGGATTTGGAAGGAAATCAAGGAATGGGGAACCAAAACAAATGTTCTATAGAGAGAGGAAGCTTAGAAATTAAGCACTAACACAATCCTTACCTACATGAATGCACCATTAATGGATAGTTTCGCAAGGACAAAATAAATTATTGCATAATTCATCATTAACCACTACCATAATGGGAAGTTCTTCTTTGGCGCACCCATTGAAATTACTGGTGACCTAATCTACAAGATTACTGGAATATCAAACAAAGGAGAACCTGTACCTATTCAATTAAACTCGGGCCTAGTCAAAGAACTAACTAGTACACCATGAGGGGAAAACTCAAGAGGACTAATCGTTAACCAAATCACCTATGGCACACAAAATATAGCTACAAAAATTATCTCCATGGCTCTCACAAGTACGGGAAGAGGTTCTAATCTCAAACTCGACATGCTTGATGCAGTTCAAAATGTGGTGACAATAGGGAAAGTATACCGCTGGGTTGAACACCTAGCTGAGATAATTAAGCATATCTACGTAAAATTCCAAGAGGAGGGCACCAAAATCTGGTTTTTTTCATTGATAATCTAGATAGCCATGTACCATCTTCGACTATTCAAAGATAAGGATTTAACTACACCAAATCAATCAGCCATGTGGAACTTCAAATCTTTTTCCCTGAATTGTTGTCGACTGGAAGCAGCAACAACAAAAAATATGGTTAGATACATGGTTTCAATCCTTAAAAATCAAAACATATAGATGGTGGGTGCCTTATAATATCCAACGAAGTCTACAGCCGACCACACACATCCAACTCAAGTTGGACTACACGTCAGTATGGTACTTACAAGGTGCTGGGGGAACATCCAAACAACTCGACTTCTACCCATCGGTTGAGAAAATATTCAACAAACTCAATTGTAAATCCAATACCAAATTGGATATACCACCCATAGCAAGAAGATTCAAAAACCAATGGTCGATCCCTTAACTGACACAGAAAAAGAAGAAGACTATGAAATCCATATTCATCTGAACACTTTCGGTCTCGAACATGACATCACTGGCAACATAAATCCAATGGGGATTACACTAACATATCAACAACAACCACAAGAACAAAAAGATCAATCAGATGAAAGTACCCAATATGATACTCCTCTTCTAGAATATGCCCTCACTAAAAATAATATTTTTTTAGTGGCCGACGAATTGTTTAAATCTCGACAGAAAAGGAAGAGTATAGTAAAAGGAAAGGGGAAATGCAAGATCATTCTTCAGGACCCAACTGAAGATGACGATGCATAGCTATTTGATAGTGCTACTTAGATCTTGGAGGATGTATCCACAAACAAAATCCCATTTGACAAACAAATAGGAAATTTTATCACAGAGGAGGAGCAGCTACTAGACTAACTAGATATGACCCAAAATAAAGTCAGGTTTTCTGCAACACCTTCTATCGATCTCACCCATACCCTACCACCTCCATACTCGACCCAAATTGTCGAAGAAGTTACACCAACTTTAAAAACCACCACATCCCTATCCCTATCTCATCCATATCTACAGAAATTATCCACACCACTCAGAGCTTGAATTCAAAAAGACAATGACCTCCAAGAATTCACCAACCAATTACTATCCCTCCTTGCTGACCTACAAAAACTGATGGTGAAAATCCCTATATTAGCCATGGAAGCACCGCAGTCCACCTTAATTGTCAACATTCCACATTCATCAATCCCTAAAGCACAATTTGTTGGGTATACCAAAACTATCCTACAAAGAAATATTGACTTAACCAGTAGCATTGTGTCCGAGCAAACTTCTTCGTTTACCCCTCGATCTATCGACCAACTGACTACACCACATCACCCTTCACTTCCATCCCCACTATGAAACCTGTGAAACCTATCGATACTATATTATCGCTAACTTATATTTCGACTATATTACCATCGAATTCCGATCAACTATTACCATAGGAGACAATAAGCTTGCTCGTTGATCCCAACTTACATCCTTCACCTATTTCACCCCTTCCACCATTACCACCAGTCATCGATACCATCAATTCCCCGTCATTACCCACACCAACCACCATAGTATTGTTATTACTACCCCAGTTACTGAGTAAACATAAAAAGAAGAATTAGAAATCCTACCAGAACAACTAAAAGAAACCGACAGTCAGAGCAAAGAGCAAGAACGATGAAAAATAAAATAGAGAAAAGAAAATAAAAATAGGAAAAAGAACAATAGCAACAACAACAGTAGCCACAATAATCATAGCGGCAAACAACCCTATTAGTTCATCTAGATCAGCACAGTTCAGTGGTTAAAATTCATCCATAGAAATCCAAATATGATGAACTGGATCTATTGGCAAATGCAATTAATAAGGAATATAAACAAAGAAGAGTGAGGATGTCAAAACCCCAAATTTTCACAAAAATTTAAAATTTTGAGATAACATAAAATGTTACAGTTGCAATTAGATAACTACTAGCAGCTATTATAAGATATGAAACAGACAAATAAAAGTAACCAATTAACTTTAACACATAAAAATTAATGTTGTTTTGATTTTGATATGTGATGTAAGTAACCTACATTCGATTAATTAGTTCTTCTGATGGTTTGAATGTCAAGTAGGTGAGGAGTCATTTTCTAGTCGGGGCTTACTTAGCAGCTGCTAACGTATCTGGATTTTCTGCATCTTTTCAGGCTTGATAGGTAAATTTTGACCCAGTTAAAAGTTTATTAAGGTGTTTTAACCAGATATACTTCTTTAGCATAGAAATATACTACTAGTGTAGATATTCTGCTTGGAAGACTCAAGAATCCGCAAGGTAAAGTTTTGTTTCTTCTATTTGATTCACAATACTATTTTACTTAGTCTCTGTATCATAGAGGTTATTAATGTTGCCCTACTATTTGTCTCTTATCAGTAAGATCTTTAAGATAGATAAATATTTCTTTTTAATGTTACTCTAATTGATTTCCAGTTTTAGAAAAGCTCATGATAATAGTTCATAACTCCTCCTTAGACATAAGAGTTTACTGCTATTATCATCATAATAATTAAAGCGCTGCTTATCAATGTATAAATGGACGTATGCCCTTCGGAACATAAGCCTTAAACATTCTTTTTAACTCTATTTCAATTAGGACTCCACATGGTTAAAATTATCAGCTTATCATTGTGATTGGAAATCCCATTTTCTTTATGACAAACATTATGCGATGACTTCACATTACCCTACTATCTACTGAATTGTAAAAGTAGTGCAATAAAATCCTAGATAGTTTATTATCTTAAACTCTAAATTCTAACTTAACCTTGATCTAATTTGACTTAGAACTTGGTAAGCACTGTGGAGTTCAAAGATTATGTACCTGTAGGTTTTATATTTGTCACATGCCCCAATTTTGTAAAATAATGTTATTTGTTTTAAATTGATTCCTAAGACATTATGTTAAGTTAATGCTAAGTTGAAACTGATGACTCAACAGATTCAAAAGATGTGGAATGTAATTCTGAATATTTTATTTTTAATAAATAAAAAGTGGAGACAACAGCTTGGGAGAGCTGTTAATAAGAGTGTTACTAGTCAAACTGGTGGAAGGAACTAGGTGGAGAGAAAAAGGACAAGTGGCAGCATCCTTAAACACTTCCTATGTTGCAGGTGGAAACTTCCCTGCATTTGGGGTCATGATCCCCCAAGAAAGTGGGATCATAGCATGTGGCTCAATTAATGACAACTAACCCAAAAAAGACCTAGGCAATCTTATAAAAATGCCCAATGTAGAGAGCTGAAGCTACTCATATATTTTCCAGGAGAAGAATCATTCAGGGGGAATGCACTTCAAGGAATTCATTGGGAAAAGGGGAAACTATAAGGAAGGTGTTTTGAAGGATAAACTACAGGAACTTGATCCGATACAGCTTTCTAGCTGAGAGATTTGACTGACGAGTTCAAGATTGGTATTGAGTCTCAGGACTAGTACTTGGTTATTTGCTTCACCTAGTTCCAGCCAGGGAGACCAGAGCAGGCTCGGGGGTCCTGAGGAGTCGTTGTTTGAGTGCTCTCCAAGAGTTGTTAGGGAGGAACGGCCTCCCATTGCTGTTGTCGACCAGCTTTAAGAACAGGTTCTGCTATTTACTAATTTCTGTGTTAATATCTGTGTGTGAGTGAATGATGCATTTTCAGGTTATGATGTAAACTTAGAGGATAGAATATCTTAGCTTGTTTAGTAATGAAATTATTCTTGATGAAAAATAAATCCTACCTGTGTTTTTCCCCATCTGGAGTAATCCAGATCATACTCTAGCACAGGTGGTGTATTTAAATGAAGAAAGTATGATGTAAATATAAAATAAGATGTTAGCTTGATTATTAGAATGTTTTCTTTTATTTGTTATCAGAAGAAATATTATTCTGTACATAGAGTAGTGTTAGACCTAGACTATGAATGTCAGATTATTAGAAAAGGAAAGGAAGCTATATCATTACACTAACAGTAGTATGTTTTGGTAGATGAAATAGTTCTCTATACATCATTCACTTCCGTAATCTTTATATCTATTTTGAAACAAAAGGAAAAGAATATAATAGTTAAAATGTGTAGTGTTAGGTTAAATAAAAATGCCTTTCAGCTCTATAGTTTATTTCTTTTCCTGTTTAGGATAAATAAACTACTGCATTTATAGCAACCAAACTGCGAGTAAGGATAGAAAAACCTTGATTTAACTCTAAAGATAAAACTAGTTGGTTTAAGATTTTATTTATGGTTGGTAATGTAAATAATTCATTCATTTTATCTAGCTGAACTTAAACAAGTTCTACAGCTGCTAACCTGTCTTTTATAGAATTTAAACAAACACTAAAATATATTTTAGAGGAAAGAACATAGTTAATTTGTTATTTCTCTTATTTTATAAATACTAATGTTATAATATAAATAGGGTAACATAGAATACAGAAGGGACTTCTTTATAAATTATTTAGTATAGAGAGCATAAGAATATAACAATAAAATATTTTCTCATCTATATACATCATAAATAGACTAAATACTAAGATAATATATATAATTAGAAGAGAAATATTTACTTGTAAGTAAAATAACAATTCTTATAACATTATAATAAGTATCAAGTAAACATGAACTTTGTACTTAAAGATGTAACTATACAGTTACATAAGTACAACTCAAAAACATTAAATTACTTGTTTTTTATTTCTGAAAGTTAACCAATATAAAATAATATTTACAACCTTATTAGAATAGAGAGAATTAAGGTAAGCTAATATAAAAACAATATACAGTTATCCTAAACATGTAACATTAAAATAATTTACAGGGTAAATTCAAATGTATTAACTTGCAAGAAAATAAATTCACAGTACTTAAACATGCTCGATTCATCGAGCTTAAATATCCATGTTACAGTAACAGAAACAACCGAGTATTTTATAATATTATATTGTAATAAAAAGATAACTTAAAAACAATAAATACATCTTTACATCACGGAGTTAGGGTAAAAACCCTACTGTATCAAAATCACAACAAAGGTATCAAATGAAAGAGTTTAAGCTCCTTCTAATGCCTCTCGGCTTCTAAGAGTTAACAGAGTGAGGCGTTACCGGCCTTCCCTCATTTATACATTTTATACACAAAATCTAGAAGCAAAATAAAAATTTATAGGTCACGGCTTAAGCCGGAAGCCCCACATAAAGCAAGGGTTTATCATTAACAGAAGCTATAAACCAAGTTAACCCAGGTAAACCAAAACCACAAGGGTTTTGCAGGCCATGGCGACCAACCATCAAATGTCCCATAAGGAACTGAACAAGAACGAACTGCCATGGGATAGCCAAGGCTTACCCATGATCAAGAAGTTGTCCCAGCCTTGCACCAACCACACCGAAGGACAAGCCGTCACCTGTGTAACAAAAAACACATTATCGTTAAGATTTGCACTTATATATAAATAGAGATGTAAAGAAACTAATGTACCAATAATAATTCTTACCTAAAACTTCATTGAAACGTAACCACCCACAAATAGTAGTGCAGCTACCAACGCAAGGAGGAACAAATCCTTCATCTGCTACAGGAAAGAGGGAGGTTACCAACGCAGTATTGACCAGCGATGGCCAAGAGATGGAGCAACAAGCCAAGCAAGTATATATGCTTGGGCCACAACTGTTTCCCAACTAAAAGTCACTATGTTGCGAAACCCTAAGACCCAACAACTCTCGAGATGTGAAACCACGACTCTCACTACTGGGCCACAAATGAGTGAAACTTTTACAGTCTGGTGATTACTGAAATGAGCTAGCCGCAAAGGTGAAACCCTGGAGGAAAACAACCAACCCAGCCCAAGCAGCAAACAAATTTTTGTACAGCTCTTCTCTATCGAGCGTTCAGGGCAAGCTCACGAGGTGTAGAAGCAAGCTGGGAGACTACCAGCAACGAGTTGTAGAGCGATAGTGCAGTCAAAAACACAGTAGCAGAGCAGCCAGAGGCCGAAAACAATGAAGGGAATAACAAGTTTAGGGTTGTGATGAGTCCACGTACTCAATCAAAATTATTTACATGCAGTGGGTAATCTCAATAGTTTCGGCGTATTATCAGCAAAATGATTTTCCATTCCAATCATACAATGGTGTGAAGGTTCTACAAGGTTCAATACTCCCGAAGTCAACCAAGCATGCACACCATATTGTAAACAAAAGAAACATTAATATATAAGTTAGGCCATAAACTTATCAAGGTCGTGGTCAGTACTATGACCCATCATTTATGCAAACATGGTATTCATTCAATTAAAAAACTATAACTCTATCAAAAGTTATGCCATTTAATATTTTACAAAATAAATTCATAAAATTAATTTATGGTAAGATACCCTTCTTGCTAGAATTATTCCAGTTATACATTTGAGTATTTATTTATAAACTACTAAGTTTGCAAATGAAAAGGTTAAGCCTTCTAGTATTTATCAAGATTTTCAATAGGCAACTTTTAATGAATTAATAACAATAACTGGACAATATCTTCCAAGTAAGTTATGTGTAGAAGAACTTAGTTCATCAACACTAACTTAGTCTAATTGATAGCAGTATGTAATAAGGATATAATTCCTTTAAAACTTCAAAGCTTTGGAAGATGGAATAATAGTACAAAAAATCATTAACTATTGCGCATTACTTTCATATCATAAGGAGTAACCAAAATTTATCATGATGTAAATGGTTTATGTTCACAATTTAAGATAGACCCTTAACGTAAAAACCCTACCATCTTTAGTCTGTGTGTAAGGAAATATTTAAGGCATTTACACACGATGACTTTGGTAAACATTGATAAACATCGAAGAGGTTAGTTTGCAATCAAAACTATAAATTACAACTAGAGTGAGAAAGCAACTATCACCAATACTGTTAGGACAAAAATCTATTTTATGTGGCGTCTTTAAAAAGAATAACAATCTAATGGTTTTACCTCATAAAAGCATTTGAAATTGAACAACATTTATATTTTTTTTACTGAGCTATTATTTTTGCAAACGAACATGTATCTGTATGCTTTATGATTATTGACAAGTAGCACCGGATCCTTCTTACCTGTAATTCTGTAAGAGCAGGTAAACTTTCTTCGTTAGCTCAAAAGCTAAGTAAGCCCCAGAATACCAAGATAGTTCCACCTTGGATCGCAAAGAAAAATAAGTCATTAAACTGAAAAAAAAGAATTATTCTATAAGATAAACATAATCAAGTAGATAATTCAGATTATGAAATCATTAACATATAACTAATTAAACCATTAACTGACTGCATTATTGAATATTATCTGTATTTCAAAATTTCAAAATTTTCGGAAATTTTAGGATTTTGACAATATCCTACATCCAGTACTTTAGATTCCTTTTTGAGTGAAGGAACTACTATTCTGTACAAGTGTTATTATATCTTTATACACCATATTAGTTTAATTCTATTCTTATGACTTAACCATTCATAGCTTATGAATATGATACCAAGTTATTTAATATATTTTCAAACATAATCAAGCTTATACTAACCTCTTAATCTTTTCTTTACCATTATGAAAGGTTATAAAAATCCTTACATCATTGGCATTGAATTCAAAAACAAAGCCTTTGAGAAACAAGGGCATCGAAATCATATGTAAATCGGTTCTTTTCCCAAGCTATTTATAAGGTTATACATTATATTTAAATGTTGGAAAAACCTTTGTTCAAAGTCGAGGCTTGACTTGTTTGGCAATGATATGGTATTGACTTTATGTTAAATTACAATATCATTACATGCATATAGTAATTTATTATCAATTATTCGATTCGATTGTTTGCGGTGATAACTATATAAAAGAACCCACTGAGAGGTGAAAAGATCTGAGTACACGTGGAACTCTCTTTTCCATGCAAATCGTGATTTAAAATTCTTCGCTACAACCCTATCTCTTCATTGTTTTGTCGAGGGTTTGGTCTCTGCATGGTTTGGGTTTTACTGCGGCCATTGAGGGCTCGTAGTTGCTTGCCTCTAGCTCCACTATCTGTGCAATAACTTTGAAGAGTTGTTGTTTAGAGTGATATTTTACGCCATAGCTCATGAATGAATAGTTTTCTGCAAATACTTTGCTGTGCATGTGGGTTGTTTTACACTGTCGATAGTTAAAGGGTTGAAGTCGTGGTTTTTGCTACTGCCTTGAATTTCTCTTGCTCCTGTTGATAGTGTAGCTTGCATGGTGTGCCCTCCATCATCTCTGTCACTGCGAAAATGAGGTTTTGGCTTCTCCTTACGCTAGTTGCAGTGCTGTTGTTCCTTCGTGGCTCCCTCATCTTCACTTCTAGGTGAATACAATAGTTGATGTGCTTGACATTTTGGTTTGCCTACTTCTTGACCTCGGTTCCCACAGTTCAGGTAACCATCATTTAATAAGTTGCCAGCTATGAATAATTTACGATTTTAGTGCTATACCCAAATTTTAATTATACATTGAATTTTATTTTGTAGGTGACAGTTCGCATAACCCTTGGAAGGAAACACTTCAAAAATTGGATAGGCGTTTTGTCTCCAGGTAATCCCTGGTTACCAAATGGCTCTCCTTGCTTGTGTAGACCTTAGGGGATAGTTTCTAGATGGAAGAAAATACGGCATGGTTGTTACCCAGTCTTCAGTTGTTGTTCTTCAGTTTACTAGTTTTTTTTGTTTTTGTTTAAATCCCTTGCTTTCAACAGGGTGACTCTGGCACAATGCCGTGACTTGTAAAGCTTTCTTCTTGTATAAAAAAAAAGTATTTTATAAAATGTAGTTTTAATACTTGGTCTGTTGTTTTTTCGTTATTTAAAACCCCATATTACAATATGGGTGGATCGTCTCAACACTGGTTTTTGTACTCTGTTTATGTTTAAAGCCTTATGGCCTATCATGCAATACATAGTTCTTTTGAAAACATATGGGTTTCCTTTTGAGCTCGGACTCAGTTTACCCTAAAGTTATTTATATGACTGTTTATCTTAATGTTGTTTATGTAACTTTGTGTACTTAGATTTATTATCTTATTCGATTGTGTAATAATATGTATTGTTTATTAATTGCTTTAAACTTTTGTCAATGGTTTTTAGACTAGGGTTAAACTATTTGCATCAGGATATAATTTATAATTTTTGTTATTTGCTCAGAAATATGAGCTAGGTTCCTCCTTCGAATGAAACCCTGGTTAAAGAATTCTTTAGTTTTTGTTAAGTGAGCTCTGCTACTTGTAAAACAAATACTATTTTGAATAAGTATTATTATTAGAGTGTAATGGGTTTGCTTAAATTTGTATTTTAAACAGTTAATTGTTAAAAATACTATGACTAGTAAGCAACAGTTTGTTTGTTTATGTTTGTATAAAAATATCCAACAAATGGATTATAACTTGGTTGTTTTTATTAGAAACAAAATTATTGTTAGACTAGGGTTTCGACCCGATAGTTTTCTTTTGTAGAAAAATAAACCTGTTAGTATTTGCAGTACAGTTCTTACATTGATATGTAATGTTAATTATTTATCATATTCTTATTGTTTCGCTAAATTGTTAGCTAGGGTTTTATTAGAATTATTCGTAAACATTATTTTAGTAATGAGTCTGTTTTTTTATAAAGAATAATACTTTTCATAATACCCTTTTTATTTATAATAACTATTGTCTTAGTTTGGTTAACAAAATAAATAAATAAACTAAGTAAATATAGTTTCTTTCTTAATACCAGAATTAATTTTTCATATCATTTTCCTGAGTTAATAGTATATGTTAGTCTTTAAACTATTATGATTACTAAATAAACTATATACTTATTAATTTATACCTTTGTTGTACTGAAAGTAAATAAGTAGTTTTAGTTGTATTTCTTCTACTGCATAAGCAACAGGTTACTAAGTAAAATACAAAGAAAATAAATATGTAACATAACACAGTTTTCCATCCTGCATGTTCTAAATTCAAAAAGATAACAATGTATTGTGTGTAAACATAACCTATTTTCTATTAGAGTATTTATTTATAAAAAGATCCTTCTACTTGTGCTGAGTTATTGCTATTTCATTTCTAAATTACTTACTTACATAAACTGGTTAACAACAAACATATATAAACAGGTTATTGGTCTTTTCTGATAATAATCTACATACAGAAATAAGTTACTCTGATATTATGAAATGCATAATACATCTATTCATTTCAGATTCCTATCATATCCTTCATCTATTTTAAATACACTACCTGTGCTGGAGTACGGTCTAGTCCTTCCAGATGTGGAAAAACACAGGTTAGGATTATTGTTTTCATCTATTTCAGATTCTTTTTTTTCAATAAACTAAAAGATTACTAACTCTGATAGTTCACAAATAACATTTAACATGCATTAATCAGTCAGATTCTCATTTAACCATCTAATACAGTAAAAAAAAAAGACTGTAGAACTTGATTAAGCTGGACAACAACAACATTAGGAGGTCGTTCCTCCCTACGAAATCCTAGAGAGTGCTCAAACATCGTCTCCTTAGGACCCTCGATCCTATTCCTAGTCTCCTTGGCTGAGAACTGGTGGAGAAAGCAAACAATAGAGTATTCCAATGACTCAAAAATCACTCTGCACTCAACAATAAGATCCTTCAGCTGAAAAGCTGCACTAGATCACATAGTAGTTAACCCCTCAAACTCTTTCCACAAATTCCCTCAACATTGAATTTCTCTGAAGTACATTCACATGAATGAATACTTCTCTAGAATGAGCAGCCCCAACTCTCTTCAATGGACATTTTTATAAATATTGCCTAGGTCTTTTGAGTCAGTTGTCATTAATTGAGCCACCTTCTCTGATCCCACTTTCTTGGGTGATCATGACCCCAAATGTAGGGAGTTTGCCACCTACAACAGTTGGAAATGTTTGAGGATGCTGCCACATGTCTATTTTATCTCCACCCAATCTCCTCCACCAACTTGACCAGTAAACACTCTTTTAACAGCTCTCCTAAGCTGTTGTCTCCCCTTTTATTTATTTATAATTAAAATATTCAGAATTACATTCAATATCCTTGACTCTGCTGAGTCATCAATTACAACTTAACATAAAATTTAACATAATGTCTTTAAATAAAATCAAATAAGATAATATTACTTTTACAAAATTGAGGCATGTGACAGAGGACCAAAGAACAAATCAAGAAGATGAAAACATAGTAGAATGGATTTTTAGCCAAGTATGAGAGCTTGGAACAACAGTTTATTCCAATTCAAGAAGGGACCAACTCGGATAAACCCTTCGACAAATGATATCTAATTTTTGAAACTGTTGTGTAGACATTCTAGGAACAACTAAAAGAGAGGCAACAAGAACAGGCTGAGGAAACCATTTTTTTACTCAGAAACCAGTTTACAGCATTTACAGAATCCTGCAACGTATTGATACAATATGTTGCAAAATCTGTTGTCACCACAGATGTCTTGCGAAAATGGTACACTTATTCCGGTCAGGTGTTTGAAAAAATGAAAAATACCAGTGAACTCATCAATTCAATTCAAAAATGATGACAAGGCACCAGTGAAGCAATGGCATAGACCATTGATGACCAACTCATTCTGGAAACTAATAAACTTGAAAAACTGGAAAGACGGGAACATTAGTTGATCATCCAGGCTCGAGCAAGTCTATCCAATATCAACAAAATCAGGCCATAGTTGCAACGACTACTTTTTTTGTTGAGGAAAATATGCAAATCTTGGGAACCGACATGATTAACATACTCGACTTGGATATGCATAAAAATATGTAGAACTTGTCGAGTCTCACTACTGTTACCATAAACATACAAAATGTCCTCCATCCTTGGGAAGCATTCCAACATCAATTATCCATATTTGTCGAGGCTATTGTAGAAGCATGTGTTCAAAAACAACCATCCACTAGTCAACACAGCCCATAGTAAAGAATAATACAGGATCATAGCTACTCAAACATAAATATTGTCATCTCTCAATTTCTTCGGGATGAAGAAATATTTTGATATGGGGGATATGTTGTAGGATCCTAAGTCGGCTAGTCGACTAATTCCTTCAATCAACTAATTCTAAACAAGTAGACTATGTCGATCTCATAGGTCGTATCAGTTATTTGAACCGACAAGTAGTTATGTAACTGTTTGTAAATATTATATATACGCTATAGAGCCAGATAAAGACTTGGTTTGGTTTTATGTATGAAACCACACGTGTTCTTGAATAATATAATTTGTTGTTTTTTTGTCTACCATTCCCTATCTCATGTCTATATCATTGTTTATATGAATCTGTATATGTACCATTGGTAACCTTTCAATCTGATTGATTACAACATCATATCAGTGAATTCTATCACCCATTTCACTAAATCTATGTACTGGAGTACTGCTAGGTATGTGGCGATCATATGAAACCTGTATTTACTGATGTTTTCATATAGTTTGGTGTCTTCTTTGAATTCATAGAAATCATCTCCATCAAAGTTAACATAGACCTTGTCCCAATTAATACATAGGATATTGGATACTTTTGCATCAATGTCAAAGAAAATTACAAAATTAGGGTAAATATTCCAATCTTGAGTTGGTGTTTTTTACTTGTTTCTTTTAGCCATTTTATTTTATGTTCACTACAAGTCATAAAACAAATATGATTACATAGAATTTATTACTGGTCTCAGTGATTTTTGTTTAGAAGAAACGATATAGTACTTGTAAGCTAAGAACAAAAGCTTTAAAATCTAAGCAGGAGTGAATTAGCAGGATGAGTACTTCACATAGTAGAGAGGGTGAATTTTGTATTTGTATTAGTTTAATGAATCAAGATTAGTTTTATTTGATCGGTTTAAAGTGTTATAATTTTATAGGTTTTTATCATAAATTGCATTTAGTGTAAGTCCATATGAAAATTATAACAAAATTTGAATTTTTTGTTCCGTTTCAAATGAGAACCCACAAGTCGAGAGTCAGCATTCAGAGATTAAATTCATTTAATTTTTGTCATTCTTCCGAATACCGAGTTACAATGATTATTATGAGTGGGAAATTAGGTTAGGATGTGATATTCGTAAGTCGATCTAAAATATAGAAATATTTTTAATGGGTTTCTGACTTCCGAAAAGATAGAAAAGTAATCGTTTGCTAGCATTAATTAATCCTCTCTTTACCCACATAGTCTAATTGTTCATTTTCCCTAGCTTAAGTGGCCATCATCACTTCACTAGTGTATGGGGGACAAACCTAGGAGACACCTACCACTTATTGTGCCTTCATGCATGAGTTTAGGTTCCCTAAGGAAATCCCTATAATTTAGGAACCCACTCCGAGTGCCACCTTCAATCTCCTTCAATTGACCTAGGTAAGTAATCAATTATGTCCAGTTATGCTCCTATCACAATCAGTTAGATCACTCTCAGTTAACCTAGCACTATTTTGCATTATTTATGGGACTCTGGGTGGATCTACTCACCTACCCTCATCAGTTAGTTGGTTGTATACTGAATCGGTGATCCGGAGATGCATTGGTTATCTCTAGTGATGATTTTCTCACTTTGAGTTAGCACCAGAGTTAGTTTGAGTTGGTTAATTCGAATCCTATCCATTGTATTCAAATTATTCTTGTTGTATGACTATTGTATTACAAATACACTAATTATTATCAATGTAATGTTATTCTTCTCAACTTTTGTCTCATGTGTTTGAAATTTCTGCCATGAATTCATTGGTCGGTTTACATTGAATCGTTAATTCTTATCCCAACTTATTTTCAAATTGGTTTCATTCAATCCTCAGTATCCATGGTTCACTGAATTCAAAATGGTATCAGAGCCTATGTTTAGGCCAGCAACAAACCTCACAATCTTCCATGATTGCACTAGAATCCATTGATTTTCCACATAATTCCTGGAATAATTGCATTGCTCCCTTTGGATTCTACCCAGAGAAGTATATCTAGGTGTGATGTACTCAGAAAAAGTGCACATGTCGAAGTGGAGAGTGTTTGATATGACATTTTAGCGAATTGAACTATTTTGCATAGTTTTTGCAAGTACATTCAAATATTTCTTAAAGAATTGTTTCTCGATATAGCTATGAAATGGAGAATTCAGTTTCTCTAACTCCCAGAATCCTTACACCCTTTAACTACCTAGATTGGAGGGCATATATGCTGATGGTATTACGCAACAAGGGTTGTTATAGGTACACCATGGGAAAATAAGTCGAAACCCAGCAATATATTGAAAAATAAAAGTATCTGAATAATCTTGATGAATCTTTTGGCTTCATGTGCATCCACATCTCCAGGGAGTTGTCGTTCCATCTTGAGGGACTCAGAACTCTGAAAGATGGGATAAGATCGAATCCTTGTTTGGAAAATAAGATGAGATGAGGGGCCATATCTTGGAGAATGAGATGATAGCACTACATCCCAGTAACTTTGAGACAATATATCAGTTTTTCTCGATATTTAAATTCCTAGTCATGCAATGCAAGCAGTGTGGGATTGAGAAGAACGATGAGCATTTGGTGCTCTCAATTCTGAGCAATATTGGATCAGAGTTTTCTTTTTTTGTATCTACTTTTCCCTCTATAAGGATAACTATTCCAAATTGGAAAATGACATATATAGATTCATTCAAAGAATCATTAATTCAGGAATGAGATAAATTGATTCAGGTGGGAGTGCTCATAGCCTCCAAGAATCAGGCCCTCTTAGTTGGAGACTATAAGAATGCACAATAAAAAGGGAGCAAGGAGGGAAAGATAAGAACAATATTTATTTGAATCCCTAGGAGAATTTAAATCCTGCATATGAAACCTCAGGTTCCAAGAAATTTTTTTTTTTTGAAGAAGCTAAATGCTATTACTGCATGAGAGGATTTCATCGAGAAAGTCGGTGTATGAAGAATACCATTGACCAAATGTATAAGCTCCTTGAACCTAACAAAATTACCCTTCCTCTAGGTGCAAAGAATTCTAAATTTGGAAACCATACTGAAGAACATGATAGGTGTCATGCTTTGAAGAAGGCTTCACTCAATCAAAGCCCTATTTCATTGATTCAGGAACTTCCAACCACATGGTTTCCTCCAAAGAATCCTTCACTTCTCTGGATATCTCTAGAGGTCCAAGAATACATATGGGAGATTATTCACAGATTCCATCTATCAGGAAAGGTTTCATTAAAATTGAGCATGGAGAATTCCAAAATGTTCTCTATGTTCCCTCCCTGGTAGAAAGCTTGTTTTCTATATATCATATGACTATTGGCTCTCTCAAGAGATCCACATTTGATCCTAACGCAGTGGATATCTCTGAAGTCTCTACTAGAAATCTGATAGCAAAAGGATTTTCTAATCATGCCTTCAAGGCATATGAGTTTTCTCACTTTCTTCCTACTTCATATCCGAGTGCCTTATTGACTCATGCCAATAACATAAGCAAACTTTGGCATGAAATATTTGGCCACCTGAATTTCAAATATCTATATCAAGTGCACAATGACAAGATGGTTGACGGTTTTCCTCTCATTAAATATTTTGAAGGAGTGTGCATTGGTTTCTTGGTAGGAAAGAATTCAGAGAACATATATGAGGTTGGAAAGGAAACAAGAGATGTCTCCACATTAGATCCAATACACGGTGATGTCTCTAGACCGATGCTTATAGCATCTATGAATGGATATAGATATTTTCTAACTTTCATTGATGATTGTTCAAGGTATTATTGGGTATACTTTCTGAACAAAACGTCTAAATTATTTGAGACCTTCAAAGTCTTCAAAGCCTTGGTTGAGAACATTTTCGGAAATAAAATCAAAGCACGTAGATCTGACAATGGATATGAGTATGTCAAAGGTGAATTCCAATAGCTATGTGCATTAGCAAGCATTCAAATGCAACACTCAATCCCATACACACCACAACATAATGGTGTAGCTGAGAGGAAGAACGGATCCTTGAAAGAGATGGCTACATGCCTTCTAGAAGCAAGAAACCTTCCTCTCTATCTATGGGTTGAGGTAGTCAATTTTGCTTTGTATATCTAGAATAGGGTGCCTCACAAGTTAGTGATTGGGGCTACACGTTTCGAAGCACTGGTGGGACATAAGCCCAATGTCTCACAATTGAGAGTTTTTGGCTCCAAAGATAGGGCCGGAATCCCTACTAACAAGAGCAAATCCTTCCAAGCCCATAGTAGAGAATGCATACTATTGGGATATGTTTATGATGCTAAGGAATACAAGTTAATGGACCTTGCAACCATGGAGTGCTTCATAGAGTACAGTGTGTAGTTTGAAGAAGATTAGGTGCATGATCCACAGTCGACTGAAGAAGAAGAAGAAGGTATAAGTTCTCATTCATTTCCATTAGTAGATGATGATGTATTGTTTAATGTTTCATATTCAAAAGATGAGGACCAAGATTAGAATGATCTTGATATTCATATTGAACCTCAAGAGAATCTAGATCCAGTTCCAACTCCTATTCCAAATCAGAGGCCTAAATGGGCCCAAAATCTCATTGAAGCATGTGGGAATGTTATTGGGGATCCACATGACAAAATAAGAGCAAGGTCCCAATATCAGAATGAACATGTTGCACTCTCCCATTTAGATCCACTTCTCACATAGAGGTGTTTCATGATGATGGGCTCAAATCTTTGATCATTTAAAGAGGCTTGCCATGATCCAAGATCTCAAGTAACTATGGATGATGAGTTTGATTCGCTATAAGACAAAAATACCTAGGAGCTTGTCACCTTGACTCCTTGGAGAAAGTTAGTTCAATGCAAATAGATCTATAACACCAATCTAGAAGCTGATGGAACCACAACCAAGTACAAGGCTTGGTTGGTGGAAAAGGGGTACTCATAATTCCATGGGCTGGACTACAATGAGACATTCGCTCTTGTTGCAAGAATGGACTCTATAAGACTATTATTGACAATTGTAGCTTCAAACAGGTGGGAGGTACATCACATGGATGTGAAGATTTCCTTCCTCCATTGTTACCTAGAAGAGAAGATCTATATGAGATAGCCTGAGGGATACATTGAAGATTCATCCTTAGTTTACAGATTGAGGAAATATCTCTATGGGCTCAAACAAGCCCCAAAGGCATGGTATGCCAAGAAAGATGTTTTTCTCATGTCATGGAACTTTGAGAGATACAAATCTGAATGCAATGTATACATCCAGTAGAAGGGGGGTTCATTATTGTTAATTGTCCTATATGTGGATGACTTTCTCATTACTAGCAACTCTGTTGCTGGATTGAGAAGCATCAAGTCAAATTTGAGTGAAGCATTCTCCATGACAGCTCTAGGAATGTTAAGCAGTTCATTAGTCTCAAAGTTAATCAAGAGACTTAGGGAATTATGATTACACAGTCTAGATACACTAGAGACTTGCTTAAGATATCCCACATGGAATATTGTAAAAAAGAACCCTTCCCCTTCCTATCTGGAATCAGGTTGGAAGAAGGTGGTTCCACACCATTGGTTGATAGTACACTCTACTAACAGCCTATTGGGAGCCTACTATACCTCACTTGTTTGAGGTCATATTTTTCTTATGTTGTGAGTGTTTCTTCCATATACATGCAGGAGCCACATGAGCTACATTGGAAGGAAACAAATTACATCTTGCACTATTTATAGGGTAAAAGAGACTTTTGGATCCATTATTCAGTTGATGAACAGCTAGATCTGATTGGTTATACTTATTTAGAATGGGATGGTGATGGAACTGACAGGAAATCTACATCAATATTTGTGTTCATGTTGGGATCTGGTCCAATCTATTGGTCAAGCAAGAAGCAATCATATCTTGCACTCTCTTCAGTAGAAGCAGAGTATAGGGGGGATGTGAACATAGTTATTCAGGCAGTTTGGTTGGATGGGATTCTGACAAAGTTTGGCATTAACACTTCTCCTTCAGTAGACCTCTATTGTGACAACCATAGTACCATTAAGATAGCCAGTGATCTAGTTCAAAGCAGTGGACAAAGCATATTGAAATATACATGTACTAAATTCAGGAACTAGTGCATAGTAAGGATATCACTGTGCAATACTTCCCTATAGAGGAGCATATTGCAGATATATTCACCAATTCCTTCATTGAAAATATATTTGTCTATCTCATATCTCTTCTTGGTGTAAAGGCTTGACTCATCTATTGTTCCTAATTTTCCTGCTTATTTTGAGGGGGTCGGGGGGGGTCCCATGAGGTTTTCCCCATTTCCTTGTTTATTAAGTAGTCGTTATTTATATTTTAGATTGTATGGGTGACCTATGGCCTAGTTGTTAGTGCCCAAGTTTTCCCAAGTTAGGATTAAGGGGGGGTGTTATCACTACAACAAAAACTATGTAATTTTTTCCCAATTGTGGTGAACAATCTGGCGCTAAACCTGGCGCTATTGTACAATTTCATAAAATGCCATCTATTGCATATTTTTTTTGGTCCGTTTTAACATCCATTTTTGCGTCCACTTTTGCACCCAATTTTTTGCATCTTTTGCTACGCCTTTATTTGCGCCCAATTTTGCAACTTATATTGCATATTTTTTTTGCGTCCTTTGTTACATCCTTGTTTTCACCCAGTTTCATGCCCCGTTTGCATCCAATGTTGCATCTTATTTTACTCCTAGTTTTTCATCGAGTCTTACACCCATTTTTGCACCATATTTTGCATAAAATTATGTGTCCAATTATGCATCTAACATTGCATCTAGGTTTGCATCCAATTTTTGTCCCAATATTGCGTCTAGTTTTGCATCCAATTTTAGTTATAATGTTGCATCTACATTGGCATCTAATTTTTTATCTTTTTTTATGTCTTATTTTGTATCCATGTTTGTGCCTAACGTTACATCTCATTTTACGTCGTATTTTGCATATAGGTTTGCATCTAGTGTTTCATCCTGGTTGATGTCTTTTTGTGCGTCTATGTTTGAGCCCAATGTTGCACCCAGTGTTGCGCCTAGTGTTGTGCCTATTTTTGCACCCATGTTTGTATCTAATATTGCATATAGTTTTGTTTCCAATGTTGCATCCCATCTGGCATTCAATATTATGTCTAGTTTTACATCCAATGTTTTGTTCCATCTTGCATCCAATATTGTGTCTCATTTTAAGTTTTTGTTTGCGCCAAGTGTTGCTTCCAGTTTTGCACCTGGTAATACACCTAGTTTTATGTCCATCGATACACCATATTTTGTGCTCAATTTAATGTGCAATTCTACTTCTAGTTAGGAGTCCACTTTTGCATCTCGTTTTGCGTCTAGTTTTGGACCTGGTATTGCATCTAGTTTTGAGTCATTAATTGTGTCTAGTGTTGAGTCTCTTTTTGCGTCCAATTTTGTGTTTAGTGTTGCATCCATCTTGCACTACTACATTCTTTACCTTTAGAAATACATTGCAATACCATTAGGGCATGGAGGAATTGAACCACCAACCTCCTGCTTGTAAAGCAGGCGCTCTTCCATTGAGCTAGCACCATTTAAGAATCGAGAAGAGGAGCAATATTAACACAGATTTCATCATTTGTAATTCTAATAAAATACAATAATATCCAAAGATAGACATGCTTAAAATCCAATTTATTTTTCCAAACACACTAATAAGCACAAAAATATACCATGCTCAGGCAACAAAATATCATAAACAATTACGCTTTATTAAATTGGTCTGCAAAAGGGTCTTAGAGAACAACATAATGTATTGATGCATACCTAATAACCTAAACTTGATATGGACAAAGAATAAGGGATGTTTTTAAGAAATAGTTGTAGAATCCAATTGAGGATGTGTGTGTTGCTACATAAATGGTGTTATTCATTGATGATGTGATTTTGTTTAGTAATGGGATAGTAAGAGAAGAACTCATGAATGGTTAATAAAAGAAGATGCCTACTATGTGCATCATATGATATAATCAATATTTTAACAATGAACACCAACAAAGGTGATTTATATTATGTGCATTATTTAAAATCTAAAAATTAGTAAGATGTCAATAGGAAAAAGCATCATATCGATTTCCAAAATTGATAAGGCCACAAGGAGGTAGATGAATTTGAGGGGTTTCTCATCTTATTAACGATTGTTCCATCAAGAGATGCTGAAGGGGAATTCCATCACTTCATCAAGTTATTAATTATTGTCAATTTATTCTATAATAGAAACCACTTGAAACAAGAAGAGTGCACTTAGGATGTCAGATTATCAACATTTAGCACTATTAACTCTGACTGTAAAAGTTCTACTCACAGTGTTATACTCTATTTAGTTTTCACTAGCCTGTGGCCCCATTTTCCTCACTTATCATTAGTTACTTTGCATATATATCATTTTAATAATGGTGTAATTTTTTGGAAGGATGCACTAGCCTACTCATGAAACTCGAACTCATTGCTAGCCTTCCATTTCAACATCTCCTATAATTTATGGTTGTTCAGACTTCAACCTTTGTTTCATTTTCATGTATAAAGTACAAGTATGACACATCTCATCCATGCTAGGATTTAGACTGCACCTTGCTTCTCTTAGTACAAAAACGACAAAAAAATAATTCATTCTTTCTATTACTCGCGTTTTCTTCCCAGACACCCCCCCCAACACTTTAATTGTTGTTGGAAGCTATTACTAAAAGTATTAAATTCCTAAACCATATGTTGGAATTCTCCTTTACCCTTATTTTTCTATCATTTGACTTGAATTTTTAACATTACCGTTAACAATTCTAGGATGTTTGAGTGATTCCAACATCATTGAAATTAATATGAAGAAAGTATAAATGCACATCCCATTTAAAATTCAATAGACCTGACAAATTTCATGACTCTTGTATTTAAAGATTGGTAGGATTGGAGCATTTCAAGATGGGATTCTATCATGTATGGCAGTATGGGATTGGCATTTAATCAAGAGCTCCAAGCTCTCTATACTAAAGGACTTAGAGGACCTTACACAAACTTGACATTATTATGATATGCTTTTTGGGCATATGGCATCATGTCCAGATGCTTAAATACTTCCCTTCCTATGTACAAGTACGACATGAATTGTTATGGAACCATTCATGCACATTGTCTTATTGCAATTCTATGTGTTTTTTCCCTATAGAATGAATTTCAAAATTACAAAAAGTATTTACTCTAGTGCCTGAGAAGGAGAAAACTGAAATTAAAAGTAAGTGTGTTTTTAATCTCAGAGAAAATGGGAATCACAAGCCTGACAAAATATATCTATATGCACTTCTATCAAGCTTGAGAGTGTTGTAGCTTTCAAGAGTTTTCCATCCATGTTGACTTACAATTGAAGGAAAAGACGATGCCTTGCTGAAAATACAATTGTTGACAACTGTTATATTAGCACAATTTACATATTTGTGAATTTGCATGTTTGTCTCTTTAAAATTGCTCCCAGTTGAATACAAACATAGAATATCAGACTTAGAAAAAACCTTCTTATATGCACAATAGAAAATTGCAGTGATTACAAATTCCAGTGCTTGTTATCATAAATTAAAGACTATAAAAACACAATTATACTGTCTAAATTTGGTCTAACTTTTAGTCTTTTTTAGACAGTAATGATTTACAAAGGTTAGTTGTTTTGCTATTGAAGTAGGTTTTTCCTGATTTATATAGAATTATTATGTACCTATGGTTAGTTCCTCCCCACCCATCACTTATGTTTTTTATTTTTATTAAGAAAAAATGAAAACAAAAGGAGGAAGCATTTTTTTTTTGCAAGGAAGCAAGCTTGCTTAAAACGCTCCCATATGGGAGCGTTTAGGAAGCAAGAATCCCCAACGCTTCCGAAGGAAGCAAACTTCGGAAGCATGGGCGAAGAGGGGGGCTCCTCCACACAATATAGCTTCATGAATCCATTTAATAATAGCTAATAGAGAGAATGTGAAATAATAACTAACAAAAACAACACAAAAGGAAAAAGAGAATACTGGGATTCAGAGTAAAAAGTAGTGAAGAGACCTGGAGAAGGAATGAATAAAGGAAACTTTACATAGAAAAGAGCAAATGTTTGCTTAAACTATTCAAAATTTCAAAATGGGTTTATCAACAAACAATCTCAAATTGAAATTTATCTCAGGCACGGTAATGAATAATTCATGAGTTCCATATTTGTGATGATGAAGACAAATTTGATTTATGGGGTTTTGAATACCAACAGTTTGAATAATGGGCAATTCAATTTCTTTCCCATCAGAATTAGATTGGCAAATTTAAATTCAAAGATCGTTGTATAAAATTGAACCTTAGAGAACGAAGGGTAGTGGGGGTTTTGGAGATACTTCAAATTTTTTTCACTTCATATTAAATAATACAACATTCGACTTTACATTTGGGGATCACATGGGGTTAGATAGGGGAGGACTAATCTAGGTCAAAATGAGATAATTTCATTGTGCAAGTTCATCGTCTTGTAGAACTACAAGAATCTGAAATAGAAAAGTTGTGGGGATGGAAGGATACAAGAAGAAAACATCCAAAATTGCAAGGTCCTAGACACAACAAAGTGGACAACACAATTTGAGACCTGTCACCCTAAGTTTCCAAAACCAATGTTCCATAAGTGAGCATAATTTTGCAAGAATTAGAAGACCTGAAACACAGCTGAAAAAATCAAAGTTCCACAACAATACAAAGGCCAAAAGACCACATAGTGGAATATAGAAAAGAATCACAACAGTATTTGAAGAAAGAATCAATAAGTTGAGGACTTTAAAAATCCAAGTTCTATGTGTTTTTGAGATTATAACCCAACAACAAAACTATTGTGTGTGCATGTATGGATGTACATAATTGTATGAGTTAGGAGAAAACTTAAAAGCCTTGAAAGTAATGATCTTCCATAGTATAAGCATCTCTTATACAAAAATTAATTGTATTAAGCCATGAGAATATGCATGTGTTATTTATTCTATGCATTTAATATGATTCTAGATATGTAGGAAAAGAAAGACAACAAACTATGCATAAAGAACTTAGAAAATCCATTGGAAGATGCAATATTAATCACACAAACCACAAGTTGAACACACTTGTATAACTAAGCCATGAATCTAAAGACTGTAGTCACATGAAAATGTTAAATCACAAAAAACAATGTTGTGTCATATCACTAGTGCTACATAAGATAGTAGTTACACCATTAGGTTGCAATATAAAATATCCAGATATTAACCAAAATACAAGTTTCTTAAAGATGAAAAATATGATAAAGTATGCCACCAAATACATTAGAATAAATCTACAACTATTCTTATTTTTTTAATCCAATACAGTATATGTCAAACTCCATACCAGGAATAGAAATTAGATCCAAACTTCCCACCATGGATCTCACCCTTTCCTCCACTGTAAATACCTCGAACAACATACGAATTTTTATGATATCCTCTACCTTCTATCTACATCTTATTTTTTTTGGCATCCCTGAAATTCATAGAGTTAAATCAACTTTAATTCATGCTATTAAATCTGAGTAAATTCATATGATACATCTTTCTCCAAAAAAAGTTATAAACACTCGCAAAAAAAATGAAGTAGTGAGCATAGAACCTGAATGGATGCAACAATACTTCTTCTAAATTCATAGAACTTTAAATCTTAAGTGAGTGTTCAGGTTTGCAACTAAAGTTATCTAGTTTCAACATAATATGTAGTGTCAATATAGTGCCTCAAATCACACCTTCCATAGCAACAATTAATGCATATTTGACAATCTTGAAATAATATAGCTTACACCAATAACACTAAGACTCTTTGAGTCCCATCAACATAGATACGGAGCACTAGTAAAGGTTGTGGGTCCTCGTGGATGAGACACATGTTTAAACCCCATGGAGGACATTTTTAGGCAATAAGACCCACAAAATGTCATAATTTTTACCATGTTAACATAGAGTCATGTTCATAGCTCCCCATGGAAAATTTAGAAGAGTTTACAAATACCAAAACAAACTCTTAAATAGTACCATTGACCATTTCTCAATAATTAGGGGCCATTAATATAATTTATTTTTTTCTTTGGAATATATTGTTTGACACATATAGCCAAGATTTTGCATATGAACAGTGAATGGTTCTCTTGGAAAAACCCCAATAAGGTCACAAATCATGACATCCAGATCTACCACATTCTATCCAGATGCCTTTCTATTCTTAAACCTTTCCTAGAAGCCACTTCCGAAAGGAAAATTTAGTTGGACAAATATAAACATAAGCCTTTTAGATTATCACACGTCAGCTTTAATGCACCATAATACGAAATAAGAATATAGTTGTTGTTCACAATGTGCACATTACTATACTTAAACATTATTTGACACAAATAAAGTATTGACCTTCGGCTTTTCTAAACCAACATAATGCCCCTTGTATTTTATTAATTTCCTTGTGTTGTTATATGACAAAACTAATCATTTGTTCTAGCTAAAGATTTTATGTAAGACAACACGAAATAAGAAACCTGAAATCTATTATCATGCTATCCCAGACTTGATCCAGACATTTCCAAAACAATATTTGGTTTGCATTATATCGAACCAACTAAATTGCAAAAGAATATGTACATACAGAGATAAATAGATAGATATTAGACCTAGAGGTTTGCTCAACTACTTGTTTCCAATATTGTTGGACGCTGGGCTTGTTTTGTGCCATCAGGTGACAAGGTCAGATACTCACGGTAGTGGTGCATTAATCTAAGCAGACAGGTTTACTAGGGATGCCATCCATGAATATGGATAAGCATCCATTGGGTTTCAAGGTTTCCATTGAATAAAAATGATAGATAGATAGATAGATATTGGGAGATATTCACCTGGTGAAACAGGGCCAATAATTGCTGAGACAGGTTCAACAGACCTACCAAATATATATGTTACGACACACTCACACCGTAAGAAACATCCAACATCCTATAGACGCACTTTATATGAGCAATAAAAGTAAGGGACCAAAATTCTATGCAACTCCAGAGTCAAATGATCGTAACCTTCCCATTGGAAGGAAACTCATGAACCCCAAACATGGGTAGACATGAAAAGAACACTACTAATATAAATAGAAGTAACCGTAAAATATATACAACATACCATTGATATTTAACATATTTTTTGTACTTCTCCCAAATGCTTTGCTATGACTCACTCTTTGGGATGACCTCCACAGCAGTCAATATTTCTCCTTTCACTGCCTTCCCTGTAAGAACAAGCTTCTACACTTTCGGCAGCTCTAAAAATTGACATCAATTTGTTAGATAGCACAATATCAAAACAGTCAAAATGAATTCTATTAAACATTATCATCAGTTGGAAATTTTAGGAAAACATATTCTTGGATAACCATCTGAGTAGTAAAAATGAAAAATATCAAGGTAAAATGTAGTTGTGCTATGCAAACAAAAGGCATGTTCTTTAAAAAAGAATGCCCCAGCTTAGTTTAAATAATAATTGTTATCTAGGGGTGCAATATGCCACCTTAAGGCCCAACATGTTAATGACTAACAGGCTATCAACCTAACAACTGACATCAGAAACAATGTAATAGCATTTGAATTGCTTCCTTTCCACATAACCTTGAAATTTAGAGGATTCAATGCAAATAGATGATACATATGTAGAGCAAACACTCATTGTATATAACTTACCTGAAATGATGGCATTTCTCAGTTCCGAGAGGCACAATTCACCCACAACACCATTCATTAGCCTTGCCGATTCAATTAGTCAATTCACAATTCACCCTCAACTCCTTAAATCTCAATTCTAGGTGATTTTGATGGTTCAAAAGATCTTCCATAGCAAAGAGAATTTTTGTCTTAATCTGCAAAATTAGGTTTAGAGACTCATGTAAGAAGTAAACACTCTTTTGATGTTTTGAAGTGCAAAAGTGAATTTCTGCACATAGTACAGAGATTCATAGGTGTTTGACGTGTGCATGTCTTGTCAACTGGCACCGTTGTCGAAATCTAATCCCCACCTATAACCATCATAATCTTTTAAATGCATTTCAAGACACATTTAGGGTATCACAATCTTTTTGAAAGTTGCTCACCACTATTGCTTATTGTGTCCATGCGACCATTACTCTTCTGTTGAATCCACTCATGCATACAAGATCATTTTTCATTGTCACAGAAAAACACTATTGCAATAAGAAATATATACAAATCATATAATAATTTGTATCTGGGGTGAAATTTTACTGTGCAAACAGAAAAAACTGATTTTATGAGAAAGTAAAAGTGACATTCTCCTTTCCTTAATTTTTTTAGAATGGTTCTAAGTTTTAACCTCACAGACTTCATATGCAAAAAGTAGAATTTTAGCTCCTATTCAAAATTCTCAGACTTCATATGCAAAAATTAGAATTTAGATCCCATTCAGAATTCAACAGACTTAATGGTTTTTAGGATTTCAGGAAACCTGATGTTAGCATTTGTGTTTGGCATTGGCTTTCTAGATAATATCGTGAACTTTTTGAAGGCCCTAGAAGTGATAAAAAATGCATCACAAGTTGAGGACCTGCAAAACTGTTATAGAACTACCAAGGTGTGTCGAGTCTAGAGTGCTCGCAAACCAAACAAAACTATACAATACAAAGCATTGTCAAGAGACTTGATGATAACATTCATCATAAATCTCTAACGTGAACCCAATCCTCTTATTTGCAATTTAGGGAACAAGTACAACACTCTGATTTGAACCCTTCCTATAGCAACAATTTGGGTATTGAAGAAGCTTGAAAACCATCAATCATAACTATGTACAACAATAATTCTTGTGTCTTGTAAGTTGGCAGTCCTTCAATTCAAAAATGAATTCTCGGTAGTATCTATAATCTCAGTAAGTGGCCTACAACAAGATACTAGAATTATGGGAAGTGTTTTAGATGAAAATAGTATTAGAAAAACCCTCTCATAACCCATAGCAGTGGTGAAATGATATCAACAAAAATAATTAAGATGGCATACCCAACACTGAGAGCAGATGTATGGACTGATAGATCTTGAGCAGAGATATAAAGAAACTTCTTTCTGGTTTGGTTGTATTTCTAGTCATTCTGGGACTGATCCAATGTACAAATATAAACTTTTGTTCACTGCCATAGTAGAAGGAAATTGGAATGCACCATTTTAAATGGTTGACTACATGAGGAAATGTTAGGGCATGTTTGAGAGGGAGGCCCTTATATTAGCACTGCCTGTAAATAACAATCATTTTTTTCTGCCAAAACGAAGGATTTTTTATAGCCATCTAGCCTTCAGGAACCCTAATTAAATAGTGATATAAACCAACAACAATACATTCTATCCCTCATTTCAAATCTCTGACTAGTCCTAAGTCATAAAGATGAATAAGAAAGCACCTGTTGTTGAGGATGATTCAGTGCTAGAGTAGTTGTTGGAGGAACTTTGCCACCATTAGGGTAAAACCATGCTCTTTGTTGTTATGTTACATCCCCAAAAATGGTGTTTTGGGCACATTCTATCCCTCACATAGCCATGAATTTGCAATCTGGGGAAGCCTATGTGAGACATTGATGAAAAGGGGAACTTTGGAGTGTGTCTCTCCCACAAAACAACCATTAATGCATAAAATTGAGGACCTTTCCAAATAGTCTTGTTGCAACTTGACAATGAGGAATCTTTTGGTAGTTAATCCAACGATGGTTCTTATGGCAGCAGTGATCCATCCAAATCCACAAGAAAATATCATGTGAGGGTTGATGTGTATATATAATGAAACCATGTTTCAATTGTTTATTTCCAATAACATTCAACATGTTGACACTACCAAGGTGTAGGACTGCTACAAATCCTCAGCATGTACATCCATCAGATTTAATTGATTTATTTAAAAATCATTGTTTTACAACATACAGTGTGAAGAGGCAATCTTTATCCTTGCTGATTCATTCTCTAAATTGACTATTGTTGTCTTTGATGCAAACATCGCTCTGCAGAAAACTATGTTGTGGAGCCCCTAATTCTAATTCAAAAGTGTTGTCCCATTCATAATTTGCTCTAGAAATTACATCTATGATCCATTTTATAATTTGAGCACAAGGTATGATGGTATGTTTCTTTGTTACATTACAAATATGAGATGTCCAAATATTTTCATACACATTTTGATTTATATGTAAGCATTGAGCCCATTTGACTTTGTTCAAATTTGAGGATTAGTGGAAAAAGGTGCTTTACTTTGCAAAATTTCAATTCCCAAAGTCAAAAATATGTTTTTCTAAGTTAAAAATATGATTGTTTTGCTTTATTTTATTTCTAAATTGATTCCTTTTGGAGTTGGTGGTTGGATTGATTTAGGCAAGTTGGTAAATTTTTTGGCACTCTTTCATAGGATTTCAGGTTACAGATTATCAAGATCTCACAAAATATTCCAATATATCAAGAATATTCCAAATGTTCCTCAACAAGTAGGGATATTTTGAGCACTCACAACAATTACTACACTCCCTAAAACACTCTCATACTCCTCAAAACCCACATGACAAGCTTCCAAGAAATTCCCACACACCCAAAACTGCTCCCACTAATTTTGGAGTGCTTTGTACCCACTAAAATACTCCTTGTTGCAAGGAAACAATGGGCATGGATTCCCTAA
The DNA here is from genome assembly GCA_001517045.1 of Pseudotsuga menziesii. NCBI lineage: Eukaryota > Viridiplantae > Streptophyta > Pinopsida > Pinales > Pinaceae > Pseudotsuga > Pseudotsuga menziesii. Next base: position 441,262 of record LPNX010683888.1, on the reverse strand, counting down.
ATCCTAAGAGAAGTACCCATGCAATAGAGAGAAATGTGTACTGTAGATGGTTTAAAAAAGTTACAGCACATCTAGAAAACTACAATGGCCTTTAAATATAGCATGTTGGGGATGTTGGATGTCACTTAGCTAGAGATAGCTATGCTCCTTGTTACCACCAAAATGAGGGGCATGGTTGAACTTTTGGAAATAAGGAGATTAAGCCATTTTGAGTTAGTGTTTCAGTTTCATACCCTAATTTTGATACAATAAACAAAGACAAGTATCTTCTAGCATCATAGACATAATTACTTTGGCAATATACTAGCAATGACTAAGGGATTTGGGACTGTACTAACACCAAAGATATTCTTCAATGCTATATTTTAGAGTAGAATCCATATTGTTGAGTATTTAACAAGAAAATAAGTTTCCTTTTGAAGACTAGTCCACCAATTTGTTAGCATCTATTTGATGCTATTTGTGGGACTAAAACATCATAATGTTGTATCCCCAACACTCCGTGGAAGAAGAGATCACCATCCAATTTGAAGAGGTTTTTTTCCAGAGGTAAACATGTGTTAATTGCAACCTTATCCCAATATGAAAATAGATTTGTCTATGGGTATTACAATAAGTATTTGAACCAAATAAAGGCAATTTTATAAAGTATTTTACAGTTACAAGGAAACAATAATAATACAATAGAAAGGATAACATACAATGTGTCAGTTATAGATATCTCAAACCATGAATAAGGAATCAGTACCTTTGTAGACCTGACATTGACCCATATATCATCCTTCCAACTACGTATTATGACATCTTGTAACTGGGTATGAACTTAAAAGAAAGATAAATGTGAAGCATATAAAATTCTGAGCTAGGACTACCTCAGGAGCAACTGTCTTGTAGCATCCCTATGGCATAAATTTACAACAAATAGTAACCATTCGTATACATAATTAGCATTCAAAGGAATTGTACCAACTAGTTCATATTGGAAAATGGAAATTAGTATGAACATAAGTGAATCCTACATAAAAAGGACTATAAATATTATAGTCTCCTATCAAAGTCTTGAGGATACCATGCATCTAATAAGTCTCTCATGTGATTTACAAGACAAAGAATGGATGCACTCACTAAATATTGAAGGTGTGACATGAGGATTCTTGTAGCAACAATTAACTAGGATTAGTGTTTCCACAGGCCTACTGTGGCAATGTACTTCTTGTAGCATCCTATGAATAGAAAAGTTGTGGATCCTAGTAGTAGACCTAACCTCAATGCTAGTGTAAAAGAAGTCTTGATTTGGAGGAATGGCCTATTTGTATTGATGGTATCCCATTGCATGACAAGGTTTCCCACGTTGAAGGAAAAAGGCCCAATTTTTTTAGGGTTTTCTGCATTGAATATGATTACACTTCCCTGTAGATTACATTGACACTTCGAGTACGTTTCAACTAAAGATAGAGCATAGAAACAGTTATAACACAAGTTTTTACTGGTACTTTTTTCATTTCTATCTGAAAGGGACTGGAACAACAAACCAAGTGCAGCTAGCACACTGTATTTCCAAATTTTTGTGCTGCATTATGTTGAAAATGCCAAAGGAACAAATTTTGCATTTGAATTACTGCACAATAATCAGAAGGGGCAGAGTAAAATGTAACTTTCATGATAATGAAATGAATGGGAGATTCAACTAGAAACATTATCATTTTAAAGGAATCTTTGGGTGTGATGTATTAACTTGTCACGGTGCACCAATAGACATCCAGCATCACATTAATCAAATCATTTTCGCCATTAATGAGGCCAAATCAAAGAGGTAAAATATTTCATCTGAAATTGGTGGGTCCTAAAATTAAAAAGAACACATACAAAAACAGAATCATAATAAGAAGAGAAAGATTCTTCCACTTGACGGATTCAAGTAAAGGAATTATAATCAAAACTACTTCAGCTCTTACTAATCCACCTTCTCATCAAAGAAACATTGGTGGGATGTGCATGATAATTGATGATTAAACTCTTGAGCTATTTATAGGGTGATATTTGCTTCATCTTCCTGGGAATGGAAATAATTTTTGTAAGAATATCAACAAAAAAGTATGAGGAAAAATATCAAAATGAGTATGATGAGGTGCTATTGGTCAAGAGAAAGTGTAAAGAATAGTTCTTGTTCAAACTTCATATACAAAATATCTAGAACATATATGATCAATTAGAGAAATCCATATAGGATAAAACATAATTGAATAAATGAATAATGTGATGATATGATTACAATGAACTACGTGCCGGTATATATAGTAAATAACAAAGATACAAGAAAAAATAACAACCTAACACTAAACATGGGAATACAAATTCATAAAGAGCTTTCTGCATTTCAGGCAAAACCCTTTTACTTAACCACTCATTTACAATTCAATATCTTCTGAACTTTGAAGTGACTATTTGCACGTAGCTGACAAGATTTGGTAATTTGATCGTATGAGCAATTCTGGTAACAGATTTTGAATATGGAACACATACAAGAGAACAAAAATAAGAAATAAAATGTTAGAACCAAGTTTCTTTTCCATTCTTGCTTTGTACTTATTCTCAAATTTCCCAGATCTAGAAGGTGGAAAGAAAAAATAGTGGAATCCAAAAGACAAAAATTACACTAAATGAAAGGCCAGAATTTATAAAAGGTCATCTTTGACATCTAGTAAAAGGAAAAACATGAAGACAACCATTTAAAATATATATAAAGACAATCAAAATTGAACTAGAACAATTGGGATAGAATGGATAAGATTGAGCACGGACCTAGGATGTGTAATAAGACCACATGCCAAGAAGAATGCCTGATGATGGAGATGTTTCCAGGTTTTAGCTTTGATGTGATGCAAGGGGATAACGACTAGCTCCACCATATCCAACAGTTTAGGCAACAAATAATATTAAAGGAATACCATTGTGAGATGTTGAACCTCCATAGCTGCCATATGGGTGACTTCCATATCCTGAGGATCCATAAGCACTAATACCAAAACTTTCTGCACCTAGTGATGTCCAACCAAAAGTAGCACATTGTAGAAAGATTTAAAAGCCCAAGTCCAACGATGCTTAAGAGTTCACATAATTATAAGGTGGGCTAGTTGTAATAGGGTCTCTGAACAAACTTAACAGTGTTACATCATTTAAAGCATATTGATTTAGACCTGTAACTGCTAATGATGTTGGGTTCATGGAATTCTGAAGGGCTAGAAGGGTTGAGTTGACTAGCACATGACCTAGTCCACCGTATTGTGAAATGTGATTCAATAATGATGGTTTTACATGATTTTTATAAATTGAATCATGAACATATTTCCCTTAATTATATACCCTTTTCTGCTTCTGTGCTTCAGTAGCTAATTTCCAAAACAAATTGGTTACAATCTATTGATTTAATAGGATCTTCCACTGCTCGAGTAGTTGCTTCGATTGTCTTGTAAACAATAATGGAAAATCTCTAGACTTACTAGTTTGATTGTCATAACCAGTAGGGGATCCTTCAATGTTTCTATAATGGGAGAAAATTTTCATTAATCTAGAGGGTTTCATGTCAGTGGGAACACTATCCACATAGATCCTTCTTAAGCTTACATCTGTTTTAGCTGGTTGAAAGGGATTAACTAGTTTTATTGCTTGTATGGACCGTATATGTGCTATAGGTTAAATAATGTGTTGTTGGAGATGTTGTTGCTACTATTGATGTTGGGCGACTTGGTTTTGTTGTTGTTATTGAGAACCAGAAGCAACCAAATTGCATACAAACAGTCTACCATCAATCTTCTTATTGGGTTCTTCCAACACACTTAGGGAACCATCAATATGTTATATGTGAAAAATACATATCCCTTCTTATGTGTGGCCTTGTCCATGACAACAACTACCTCTTCGATTCCTCCATGTTGGGCGAACACTGTTTCAAATGCCTCTATGATGTTCTCAAAACCCAACCTTCTAACAAAAAATATTTCTTAAAGAGACACTTTTCTATGATTTTTTTCTTACCTCATTAAGAACGTCATAATGCTTAAGAATAGTATCGACAAGATAATCTTTAGTTAAATGGACCAGTAGTTTGGCCGCAACTTCTTTTGTAAGTTCTATGGTGTTTGAACCCCCCAAATTTTTCTTCTTTCCCTTCCTTTCATTCCATTTCTGCACGAGAAACTAGAAACAAAATCCTTGATTCAGTAAATAAAGCACAACAGTTTTCACAAATAAAAAAGTGAAAATCTTCCTGTCCAAGGGTAAATCTTCTTTTCGTTAATTAAATATGGAAGAGTTTCCTTCTTCTGAGAGAACAATAATACAACACATATTTAGTTGCAAAATGCTAACCTCACACAAAAAATGGGCGGAAAGTAAAGAATGGAACAAGAAATATGATTGAAGGTGAAGCAAATTCCCTTCGCTGAAACCGATAATTAACAGACCCACTAGAAGTGGAAAGAATATATAATTAAATATAATGCTCAAAATGAAAGTCTGATAAACTACTACGGATTTATTCAAGAATTTTCCCATAGGACCATCCCTAAAGGAATAATAGTTCACATTATAGAAGCTTTTGAAAAGAAGAAGAAGACCGACGTCACCTTAAGGTTAAATGGGTTATGTAATTTATCGTTCCATGAAATCGCTTAATAATTATTTTAGATAGGTAGAATTTTAAAGTATTACATAATAATATTGTATAAAATGTTTAAAAGTGTTGAATATATTTTTTATTAAAAATAATAATGTTATCAATTTAAAATTATAGTTTCCGTAAAAATGGTATACTTCATTTTCATTATAATAAAGTACAAAAATTCAAATTCTTAAAAAATGTTTAATTTTATTCATTTCATTATTTTATGGTAGCGTTAATGTGCATCCTCAAATGCACTCATATACATATTTATGTATAGGAATGCAATTATAAATTATAAATTGTCGAAAGAGATGCATTTTATATATTTTGGAATATTTTAAATATTTAAAAAAAATATTATTATTAAATATAAGTAGATTGTAGTGATAGATAAATAAATAAAAAATAAAAACTTAAGAAAAAGATAGATTTGTGAAAAAAATAAGTATGGAAATAAGTGTGATATAATATTTTTTAAATGTTTATATATATTATATAATTTACATTAAAAAATAAAGGAAAAAAACAAAAACCTAAGAATAAGGTAGGTTTATTGAAAACTTGTATATCTATCACATTTACAAGAATGAGTAAAATGGATAGTTTTTATTTTTTTATTGTTTTTTTAAGACAAATTATACAGTAATTATTAATGCATAATGAAATTCTATCATAAGAATATGTCATTGTAATCATAACTTGCATAGGCTTGTTGCATAAGAACCAACATTGTCAAAGGAGAATGGCATTTAGTGTACTTTGTTGCATCCCTCCAAAGTCCTAGCTTGTGAATTCCATGGGCTCCTTGAGCAAGGGAAAGACCAACTACTAAAGGCTTCATTTCAATAAGGGTGGGATCAATTTCTTGTTGGTATCTTGAAGAATGCAATTGTTTAATTCTCAAAGGGTGTGGTCACTAATAACAGTGTGTGCTCACCAAGAAAGTGTGTTTCACCATCATGGATGTTCTCATGTCCCCTTAGTTTGCTCCAAAAGGAAGAAAAGTCCTTCAAAGATGTCTTAGCCCTCATGAGAAATGTTGAAGCTGCACATACCATTAGATGATTCATTATTTAGAAGTTTGTATTGATTATTATCATTTTCCTTCATTGGGAGGCTATGAATTAAGAAGAATTTAATATACCTTATGGGTTAATATGCCATTTTCATTAGTTTCGGCTTCGACAACAGATTTCCATCAATGGATTTATTAGTTTGTTCATGGTTTAATGTGTCATGTTATTGAGCTTTGGATTTTAATAGTTAGATTTCCATTGAAAGGCCCATGTTGATAAAAGGCTTACATTTATGGCATGCCCATGTGGTTACTTTGGGATAGAACTCAACCCTATAGAATATAGGGAGCACATTCATCATTATGGCCTTGAATTATGCAACATGTTGGCTTATACATGAAACCCTAGTTTTCTTCCTTTCATCTCTATGTAAACTCATCAACACTAGCTCTATTATGGGATTAAGCCTTCTTACCTATCTTTACAATTATGGATAACTAACTCTCTATGCTTATTTCAAATGTTTTGGAGAAGTTCATTTTATATTCCCTCAACATTGTAAAAGACATACCATTGTTGACTGAGTGCTAAACTAGACTTTGCAAATGCATCACCCAAAGAAATCTAGATTGAGGTCGTCATCATTGGCGTTGTCGTCATTGTTATTTTTCTATGATAATGTATTGTAATAAACAAACCATGCAATTCTTATACTTAGAATTGTGTTAACTTTTTTCATGGAGATAAGGATAATTTTACTATCAAGTATGAGGGATGTATACTATACATCCCTAACATTTAAAAAAAATTAACAATCTCATAAGAAAAAGATCTATCTGAAATTGAATAAAGGAATATTGTATCTAAAAACTTTAGTGGAAATATGAAACTTATTTGTATGCTCATAGATTTTTATTGTGACTTCACAAACCTCTAGCATTGTAGTAATAGGATGCTCATGCATGATAGTTGTTATTATGAGCTTCTCACACTCAGGTTCCATCCATGTTGTGATGAAGGAGGTCAAGTTCAGTCTGGGGTTTTCATCTAGCATCAATTCATCACTGATGATATGGTCTGCATCCTCCTTAGGAATAAATATTCCTAGAAGTTCAAACGTGAAAAACCAAAGCATGCAAGCATAGAAAAAGCATGAACACTCTCATATAAATCTAAAGACATTAAAAAGATAAAAGAAAGTATGCCATGATAATAGATGAATAATACTTTTGTAGAGCTTCTTTAACAATTATAGCAAGAGGAGACTGAGAATATGAGATTCATGAGGACAAAGACTGAGATTTCATTTAAACATTTCCCAAATCCAATTTTAAACTCCTTGTCAATAAACACTTGAAGCTTCCAAAGTAAAATATCAATCTTTTGAATATCGCCATCATCATCATCATCATGATTATTGACATTGTCATCGGTTATTCATCATTACCTTTGGCATAAGAAATGACATCTACCCAAAAGATGTGATTAGTGGAAAAGGGTGGAAAAGGGTCATGCAGGACACATACTATTTATGCATGAGAAATAACAACTTGTTTTTTAAGATGATCAACATCATCATTCTCATTGTATTCATCATCATTGCCATTGTCATCATCGCCATCATCATCATTTATTTCATTGCCATCATAATCATCGTCAATGTTTTCATTGTCATTCTCATCGTCGTCATCATCATCACCATTGTCATCATTCTCCTCATCATCAACAACATTATCATCATCATCATAGCCATCCTCAATATCATAATCTTTATCATCTTCAACGTCGGGGCACAAAACTGGATGTAAAAGTGGATAAAAACATGGATGCAACAAAAGTAGGCACAGAAGTGGGCACATAATGGTGTGCACCAAAAGTTGATGCAAAAGGGGATGAAAAAAATTACACAATCATGGAAGCAAAACATGATGAAAAAAGTGACGCAAAAGTGGATGCAACCATGGATGTAAAATTGGATGCAACAAAAGTAGATGCAAAATTAGACGTAACACCCAACGCAAAACCTAATGCAAAAGTGGATGCAAAAATGGATGCATAAAGGGATGCAATAACTGATGTAAACTCAAATGCAAAAAAGATGCAAATGTGGATGCAAAAGTTGAAGCAAAAGCGAGTGCAAAAGTAGGCGCAAAAATGGGTGTGATTTTGGATGCGACAAAAGTGGATGAAAATGTGGATGCAATAGTAAATGCAAAAAGAGATGTAAACATGGATGCAAAATGGGATGCAAAGAGGGATGAAAATGTGGGTGCAAAATTCGACGAAAAAATGGATGCAAAATTGGATGCAAAAGTGGGTGAAACAAAACTAGATGCAAAACTAGACTCAAAACGGGATGCAAACTTTGATGCAAAACTTGGCGCATGAGGAGATACTAAAAGGGATGCAAAAAAAGAAGCAGAAGTGGATGCAAAAGAGGACATAAAAAACGATGCAAAAGTGGATGAAAACATGGAAGCAAACATGGACATAAAGGGGGCACAACAAGAGTAGATGTACAAACTAGGCGCAAAACTAGGCGCAAAACCTGGTGCAAAACATGATGCAAACCTTGGCGCATAACAAGGGGCAAAACCTGACAAAAATTATGCCATAAATTGCGCCAAATTTAGAAAAAGGACACAGAAAACACCTAAAATAGCACCAACCCATGAAATTGCGCCATTTTGTCCAAAAAATGAAGAAAAATACATTGAAAGATGGTCTAGATGCAAAAAAGGAATAAAAAAGAGATGTTAATCACAGGTTTTTGTTGTAGTGTATGATTAATTAATCCTCCCTTTACCCACATAGTATAACTATTCATTTTCCCTAGATTAGGAGGCCATCATCACTTCAATAGTCTATGGGGTACACGCTTAGGATCCACCTACCAATTATTGCGCCTTCATGCATGAGTTTAGGTGCCCCAGTGACCAATCCCTATAATTTAGGAACCCACTCTGAGTCCCTCCTTCAGTTGACATAGGTAGGTCTTCAGTTATGTCCATTTATTCTCCTATCACAATCAGTTAGATCACTCTCAGTTAACCTATCACCAGTTTGCATGATTTATGGGAGTGTGGGAGCATTTACTCACCTAGCCTTAGCAGTTAACTGATTCTATACTAAATCAATGATCCGGTGTTGCACTGGTTATCTCTACTGATGATTTTCTCACTTTGAGTTAGCACCGGAGTTAGTTTGAGTTGGTGAATTCAAATCCTATCCATTGTATTCAAATTCTTCCTATTATTTGACTATTGTATTACAAAGACACTAATGATTATCAATGTAATGTTATTCTGCTCAATTTTTGTCTCATGTGTTTGAAATTCCTGTCATGAATTCATTGATTGGTTTACATTGAATTGTTAATTCTTCTACATCCTTCTTTTCAGATTACTTTCATTCAGGCTTGAGTATCTATGGTTCACTGAATTCAACATCGTTTCGGAGTCGAATATTTTAAAAGTGATCGTGTGATGTTTTATCTCCGACTTCCGAATTCTAAAAAGTCGAAGTCAAAGATTCAAGTTTGAAATAATGGCAAATGTCTCAATAGTTTCAAATTCTGCCTACCGAAAGATATCATTATGGTTGGATATCGAAAGTTCAGGATTTTGATTATATGGTATGATTCGTCTGACTTCTGATCGTTGATTTTTAATTATATTAAGCTCAATTTGAAATCGGAAGAACTGTTTTAGATTTGGATTTTTGCAATTTTATGAAGTAAGAAAAAATTAAATCAATGAAAAATGGACAAATTTAAAAAAAAAAGAGTTCTATATAAAGCGGATCCCATCTTGCATGAGATGGGATCGTTGTGGCTACAACTCCCCCTTAAAGATCATTTGGGCCAAAGACTTGGGGTTTTATTTTTGAATTGCAATTCCATCCCCAATATATAGTTAATATCTTCAACAATTGATAGCTCCTGTTTGGTTTATCGTAGTCTTGTTGAAAATTATAGAAACATGAAGTACCATAATTTGTATAATTATGTCTAGTTTAGTGACACATTCAAGGTTGGTGTTCCTACATTCATCCATTAGGTTTATTTGAATTATTTCACCTACACTTAGATGTTCAACCTCCCTTATGTATTACCATCAATGACCTGGTGACATGCACTTGGGGTGATGTGCCTTTCAATGAATCTAAATTCCTAAACCCCAAGCTAGTGCAAGTATTTGAAATACATAGCATTTAGACTTGAATGTAAAACATCTTGAGATTCTGAAGAATTTGAAGAAAGATGGATTAACAAACTCACCTACATACCTTAGGGTGACAGTTATATCTTCCATTCTTTTCCATAGTTTAATTCTTGATACAATGGGGAAAACTTTTCAAAAAAAAAAATTTAAAAATTGGTCTTTTTTAATCTCTATAGTCTTCAAAAATAACTATGATAATAGACAAATGAATTATAAGATGTTGAGTTTCTTTCAGTATTGGTATCGTTTATATTGGTATAAATAGTGTATCAACCGAGTATGTCAACCGAGAGAGATATAAGTAGCTAATGTATCCTTTAACTCTTTGATCATTATCATCTATTCATTTATTATTATTTTTTTCAAAAATTAAAATCAAATAAATTTATTTAAAAAACACCATTTTGTTATTTCATTAAAATTAAATTAAACTTCATTTAATATACAAAATCTCACTTAATATACAAAATCTCATTTGGTGATTTCACTCACCTTTTAGTACCGAACCTACATGGGAAGGGTTGGTCGTGAGTTTATAGGTTTATCTTCAATGAAATGTTTTATTAAACGAAATGCAAAAGCCAACAAACTCCACATTCAAAGACTAGTTCTGAGTTTTTTTAAATAAAGTATTTCATCGAAACTAACAAAGAAATGCAAATTTTACCAAATACCTCTTTCATTGAAAGAGTCAACCATTATCATAAGCCATAGATATTTGACATTTTTATAAATAGAATTGTGAACTTCACGATTGCAAGTACTGACATGATGTAAAGTTTTTAGGCTGATAAAATTCTAAATCAACTTAATCCTCTTTGTCTAATATAAAGTACAGATTTCTTCATTGCAATCATGGCACTAAATAGAGTAATACAGCATGAATACCATAAAGACCCAAGATAAAGTATTTAAGTAATAGCAATTGCAAAGTGAAAGTCAAGTTTTGGGTTTGAGAATAAATTTAGATATGCAAAATTATGGGCATGATCAGGAAAATACAATTAATTGTATGGACATGTACAATCTATTTTTTATTTTTTTTTATTTTTAAATTTTAGTGTATTGGATGAATTTGCTAAGTATGTATTTCATTTTTTCATGTATTGATTTATAACTATGAAATATACATATATGGTATAAATTTTCATATAAAGTAAGAATATCAAGTTTTTATTTAAGTATGTAATTTTAAATGAAAAAATGTATCGATAAATAACAATCTATATATCAAACCTTAAATTCTTAAATAGTAAAACAAATAAATCCAAAGCTATCATCAAATTTATTGTATGGTATGATATTATCACACATGCACTCATATTCCTCTGTATTAATTATTGGCACAATTTAGGAATGCTATTTGAGCCAAATAAGAATGAAGAAAATAGTTTTGAGTAAGTCAAGTTGTGTTGAGAAAGTTTTATCCTAGGCAACACAAGATCAAACAAATTATATTTCCATCTTCTAGAAGCATTTTGGAGAGGGAAAGACAACAAAGTGGGCAAAGAGGGTTTAATACTTTTTTGGACAATAACATCTAAATAGTCCATACTTTTCTTGAAAACCCAAATAATTTTAATATCTCAAAATTTTGGTTCACCGTGTCATTGAGCACGTGGACCATATGAATCCACCTAAATATTACAAAAAAACAATAATATCAATGTATTTTTGAAACATAACTTGAAGTAAAAATCACTCACAACATTATGTTGTTGGTGAATCCTTTTCATGGGTATGGTGATATGAGAAAAGAAATGCAATGATCCCACACCACAAAACATTAGAGCCACAATGGCATGAATAATACTCACCAACACCAATTTAGAGATACAATGATAGTCATCATGAGACATGAAAAAATGGCAAGCTTCAATCCCTTTTCACAGTGTCCTTACATGTCATTGAGCAATTGGGATCAAATGTTGTGTTCCCACCATTACAAGATGCATCATGGAATGTCATGCGATATATTTGTAAGGCCTTCATGAAAATAAAGAGCATCATAGGGTTAGCAGGTGTCGAGGGGTGCTCTTCAACCCAGAGGAAAAACTAAGAATACTTACGCCTAGGGATTGGGGAAGACTTCAAATAAAACAAGATAAAGCCTTGGCTCTCTGGCAAGGTTTGATGCAAGACAATTAATTAAATATAATACATATAGTTGTAGTGGGGGATTCAATGTTGCTGATTTGACAAATCACTCTAAAAAATACCCCAAAATATGGACCTCTCTGTCAAATAATGTGGAGAATTCAACAATTGATCTCATACTTCAAGGAAGTGTATGTATTTCATGTTCTACACCAATTGAATAAGAAAGGTGATGGTCAAGAAAACATTGAATGTATCCTAGATCAAGGTATCATAGAATTACAAGGGGGGTGATGTATTCTGCCAGCCCCTAGCTCCATTACCAAGTAGTATGAACTGGTCCATATTCAGATGTTTAGATCATGTCTTTTGTGTCTTTGGCATTGAAAGAGAGTTTTCAAATTTTACCTTTAAGCTACAGAGAGATTCACCTTTTTAGTTCACCGGTGATTTTGAATATTATGAAATATATTTGAATTCTATTTGATTGTTAAGGATTATCTTTGAAATAAGGTTCTTTCGAGAAGGTCATTTGCAGTGGTAAGGATATCTAACTAGTCAGGCATTCCTTGTGGGAACAAGCTTAATTTCTCCGTAAGTGTGAATGTGTGCATTTTGATTTTTCACACTGGCCGATCATCTAGAAATCCATATAGATGCACAATGTTTTGTTTATGGTCAAATCAGAGCTCAGTTACAACAACAAATGATAATTTTTAAGATTTTGGATCCTTCATTATTCAACATCCTTCTTGTTGTAGAAATTTAAAACATAAAGTAGATTAATGGGGCCTATGAAGTATTAGTAGGAAGAGGAAGAATACTATATCTGATGGAGAATGTAAATGAGCAAAATAATATCATTCGCAGGAGTATGCATAATCTAAACTGTTGAAATTCCTGACCCAATTCTGAAATCTCTATATAAATTAGATAACCGTGAAAAATGTTTGGAGAGTATTGTGCTTCAAAATTCGTCAATGTTAGATTTTTACAATTTATTCAATGTGATCTATGATCTTATCTAAGAGAATAACATGCACAGTAATAATCACAAGAGGAAAGAGACAAAAATATTTTCCTTGGGGAAACCATAAAGGAGAACATCCTGCAACTTCCTAAGAGATAGAATGATCACGAGTACCAAAAGTAAAACCCAAAAGTATAAATATGATCTTCGATAGCTTCTCTCTCTCTCACTTGTGTGAGCTAGTCCTCTCTCTCTCATGTGTTATTGATAACTGAGTGTGTGTGTGTTAAAATATAGAGTCACACTCTCAATTTATACCCTTTTCCACTTGACATTTTCCCTACAAGGCCAACTTCACTAGGAGAGCCTAATAACCCTAATATAACTTAACTAAGGGGTCTAATGCCCCGACATACAATGGAGGGTTAACCTCAATGGATTTACATGACTTAATTACAGTAATGTCTTTCTCGATCGAAGGAACAAACATCTCCGCCTAGGATACAATGAAATACAACATGAAATATACAAGTGAATATATTCCGAAGTTACAATTACATTAACACTCCCTCTTAAATAGGAAGGTATTCTCTTGACATGGACATGAATACATATAGACACAAGTATTCAACGTTGGATCATCATCATCATTGTTTCTTATGTTCTCATCATCTCGATCAAATGGTGTTATCTATTGAATCTACTCGTCATAGGAAGTTCTATAAAGCCAACCCTTTTTCATGTTGGATGTAGGCCTAGCCTCCATGTAGGTATTCAAATCATCAAGTAGGTATAGATCAGGACTTATTTCCTTGAAAAACATGAAATATCTCCTAGGATTGATTATATGCCTTTGAAAAATCTGAAGGAGCATCCCAAGACTGATTATATGCCTCTGCAAAACCTGAAGGATCTCTCAGGACTGATTATATGCCTCTACAAAACCTACAAGAGCATCCTGGGACTAATTATATTCCTCTGCAAAACGTGAAGGATCTCCTGGGGCTGATTATATGCCTATGAAAAACCTAAATGAGCATCCCAGGACTGATTATATGCCTTTGCAAAACCTGAAGGATATCCCAATACTGACTATATGCCTCTTGCAAAACCTAAAGGATCATCCCAGGACTTATTATATGCCTCTTGCAAAACCTGAGTCCCCTACTATTGTCTCATCATCTTCAAATCACTTCATCGTCACTCAGAGCATAGCCCAGATGCACACATCTCAACCACAACCCGTACATCTACACCATGGGAGGACACACCTACCAGCATGTGAGAAAGGCTCTCATGCATATGCATCTTTCTATAACCATCACCTCTCCTTGGGAGGAACCTCAATCTGAAGTACACCAAGATTATCTCTAAAGTATTCAAACTTCACTCTGGATAATGGCTTAATCAACACATCGGCTATCTGCTTATCCATCACAACATATTGGAGCTTCATTGCTCCTCTCTGCACCATATCCCTGATATATTGGTACTTGATCTCAATGTGCTTCAACTTGTCATGGAACACTTGGTTTTCGTACAACTTCACACAACTCTGGTCATCACAGAATATACAAGTCGCCTCTAATTGGAGATTAAACAAATCAGATAGTAGCTTCCTAACTTCTAAGCCATGCTACCTCATAACTAGCTGAACAAGTTGTCACATATTCTGCTTCAAAATTACTCAATGCCACACAAGACTGCTTCCTACTAAACTAAGATATCACACGTGATCCCATACTAAAGCAGCACCCCAAATTTATCTTCCTATCTAAGGCACTTCTAGCCTAATCCGAATCAACATAACCCTGCAAGTTAACCTTTTGATTTGCATCATATCTGAGCCTGTAATTAATTGTGCCCTTTAGGTACCTCAATATATTCTTTTCAACTAGGTGAACTCATCTTGTATCTGTCAGGAACTAGCTCAAATGTTCAGAGCAAAACATATGTTTGGTCTCATGTTCATCGAATACATCAATGATCCAATCATCTGACGATATATTGTGGCATCAACTGACTCTAATGAAGCATCACAAAGTAGCTTCATGTTCGATTCCATGGGTGTGGCTATTTCCTTGAATTCCATCATCCCAAATCTCTTTAGTATCTCTACTATTGTTACGGAGAGAAATTCCTATGGCTTGGGGCACCACAACAGACAGCTTGACTCCAGAAATCAATCCTTTCCAATATGCAATAGAAATTAAATATCTAACACTAAAGGATCAAACCTTGTACCTTATTCCGGACGATTGAAGTAGATCCCCGTTGAGCTTTCCAACTTCAACTTGAATTGATAAATTACTTCCTCAACAACAAGTAAAGAATACAAGCCTACTATATATATTGGTGTTAGATCTATTCTAGCATATATAATCAACAATGCATAAGCATTTGAAAACATCCATGGATAAAATATTCATTCAAACACACATTATTGGACAGGAAAATATATTTCTATTAATATAAAATCAGAGATTACGATGGATACAACCTATGTTGGCACGTCTGCGAATCGGAGAAACTGAATCCCCCACTTGGGCCTCCACCACCTCAATCCTCCATCTCTCGATAGCAAGCTCACAAGCAAAAGGCAAGATTGGGAACAACACAAAATTGCTCCAAGGGACAAAGGGATGTAGACTCGAGCATAAGTTCTGGCAACAATGGACTATAGTTTCTTTGCTCTCAATTCTCTCATATTCCTTCAATGTACCATAGAGTTCCTTAAATAGCTTTTCAAAGGGGTAATGAAAGGTCGAATCCAAGCGATCTCAAGGCATAGGGAAGGCCAGGAGTCAAGTGAGTCGGATCCATGTCAAGGAAAACTCCAAAAGGATTTGGATTATGCACACATCCCGATGTATGCAGTTTTAGGGGTCAAACCCGCATATATACGCGATTAAGGGTATAAAGTCACATATAGCAATTTTCACATGTTTTTAGGGATGGTCAAGGAAACATCAAAGGACAAAAAATGGTCCAAGGGGTCTAAGGATTCTACAGAGGGATAGGGGAAGGCCATACAAAGTGTGATTCACCTGGAGTGGTGAAATCAGCTATAACAGATGCCCCCTAATGTGTGAGGTCAGAGGGGTCATATGATGGCCGAAATACATTATAAGTCCATCCCAGAAGTGGAGTGATGAAGAATCCCAAATGGAATACCAGCCACCCAATCAGCATAGTACAGTTATACAACTCTGCATATAACTGCAAATACATATAGCAGTCCCAGATACATAAGAGTACAATGGCCACGAATAGGCATGATACAAGATATCACATAAGTGGTCATCGCCACGTACAATATACATAGATCAGAATCTCCATGATGAAGATATACAAAGGATCATGATCTCCATAATGGATGAAGATATACAATGGATCAAGATCTCCATAATAGCTGGATATGTCTAACATATACTGGAATCAAGTCACGAGAGCTGAAATCTCATCAACACTAGCACGATCAAGGAGGTAGCATATAAGAGATGCCACCGATCTGGAAGGTCTTCTACACAAACCGCTACGAGTACATGTCCTACTATGTGAATAGAGGTGTCGAGGTCGAACATAGTAGTCCATCGTCTGATTACCGATCATTGATGTATACCATTAACAGATGCGAGATCACCCACCAATAATGAAAATGGGAATCAAGGTACTAGAGTGCAAACTAACAAGTGTGAATAAATGTGTTGAGGTCGAACACTTGAGAGGATCCATCAATCAGGGGACATTGATGTATTCCCAAAGACTGTCGATGGTGAGAGAACCTGCCACTGATGACTGCAAGTCTCAAGGCACTCAAAATGACTCTAAATTCCAATCCCAGAATAAATGATCTAAAGTCGATGGGACAAAATCTGCTGGAAGGAGGGCATTAAGGCATCCCTCATCATCCAACACGAGGTACTCAGCAAAGCTGTATAATGTGGAAGGACTCGATCATAAGGTGCACGAACCAGTAATTGTACCAGGAATGGCAGACATGCATAGTCAAGATAACTGAGGAATGGCCAAATCAGGTTTCAACTTCCTTCGAACAAGAGCATAACGGTGAATGGTGACTGAATAAAGGAAGCATAGAATCGATATACTAACTGGGACATCTCTGCGACACAGGAGGCATTGACAGAGGCTCCATAAGGACTGGAAGCTTAACCAGTCAGTGGAGATAAACTCAGAAAAAACGAGTACAGCTCATAAATTCAAACTATAAACCCAACAAATGGATGTGATATACAGTGCTCTGTTCGAAGGCGACACGAATCGACAACTGCCAAAGATAACATATTTCCTTGTCCGACTTTTTGGTTTTTAAATTTTATTGTACTTTTTCAAATATTTAAAAAACTTGAAAAAGAATAAAACTACTTTATAGTTATAGAATAGGAGGAGACGAGTGCATAGGGGCAAACAAACTAGTTCCAAGCAGTGGAACATGCCTATGCTCAATGCAAGGACACATGTGTAGGATATCGACACTCGAGGAAAAACCCCCTCCCGGTTAAAAAAGGGAATCAAGCTGCAAAGGATATATAAAATGGCTCTGCATGGCTAGACATGAGACAAGCTCGGGCTATATGGCTGAAGCGCAATGTCAGGGAAGCCGGCGTAAGGCTCAATACGGTAGGCAAAGCTCATGCTAATGCAATTACAACTTGACATAAGGGAGTCCTGAGGGAAATAGGCCAGCAAAAGATCAAGAGGAGTATGAGGCTCTTGTGAAATGTCATGGTAGTACTATACAATGGACTCCCACACCCTAAAGGACAAAACGTCAGCATGGGCACCAAATGGGTGCTAACTAGGGTACCTATATAAGGTCAAGCTCTACCACTCATACCATGCCACTTCTAAAACAGCAAGAAGGTTTCGTGACATAATAGAGTGGGTTCGTACCTAAGGCTATGACGAAATGGTCATAAGGTCATGCAAAATGCAAATGGTGGTGAAACCTAACCTATATTCTATTTTAGACATGATACCTGAGATCAGCATGAACGGGTCAATCCAACGACTGAAACAGCACTGAAAAAGGCCTCCTACATCATGAGTTATGTCAAAAACGGTCCTAATTGATTAGAAATTGTTGAAACTATAGGAAAGGGGGTAAAAATTTTCAAAAATTTGAAAAATTTCTATAAATAGTAAACAATTCAAAATATTATAAAACATCTGAAATTTTTACCCAATTGAGCTCAGATTTTGCACAGCGAATTCCAGGAGATCCAGCGGGCAGAATCCACTACCGTTTCTTCCAGGTACTTACCCATGCTCATCTCTTCCATTTTGATGCAATTTTTATGAAATTCCATGGTCATTTGAGGTTTCTAGGCCAAACTAAAAAAAGGTCACTGCGGCCCATGTGGAAATCGAGGGTTTTTCCATGTATAGGGCTAGATATACGCAGAAAATTCCCCCATAGTCGCGTACATACGTAGCTGTTTGGAAAATAGTCGTGTATGAGGCCGCGCATGAGGTTTTTTAAGTAATCTAATGGGAAACTTGCAGTTTTTTGTGCAAGATGTTCCTAGAATGGAGAGAGCGTGATCATGGTGAGGTAGAGGAGGTAGTAAGGGCCGATCTAATGGCTCAACAAGCTCTATGTGCATGTGGACTCTATAAGTTTTGGTGTCTTGGTGGCTTGAGGGCCAAACCAAGGCTATTGCAAATGCTGGTGGATTACTGGGATCCAGACTCCGAGTCCTTCCAGATAGATGCGATGTCCCTCACTATAGAGGTGGAAGACATATACTTTATTACTGGACTTTCCCGACGGGGGGAAGTAGTGAACCTTCGTTCTTGTGGTGGGCTTGGAGGTGGCCGGACTATCGATGAGTACATTGCGATGTACTACTATCCAGACATAGAGAAGGTGGGGAGTCAGAACCCAACCAACTCTATACAGGTGTTTGGCCTAAATTCCATTCTATTGACATTGGGTAGGATAGCAGGCTTGGCATCACTCTACCAGGCCTCGTGACCTCTGATGTTCTATGCAGTGGAGTGCCTGAGACCCATGGTCTATGACTGGAGCACTACACTACTGAGCAACATGAAACATCAGCTCAGTGAGTGTAAGGCGGGCAGAGTGCAGAACTTCAGGTTTAGTAGTATATTGAGCACATTTTTCTTCGAGCGTGTTCTAGGATTGAGCCCCAGAGTTGACGTTCCTCTTCACGGGGTTCGAGATCCGGCCCAACGGAGTTGGGAAGATGCGATGCGCAGACTAGGGGGAGGTAGGGTGGCCAACCCCTTTCCAACTAATTTATTTCCATGGTGGCGACGACAGATAGTTTCCATCGATGACTACCCCTATGCAGGGATTGATTTCCAGGGAGACTCGGACAAGCCGCTACCACCAGGATCGGCATATGGTGATATAGGTAACGAATCTTGACCCTCTTTTTAAATTTTTTGAGTTATTTAATTTTTTTTGTTTTCTGATTATATGGATGTTACGGAGAGAAATTCCTATGGCTTGGGGTACCACAACAGATAGCTAGACTCCAGAAATCAATCTTTCCCAATATGCAATAGAAATAAAAACATCTAACACTAAAGGATCAAACATCGTACCTTATTCCGGACGGTTGAAGTAGATCCCCGTTGAGCTTTCCAATATTCAGCTTGAATTGTTATGGCACGTCCTCAACAACAAGTAAACAATACAAGCATACTATATTTCATGGTGTTATATCTATTCTAGCATATATAATCAATAATGTAAAAGCATTTGACATATTCCAATGGATACAATATTCATTCAAATACACATTACTGGACAGGAAAATATATTTCTATTAATATGAATCAGAGATTACAAGTGACAACCTCTGACAGCATGTCTGCGAACTGGAGAAACTGAATCCCCCACTTGGGCCTCCACCACCTCAATCCTCCATCACTTCGATAGCAAGCTTACTAGCAAAAGGAAAGCTTGGGAAGAACACAATAGC